>OX030951.1:27831453-28431453 GCA_943735915.1 Pherbina coryleti
ATACATGTAAAATCTATTGTTAAATGTACTGCCAGGAAACAGCAACAACTGGAAGATAATCAGCTTTTCGAGGAAGCTGAAGGGATATTGTATGCGTAGCCCTCGGTAAGTCGCAAAACTAATAGTTTTATCGTCTTTAAACTTTAAAAGCGATTTTCTCGAAACTACGTTTTTAAAAACGGTTGCCACTGCAGTTAAAAAAGTAATTAACCGATCGGGCTGAAATTTTGAGGGGTTTTAGTCAATATAATTACCCATAGAATTAACCTAAAATAGTACACATTTTGCAAAATTAAACAATTTTAAGGGGGCAATAACTGTCGAAAGAATAGGCGAAAATACGAATGTTTTATTAAAAAGTATACCAAATTTTTAATTTCGTACTTTTTTTCAATAAACCTATATAACTCTATGCCTAAACTCATCAGTAATCGAAATATTTTTGTTTTTTTATTTCAGACCAATAGAAAAAGCTTAGCGATGGCAGCCGTTTTACGACTTCGGCAAAAACAGCCTTCGTGGAGGGACCGCCACCATTTAGTATTAAAAAAAACATTGTGTTTATTACCAGACACATGTCATTAAATTATGTCAAAAGTGTAAAATGATTTAATTATTTTATAATCCTCAAAATAATTCACGAAAAATTACTGATTTTTAAGCATTTACATGTATTTCTCCCCTTATTGTTTTATGGCTGTGTGCTTACATAAATTATTTTTAAGTTCTATAAAACAAGACAACTGCAGTTCAAAATAGGAGATCGCATTTTATCAGCATATTTTCCTAAAACCATGCATGAATTATAAAATTGTTGAATTTGAATACAAATGTTTATAGATACATCTCTTAAAATTAAAGCAATAAAAAAGCAAAGCGTTATTTTTCTGGTTTAAAGAACAATTCAGTTAAGATGCTTTGGATTTTAATAGCATGTGTAGCAGTATACCTTGCAGTTAATCGATTTAAGGAGCATTGCATACATAAAGTATTGACATATTTTCCAACTATTTTTATTCACTTTTTTATTTTATTTATTTTAATTTTTTTTATTTTAAAAATTTTAAGATATTATCAAAATTTTTTAATTTAATTTTAATTTTACTAATGGCCTATATAAAACATAATTAAGTATCTGGCTTTTACATATTCGAAAATAGAGGCCATAAGAAATTATTATTTCAATAAAACTATGATATTTTTTTTTATACAACTATGGTATTTTAATTAGTAATAAGTGTTTAAGTCATTATTTTGTTGTTCTTGCTCTTTGGAAAATCTTATCATTTTAAAATGTTTATTTTCATAGGTTCCCTTCAGAAAATTTATGACAGGCTGCAATTTAATACAAGCTTACTTTTAATATTTTTCCCAATTAGCGAACCACAAAAAACCAATCATCTCTAGCAACGCATTCCAACATTTTGAGTTGTATTTAAAACAAAAAAACCAACTCAAAGAACTTGCCAACCTTTAGAAATCCTTGGCCACACAGTACAGTCAAAGAGTCGAAAAAGTACAAGAGGAAAAGTCAAAAACCCTTCATACAGATCAACCAATACCCGAGAAATTAGGGGTAGTGAATACAAGATAAAGGAAACCAGCAGCAACAGGAACCACGCTCGTTTTAGCGTTACGAATAAGACAAAAGACCAAAAGATAATGCAACAAATACAAAAACAGCTAAATGCAGTCGGATGAGAATGTAAAATAAGCCAAAATAAAAAACGGAACTCATACAAAAAATAGATTCAAATACAATGCAAATATTTGTGTAGATTTCCACAAATTTTATTTCTGTTATATAAAGGGTAAGCTTAACAAAAAAAAAAAACATTTAGGGAAAAGGTTAAAAAAAACTGCAGAAATTTCAAAGCTTCAAAGAGAACTGCTTCTGGCATAACAACTTCTTCAAAATCTTTTAAAGTGTAAATGTTAAACATGTAAATGTGGCATGAAATTTTTTGTTTCTAATTTTTACAACCAACAATAAAGTGCTGTGTAGCACGAAGAAGCAAGGGAGAAGTAACAAACCAATAGCGAGCAACAAAAATTTAAATATCAACTCCAAGCTTTAGTGAAAAAAAATTACACACAAACAAAAACTACTCGTAAGCTTTTAATATGTCCAGTTAAATAGAGCGTAAAAAGGATACAAATTGAAACAGTTCCGAATGAAGTAAGAGAGGCAGATACGACTACAGAGTCCTTGGCTCGCTGTTACTGGGCCAAGTCATTTGCAGGCTGCCTTTAATGAAACGCAACCAAGTGTTAACGTCCAGATGATCAAAGACTCGTTTGTTCTTCTAAGATGAACTCACTCACTCCGAGGAGTTTGGCGTGTCGGCGCCAAAGTAAATGCTTTTGTTTCTTTGTTCAATGAAGAGATTCTGTTATGCTCTATTTTTAGAAGAAGAGAAGGTGGGCAGCAACGAAATCGCAACTAAAGGCAAAAAACAAAATTTATTTTTGGTTTATTTCATGGGACAAAAACTTATACTATGTCGCGGATAATACATTTCTTCTGCAAACGGTTATTCACACATTTTCTACCATTTATTAATTCTTATACCAGTAAGTAAGTTTCTTGTAACTATGACCATTATAGATATTTTACTACTTTTGGGTAAATGAATACTCATATAATACATAATGAATACTCATGTTATAATAAACATAATTATAACTAAAAATGTTTTTAAATATTTAAACATAAAATTTTAAATCGGGCTTAAAATTTCAGAAACACAAACATAAACATAAACAAAAACAAAAAACAAAAACAAAAACAAAAACAAAAACAAAAACAAAAACAAAAACAAAAACAAAAACAAAAACAAAAACAAAAACAAAAACAAAAACAAAAACAAAAACAAAAACAAAAACAAAAACAAAAACAAAAACAAAAACAAAAACAAAAACAAAAACAAAAACAAAAACAAAAACAAAAACAAAAACAAAAACAAAAACAAAAACAAAAACAAAAACAAAAACAAAAACAAAAACAAAAACAAAAACAAAAACAAAAACAAAAACAAAAACAAAAACAAAAACAAAAACAAAAACAAAAACAAAATCAAAAACAAAAACAAAAACAAAAACAAAAACAAAAACAAAAACAAAAACAAAAACAAAAACAAAAACAAAAACAAAAACAAAAACAAAAACAAAAACAAAAACAAAAACAAAAACAAAAACAAAAACAAAAACAAAAACAAAAACAAAAACAAAAACAAAAACAAAAACAAAAACAAAAACATAAACATAAACATAAACATAAACATACACATACACATAAACATAAACATAAACATAAACATAAACATAAACATAAACATAAACATAAACATAAACATAAACATAAACATAAACATAAACATAAACATAAACATAAACATAAACATAAACATAAACATCACCATCACCATCACCATCACCATCACCATCACCATCACCATCACCATCAACATCACCATCATCATCAACATCACCATCATCATCACCATCACCATCACCATAAACGTAAACATAACATTAACATAAACATTAACATAAACATAAACATAAACATAAACATAAACATAATCATAACCATAACCTTAACCATAACCATAACCATAAACATAAACATAAACATAAACATAAACATAAACATAAACATAAACACAAACATAAACATAAACATAAACATAAACATAAACATAAACATAAACATAAACATAAACATAAACATAAACATAAACATAAACATAAACATAAACATAAACATAAACATAAACATAAACATAAACATAAACATAAACATAAACATAAACATAAACATAAACATAAACATAAACATAAACATAAACATAAACATAAATATAAACATAACCATTGCTATTTGGAACAAAGATATTTACAACTCCTTATTCGGCACTAAGAACTAGTTCCATCTTAGTTTTTGTTCTCAAAAAATATTTTCTGGATTAGCTTGAATTGGGTCTTAAAAATATGCATCATACATAACATTCCATCCTGGCTGCTTATTAAATACATGCATAGCATGCTTATCCTTACGAATCCTTCATGTAATGAACTTTTTCGAAAAATAAAAATATTTTAAGACAACTTGATGCTTGAGCTCGCTTTTGTTGTGTTGCTTTGCATTGTCGTTGCATGCTTGTTTTCTGCACACTTGCCAACAACATTGCATTGACATTTAATCCTTGAACTTTGTTGACACTTGAAGAAAATATACACAAACACACTCGCACTCAAATCCAAACTTAATTGAAAGACAACACACAGGCATTCATCTGAACTTGTATGCATGAGTCCATGTAATTCAAGAAGAAAAAAAAATAGGTAAAAAGATAAAAGAAAACGGAATGAGCACACATGCAAGAAAACTACATGAGTCAACCACTGAAAAATAGTAGCAAACGAAGAAGACATTCTAAGGACACAGCACACGCAAAACACTTGCGGCTAAACGGTAACTGAATTTTAATTGAATGCGATGGAATTTATAGAGAAAAAGTTCTACCGAGACAGTCACGAATCCTGAGCAATTAGAGCAGAGAAAAGTCCCAGAAAATCAAATAAGTTAAAAAATTCAGCTAGACAATAATTAGATGCATCCAAAAGACTTCAATGCAACGTTTTAAACCAATAAATTAAACTAAGAACTTGGCACAGAGCCTAAAGTAAAGTTAAATTGACAGCCTGTGACATTGAAGGATGCACAAAGAATGCATGTGAGTGTGTGTGATTGGACAATCACACACACCAATTGCAGATTCATATACGTAACACTTCTTTTGATGCGAAAAAAGGAGTGTCCGAAAAATTTGCATCTTATTGATGTAACGATTGAGGGAACAGGAAAATTTTTAATGAATATGAAGATGAAGCTGATGAAAAAAAAACAAAACATTCGTGTTTGTTTTAAAAAATCAACGTCCTGCTCCTACCTTATATTTTAATTAAATTATTAGAGTCTTGTAAAAAAACAACAAAACTTCAACGCTTGATGTCAAATTTATTAAAATATTAAACAAAGCTGCGGGTCTAGAACAACAACAAGAATAGTTACAAGCAGCTATAGTATGTTGTTGTTGTTGCTGCTACAAAATGCATAAACAACACAGTGTGACGACAAAAAAAGCACAACCAAACTTTATAGAAATTCTTAAAGAGGCACATGTTGTGAGTCCATCGCACTTGGTCTGACCTCTCAATGTCGTCACAATTTTTTTTAATTCGTTTTTAAAGTTGAAGGGTTCGATTTTTGTTGCGCGGACGTTCATTGAATTTTTACAGCTATTTGCCTTGTTGGAAATGAAAAACAAATTCCACTTCTTTTCAGTAGAATTTCACGTAGAATAAGGGTGTATAAAAATAAATACGATAAAATACAAAATGAAGCGTGTAGCGAAGCAAATTCCTTAATTTTTCTTTAATTTCATAAAACAAATTAGTGTTTCTATAAATTTATATGATATAATGCTGCATGAATGACATCTTTTTTTTCACAAAAATTAATTGCATGCAAAAATACCTTTTCATTGAATCCAAAACCATCAATATCGGTTGAGAATTGGCAAAATGGCGGCAGTTTAAGCGTTTTTTTTTCGTCATACAAAACTGATTCCCATGTATATGTTGCTATCATACAAAGTGCTCTCATTTTGTCAAATCTAAACCGATTTTGGACATCTTTAGCTCATTGGAAAGAAAATATGATGAGTAACATACATCTACAGCATTGCCATATAGATATTTGAAAAATATAAAAGCTACTATGGAACGAATGTTTATTCGTTTTTTTTTATTATATTTTTATTTTAAATAGAATTTTTATATGAATGAATGTGTACGAGTGTATAAAAAAAGCACGCTGCACACCATATAATCTGAAACATTTTTGTAAGATAATTTTGAAAAATTGTAGAGCATTTCATTTAAAGAGCATTGACGAGCGTGAATCGTGCAGCGGCGCGCCGAACACCTTGACGACTGCAGCGCCCGTTTTGCCACAACGGCGGGTAGCCATAAGTGTACAGTGACCACAGGTCAAGCCCTCTGAGAGTGCAGAATATTTTACATTTTGACCTGAACTCAAAAAATGTTGAACTGTTCTTAGTGGAGAAAAGATCAGAAAAAATGCAACATTTTTTCAATGCTGTACTGTTGCTTACTTTTGAGAAAAATTGTTATAATATTTATTTTGTCATCCTTGAAAAAGCTCAAATTTTAATGAAATGTCAATGATAACATTTAATATTTTCCTAACATGTCACTTTTTTTTGTTCATTCAGTTGGTAGCATTTGAGGGCAGAATTTAAAATCGTCAACTTTGAGAGTGAAAAATTCTGCATTTTTTCTACTTTCGAGGTCAACATTGTCGATAAAAGAACTCGATTTAATTTACAGGTCAGAATTTTTTTTGAGAAAAAAGCACATAAAGGGCAGAATTCCCAAAGAGGGCAGAAAAAATGCAGAATATTTTTGAGAAAAGTAAACGCCATAAGATAGGACTGTAAATGCCGAAGATAAACTTAAATGAATGATCTACAATTTTTTCAAAATTATCTTACAAAAATGTTTCAGATTATATGGTGTGCAGCGTACTTTTTTTTATACACTCGTACACATTCATTCATATAAAAATTCTATTGAAAATAAAAATATAATAAAAAAAAAAAAAACGAATAAACATTCGTTCCATAGTAGCTTTTATATTTTTCAAATATCTATATTGCAATGCTCTAGATATATGTTACTCATTATATTTTCTTTCCAATGAGCTAAAGATGTCCAAAATCGGTTTAGATTTGACAAAATGAGAGCACTTTGTATGATAACAACATATACATGGGAATCAGTTTTGTATGACGAAAAAAAAACGCTTAAACTGCCGCCATTTTGCCAATTCTCAACCGATATTGATGGCTTTGGATTCAATGAAAAGGTATTTTTGCATGCAATAAATTTTTGTGAAAAAAAGATGTCATTCATACAGCATTATATCATATAAATTTATAGAAACACTAATTTTTTTTTATGAAATTAAAGAAAAATTAAGGAATTTGCTTCGCTACACGCTTCATTTTGTATTTTATCGTATTTATTTTCATACACCCTTATTCTACGTGAAATTCTACTGAAAAGAAGTGGAATTTGTTTTTCATTTCCAACAAGGCAAATAGCTGTAAAAATTCAATGAACGTCCGCGCAACAAAAATCGAACCCTTCAACTTTAAAAACGAATTAAAAAAAATTGTGACGACATTGAGAGGTCAGACCAAGTGCGATGGACTCACAACATGTGCCTCTTTAAAAATTTCTATAAAGTTTGGTTGTGCTTTTTTTTTTGGTCGATTTCGTCACACTGTGCAATTAAACAGAGTTGCCAGACATGAATGAAAACTTGTTTACAAAGTGTTTTACATGCGTAGAACATGCAACGAACTGCTGGTGACACAGTGCTAAAGAGCAACAGCAGCAGCAATAACAACAACAACAACAACAACAACAAGAAAAACAACAATATCAAAAAAAACAACAACATTTACAACAACCATAAACTCAAAGCTCTGACAGCAACTGTAGAAGAAATACATAAAATTCTCAGTCATGCCAGGTATCCTGGCAGCATCCTTGTCACTGACTTGACTTTCTTAACTTCCTATCCTGCTCCCGCTGCTACTTTTTTATTATTGCACTCTTTACTGCAGTAGCAACATTTTTTTATTGCATCTGTTGTAGCTGTTCTTCTTGGTTTTCCTGCTGATGTTGTTGTTATTGTTGCTGTTGCTGTTGTTGACATGACGTGATGGCATAAATAAATTTTTATTAATTTAAAGTTTTAGTACGAATTGCTCGCTTTTATGGCAACTGCTTTGGTTTTTGCTGCCTGTCACTGCTACTGCGCGTGTTCATCATCATAAAATTGGCATTTTTTTATGGAACAACACTAAATTGTGCTGGGAGGAGGAAGTTGGGGGTTACGTAGAACAGTACTGATGTATGTTTTACCTCTTGATGAATATTAAAATATATTGCCCTTCCAACGTAAGCCTTGCCTGATATAAATGATTAATTTTACTCTTGACTGATGCTAATAAGATGAAATGGTTATGGTTATGATTATGGCTATCGTTAAGGTTACGTGCCTAGTTATAGTTATGGTTATGGTTATGGTTATGGTTTGGTTGTGGATATGGTTATGGTTATGGTTATGGTTTTGGTTATGGTTATGGTTATGGTTATGCTTATGGTGATGGTTATGGTTATGGGTCTCGCTATTATTATGGCTTAAGTTATAGTTATGGTTATTGTCATAGTAATAATTTTGGTTATGGTAATGTTTTTTGTCATGGTTATGGTTATGGTTATGGATATGGTTATGGTTATGGTTATTGTTATGGTTATGGTTATGATTATGATTATGGTTATGGTTATGGTTATGGTTATGGTTATGGTTATGGTTGTGGTTATGGCTATGGTTATAGTTATGGTTCTGGTTATGGTTATAGTTATGGTTATGGTTATAGTTATGGTTATGGTTATGGTTATAGTTATGGTTATGGTTATGGTTATGGTCATAGTTGCAGTTATGGTTATGGTTATAGTTATAGTTATAGTTATAGTTATAGTTATAGTTATGGTTATGGTTATGGTTATAGTTATGGTTATGGTTATGGTTATAGTTATGGTTATAGTTATGGTTATGGTTATGGGTCTCGCTATTATTATTGCTTAAGTTATAGTTATGGTTATTGTCATAGTAATAATTTTGGTTATGGTAATGTTTTGTGTTATGGTAGTGTTTTGTGTTATGGTTATGGTTATGGTTATGGTTATGGTTATGGATATGGTTATGGTTATGGATATGGTTATGGTTATGGTTATGGTTATGGTTATCGCTATGGTCATGGTTATGGTTATGGTTATGGTTATGGTTATGGTTATGGTTATGGTTATGGTTATGGTTATGGTTATGGTTATGGCTATGGTTATGGTTATGGTTATGGTTATCTTTTTTTTATTTCATATACTACGTTACTTTATGGGGGGAGGGGAGGGGTTTCGAAATGCACTACGAAGAGTAACGGAGGGAGAGGGGGGGGTTAAAAATGTTGAAAATTGGTAACGGAATTTTTGAACGACCCCCAAGAAGCTTTACATGGTATTTCTCTTTGAGTTCTGCCATTGTTTGCAGAGAGTTGACGTCCGAATATCACAACTTTCTATTATTTTAACTTTTTATTATTTTAAACTTGTTAAATCACACAAGTTCAAAATTCTGTGTTGTTCGCTCTAAAATAATATAGGAAATAATTTTTAGAAATAAGATTTGACTATTGAATATTATTTTAAATACAAATAAATGCCATAGATTAGGTCACATTATCCCATTTGCTTTCGTCACACTTTTACACACCGAATTATTTCAGGTTTTTTGAAAATAATAAATAAAATATTTTATACCTAATAATATACATATACCTATAATACCTTTTTTAAAACATTTAGAAAAAAACACAGATGTGTCAATGGACACATGAGAGAAGCGAAGCTTTTTCGCAATTTCATGGATTTTTTTAATTCATTTGCTTTTTTCAATTAAAATAAGTTTTAAATTTAAAACATTAAAATAACAAAATAAACTAAAAAATTGAGCATATTCTTGACACTACTGCGTAAGTCTATATGCTCTGAAGTTGTAAGCCAAACATTCAAAAAGTTTGAGGCAACATTGTTGCTTACAGCTTAACATAGAACGTAGAGCAACATATTTAATAAGCACGAAAACTTGCTTAAGAGTTGCTTATATTTAAGCATATACGAACGCTAGTAGTTAGTAGAAGCAACATTTTTATTTTTTTGTTTTTGCTTCTCTTGTTTGGATAGCCAATACACAATCCTTAGTGGTTACTGTGTATTAGCTAAAAGTTATTGTAGAATGAAGGATTATAGCTAAAAAACCCTCTTGTAAATAGATTATTGTAATCTGCTGCAACATAGTTTTAGTTAAGGCCTAATATTGAATTAGCAACATTTTGCAATGAAGACTTATGGCTCGATGGTTAGAGCATGGAACTATCAATCGACGGGATTTAAGTTCAATTCCTACGGCGGGCAAGGAATTATTTTAAAATTAACATTTTCTTGTTGCAAAAGACAAACAAAAAACAACATAAGTTCTAAAAATAAAGGTTTCGGAAAGTGTCGTTTTTGAGATTTCACTCCAGTAAATCACAAAAAGAGGCGTAAAAAACTTCAATAACACGCTTGATATTCAAGCTCTTAAGATATTCATTAGAATATTAGTGATATCCCATGAAGTCACATACATATCTAGGTAATACCTGTAAGTCTCTCATACCATCCGCAGAACATTTTTTTTTTTTTTAATGTTTTAACGGATTAAATTTTAAATCCATCGTCACAATTTTCGAGAAATACATACCTGAAAATAGAAGAAAAAGGAACAATTAGACATTTTTTTTTTTTTTTTTGCTTAAAAATAATATGGTTGTTGTGAATTTAATTATTAGAGTCAACAAAAATTATATATGAATTTTAATATTTCTATAAGGAATCTATTTTTATGCATGTCAGGAACTCGAGAAGTTAAATAAATCTTATTGCCAGTAATTACTCAATATACGGAACAATAATCAGTATTGAAATGTCATGTTGCTGAAACATTTTTTTTTAATTATTTAACGTTTTATTATTAAAATTATTAAGATTTCCGTAACCTTTCGGAATAATCGTATTTTACAATCAATTTTCTCTCAACCCGCAGCGTAAACATAATCAAAATTATTTTAGTTAGAAAGAATAAGCTTGCATGGTGTGGGTAAAAGTGGCGCTCGCGGCGCTTTCTGAGGCAATCTAAAGTGTACATTTTAACATTTCAAGTCATGTGATGAACCGAAATAAAGCAGAAACACAACGCTGTTCATAAAGCTCGAAAGCTCCTTTTTAGCATCTCCACGCTGTCTGGCATTACGAGTGGTAGCATAGGTTTGAACCATGCAAAGTCTACAAATATGTTTTTGCTAAGCTCGTCGGTCAACGGTAATAAGCAAGCACAGACGACAACCAATTTTTTAGTTCACGATAGAGAAAACTGATGGCTAAAAGCTCTGTTACTTTTACTTTTTTTTTGTATTATTTTAGGTTTTTTTAGAAAAGTCTCATATTTCAGCTTTTTTTGCAAATTGTTTTTAATGTGTTACATGTTTGCTCACAAAAAGCCGAGTACCCTACGCATGTAAGAAGGGTACATTACATGCGTAACAATGGACATGAGCTCAAGAAGCTTCACTTGGTTTCATTCACTCACTGAGTTTTGTCATGATTTGCAGACGGACAGATGACTGACAGACAAAAAATTTTCTTTTTGAAAAATTTCTACCTCGGCTGGAGATTGGGCCCAATTTATTGACGGTACACACATTTTTACGCGTTCAGCCATGGCCCCAAATGAAAATTTCATATTTTCACTTAAATCGCCCAAATGTCTTATTTTACGATTTTTTTGTTACAGACAGCTTCAACTCCAAGAGACCGGGTTTTCCTACCCGGCTTTGGGTATTATTCGAAATGACAGAATTGTATTGCAAGATCAATGTGAAAAGACCTTGTGACAAAACCCATGTAAAACTTGTGAAGCACCATTTTTAGCTAGAATTCATTGAAATTATCAGACTGATATCGATGTCATTCAGTATTGTTTTGACACCAACCGAAAGCGGGACAACCCTGAAGACTTTTGTAAGCATGGGAAAAATAAATTTCCAGTATTGATTAAACATTTATTTCTTGCTCGGAAAAAAGTATAACGCTCTATGCGGACTCCTTACAATCGATTAAAACGAATCACAAGTGGTTTACGGATTTTCTTCGTGGTATTATAAACAAAAGAGACTCATAAGTGTATGGAACTCCAATTTAGGTTGCAATGTTAGAAATCGCCGATAAGTTCCAGGGTACACCAGATTGCTGAGACTATGGGAGTCTTAACCGCACGGGTGCAGATCATTTTGCACATATTTTTGATATGAGAAAGTTAACTTCGAAATGGTTGCCACATTTGCTCTAAGTTGAATATAAATGCGACCATGTCAAATGCGACGATGTCAAATACAATAAGATGGACTTCTGTACCTTTTTTAAGCTTGAATGAAACATAGTTGCATCAGAACTCATTAATGACCACAGTCGAAACAGTGGACTTACCCTGGCGTATCGAAGTCAAACACCAAAGTGAGTTTATTCGCCAACAAAGTAAAGTCATGGCGGCAGTTTTTTAAGTGAAACTTTTTTAGCCGTGATGGGAAGTAAAACCGATGAATCAATTCGGTGATGAAACAATTCGCCGTGAAACGCTTTGGCGTGTTTTTCACATAGTGTTACGCAGAATTAAATAACTATAATATAGTATGAACACGGTAGCTTTTCAACTACATGGTTGAAACATTGGGTAATTATAATATTGCCAAAAAAAATTTGCCGCATATGGAACATGTCTTTGATATTCATATTCAAAACATCAACCTTAAACAAAAAGACAAACACTGAGTGCTGTTAAACAGCAGTGTTGTAATGCACAACATTTTAAAGTATATTTCAAACTTTTGTGCAGTGATTTCAGAAAATCGAAACGAGTACTGTACAACATCCGACTGGTTGCACACTCTTTGATTAACCGCATAAGAGAATATTGCAATGATACCTGTTTAAAAAACAGTATGTTCACCAAGATATAAGAGTACACAGAGTATATTTCTGTATTGCATTAATTTTCTTATATCTTTATGTTTGTGATACAAAATTCTACATATCACATACATAGTTTTATGATAAAGTATGACTGTTGGTATGGTATGGTATGGTATTGTACGATATGGTATGGTATGGTATGGTATGGTATGGTATGGTATGATGGGTTTGGTGTGATTGTTTTACTCTGAAGTTGTTATTATTTGTCTTATTAGCATTAAACTTTTCGAAATTGTATTTAAACAGATTTAGTTTACTCTTGCCATATAATGATATGAAATGGGACTTTTTTAGTAAGACTATATTTAAGAGTAAATCATTTATACCACTTAAAAATCAACTTTTTTCAGTTAAAGTTTCACTTCTAACGTGCGTGGTGACCACACACATAATTTTTTTTTCTTACATAAACATGGTATCTTCCATAACGTTGAAAAGTACAAAACGATCTCCAGCGTATAATATGTAGGATGGATGACGAACATCCATTATATTCACCAGATCTAGCCCAATGCTATTTATATCTATTTCCAAACTTTAAAAAATGGGTCGGAGGATTAAAATTTGATCCAATAATGAGATCATCGCTGAGACAAAAGTCTATTTTGAATTATTCACAAAATTGTATTATTTGGAATAGATCGAAAAATTAGAAAACCCTTTGATCGAGCGGACTATTATTGTAGCTATTATGTTGAAAAATAAAATCAATTTTGTCTAAGTCAATATTTGCTTGTTTAGCTTTTCAGAAACTTTTTACCTTGTTTTCGTATGAATACTATTGTCCTCAAGAGAAATGTTTGCACTGAAATACTTTCGACATATTTTTAGGATATTTTAGAAATGAGTTTAAAGAGAACATGTTTGACTATTTATTGTTAGATAAATGGAAGAAGTAAATTTGGCCCTAGCAAAAACTGTACTTTTTGATATTTTAAATATATAAAAATAAAATACTTGAAAATACGAGAGCCGAGGAAAAAAACAAACCTAACAACAAAACAAATAAAACTAACCTTTTGCAGTAAAAAGTGACTTGAGCTCGTAAAGATTTTTTTCATGTGTGTTAAAAAAGTTCGACATTTGTGTTACGTTGTAATCAGAACTTTCTAATGGTGCTCTAGGATTTGAAGACAAACTTTCAATGCAACGAACAAACTTCCAATAATAATCGTTTAATATAATGACAAAATTTCGAGTGCAAAAATAAAACCAGAAGGTAAGAGAGTAAGAGAACAATTTGTAATTGCAGCAAAAAGTAAGACTGAGTACAAAACGGCTACAGATTTAGTGGTGTTGGAAAAGCTTTCTGAGACAAATGACCAGACAAAATGCTTCATTAGGATGTCAAGTTGTTGGCTCACCTTGTATGGGGCATGAAGCAACAGTGCAAGTAGTATTCAAGGTGAGTGCAATGGCAGAGAAATATAGCGTACTGGTGAGAGCTTTTTAGGGTCTATGTTCTGTGGAGCTAATTGAAGTCTACCTACAATTGGAAACGTGGCTAATAACACTTAAGATTATTAATTAAAGCAGGATACTGGATGCACGTTTGAAGCCACGACTTCAAGTGGTTTTTTTCTTTTTCTTTACTGTTATGTGGTATTAGAATGCCTCTTCAGCTGAAATCAATACCTGACATTTATTACACAGTCGACTAATTCACGTTTCACATAATGCTTGTCGTCGTCGACGTTGTTGTCTTCAATTCGAGCGCCATCCATGCAACAGACGCTCTGTACACGTAGTAAAGCTACAAAAATAAGCAAAAAAATAATAACCGACAAAATGTTGACAGTCAGGAAATATGATAGGTCGGTGCGTGCTTTAAATACTCAATACATGGTGGTTGGTTTGAAAACTCTTCGTTGCCTTGGCGCTGTTGGTGATGGTGATGGTGGTTTTGGGCGGCCATAATGTTGATAGTGGTTGTGGTGTTTATTGTGGTAGTGGTGTATATATGGGCAATAAAAGTTAAGCCAAGTAAAATATTTAACAACTTCAGCCCAATTTGTTTGACTCAAAGACGGCTTAAGGTGAAGGATAAAGGTGTGGTGGTTCTTATGTAAAGGGTAGAAAAATATTTTGCAGCTACGATTGTGACCATTTTTGGCTGAGACTGTTTTTGAGAGGAGAAAAATAATAATTTCAAAAACTCAAGAGCATTTTTAATAAAATGCTCAAGAATCAACTTGAACTTCGAAGCAAATATTTAGAGGCATATCTGATGAAAGCAAATATTTGCATTAAAAATATTTTATAGTAGATATATACATAAAACCTACATACATATATATAAAAATAAACATTATTGTAGAAAATCTTTACTTTAATTGCATTTAACGCAGGCCGCCAATTAATTCAATTTCCCAAACAAATAACTTTTGTATGAACAACAACAAAAACAACAACCACAGGAACAACAGCAACAACCACAACAACATTAACGACAACAAAACTAACAACAACACCAACAATAGTCCATAGTTAACACACTGCGAACCAACAGACAGACCGACGGATAGACAGGAAGGCAGGATATCCTGTACGCAGGCCTTGAAGGCTGCAGAGATTGTTAATAAATTTCGCATAATACGGGCGCCTGCTATTGCAATATATCTTGTGAGCTTTGTGTCCAAAATTACATTGTTGTTACTCTTCTTATTGTTGTTGTTGTTATTTTTGTTGTACTCAATTGTCCTTTGAACGGCAATAGCAAATTTAACGCACAACAACAATCAAGGCAACCAACACGCAAGTAAACCGACAACATTTGCATATCCGCAAAACGGATGGAGGATCAAGTACAGCGAGACAGACAGCATATCCTGGCTGCTGTAGAGCTTCAATTTTTTTTCCTTTTTTTTTGTTTCTTTTTAATGCTACAATGATGCGTTTGAGTGTATACGAGTACGTGTGTGTGTGTGTATGTCACTTGTGAGTGGCATTGTGTGGAGTAGCTATAAATTACCAGCGCTGGAAAATTTACTGTTGCAGCAGCATTTTAGGCGCATTCTAAAGCACACACACACACATCACTTTGGGAAAACATTTTATTAGCTGTCATTGAGTGATTTTTATATTGGTAACAATTGATAAATTGACCGTAAGGATATTGAGAATAAATTAATGCCGAGGAAAGCTGTTTTCAAAAGAAAACTGAAATATATTTTTATGCATATTAAAAGGATGCAGTGGATTTTGAGATAAAATATTTGCTCATATCAAGAAAGAAAATATCGAAATTTACTATTTTTTATTTTATAGACCCAAAAAGGATAACTTTTAAGACAATTTTGCAACGCTCCGGCATGGAAACGAGGTATGGCTTCCAAAGTAGATGAGACCGTTTCTTACACTTTATTCATACTTTGAGGTCTAGCGGCTTTCAGTGGCTTACCATTTTGATATAGTCACTTTGTCTAATTTCCAACGGACAGAGGGATCGTTAAATCAACTTAGGATGTGATCTTTATCAAGAATGTATATACTTTTCTATAGCTACCACGCCTCCTCAATACAAACGATGTAATTTATTTTTTCTCAAATAAAGCAGCAACATACCACAAAGAATTCCGAAGAACATTGGTTGCGATATTCACTAATAAGGAAATTCACCATAGATTATGCATGCACTACTGTGAACAGGTTGTGGATTTATATGTTACAATAATAACGCAAAATAATCTTTTAAGCTCCTGGAAAGGACCATAAATTCATTATGAACTCAAACCACTTTTTTAATGTTTGTGAGTTTGGTTGTTGTTGTCTATCATTTGACAGTTGAGAATGTCAAACTGTGTTGACATTTCTGTTCAGTAAGGTTTCGCAATTCATCACGAATCGTTTAACGCCAAAAGAACGCTTCCAAATTGTGGTAATTTACTTTGAAAAAAAATAATTCTGTTCGCGAAGTTCATAGAGCACTTTGTCCATTTTACGGTCAACATAATCGGCCTAGTGAGCAAGCAATTCGTGCACTGATTTTACTCTAATCGATTCAAAACCATTAACAAGATAAAGAAATGTGCATACCGAAGAGAATATTGCTGTTGTAGCGCGAAGTGTTGAAGAAGACGCCGAAATCTCGATTCGTCGCTGTTCTTAATTCGTTGGCCTTTGTCTTTCGACTACGCGGAAGATTTTACGTAAGGATCTAAAGTTACGTGCCTATAAAATACATCTCGTTCAAGAATTAAAGCCAAATGACCATCGTTTACGTCATATTTTTTCTGATTGAGCTAATTTGAAACTGGCCAAAGATGAGCATTTTACCGAAGAATTGTGTTGGTGAGATAGCTCATTTTTGGTTAAATGGCTTCGGCAATAAGTAAAATTACCGCATATGGTGTGAAGACAATCTTTAAGCCATTAACGAATCACCATTTCATCCATTAAAATTTACTGTTTGGTGCAGTTTACAAACTGGCGGCATCATCGGTGCTTATTTCCATGCTGCCTGATTTCTTCTTTCCAAAAATTAATCAGCTAAACATCGAAGACATTTCGTTCCAACAAGACGCCGCAATTTACCATCGCCGCGTCTAACCATCAATTTATTGCATAACCAATTTCGTGACAACTTTATTTCCAGAAGTGGTCCTGTTATCTGGTCCCCTCGTTCGTGCGACTTAACGCCTCTCGGTTACTCGGTTACGAAATTATCTACCAGATTATAATAATAAAAAATAAATTTGAACAATATTTCTTGTCTTGTGTTATTATTTAAAGCTTTTAAAAAAACACCTTATATATTATAAATTTGATGGGCTTCTTGCAAGATTGTCTTCGAATTTACCAATTAGTACTAATAGAGTCAAATAGTGTTGTTTGGAATGGTTTTTTAATGCTTTTTTTACTTGGGTTATTAGCATTGGTTGCGATATCCACTAATAAGGAAATTCACCATAGATTATTGTGGATTTGTATGTTACAATAATAACGCAAAATATATGATTGTTGCGTTGGATATCTTTTAATCTCCTGGAAAGAACTATTCTTATAAGCCCAAACCAAATTTTTTAATGTTTGTTAGTTTGGTTATTGTACGTGCTTTAACATATATTTTTCGCTCAATAACGCTTCAGATAACGCTCTAAGCAACTCAATTACGAAAATGATACAAAAAAATATATGTAATTTCTTTGTGGTTGAGTTTGCTAAGGGCTTTTTATTACCTGACGCACACGATTCAAATCTGAGCGGGGTCAAAGTATATGTTACGACTCATTGTAAGGTGTTCGTAAGCCACCTCTCACATAACAACAGCACTTTATCGCTACGATCGTACGTCACGTTGGAGTTGACAGTACGCATCCTTCTCCATGTGAAATGCTGGTTCGATGCCTTCTTAATTCAACATCAGCAACGAACCAATTAACATCTGCAGTGATATCTTTCGGATTTTTGTACATAATTTTTAATATTTTAAGCCCACAAATAAATAAAGAAAATTTAACAAATTTCAATAGTAATTCCTTTCTAAACCATTCCTTCACGTTGGAAATTGTTTCAAAAAAATATCATAGATTAAAAATTTATTGTGCTACTTATTTTTGCAATATATCTTCCAAAAATAAATAAGTTCTAACAAAAATTTGAATATCGAAAAATTTCATTATATTTGTTTCCCAGAAAATTTTGTGCCGTCCCAATGAATTCATTCCAGGCATGTTTTTCAATATCAGTTATATAAGTATTGAAGTTTTCATCCTTTATCAACCTTCTTATTTGCTGACCATCAAAAATTCCGGCTTTAAGTTTCTCTGTACTGAAATTATAGAACTTTTTAGAGATGTATTTAAAATAATCACCATCCTTGTTCAGAGCTTTGACAAATTGTTTCACAAGCCCTAGTTTGATATGTAAAGGTGGCAGTATTATGCGATCCCTAGGCACAAGGGGTTCATTTACCGCATTCAGTTTTGCCGGAACCATAGCTTGCCTGGAAGGCCAATATTTTCTAGCCCAGCTCAGCTGTCCCACAGACAAATAAAAGAAGAAATTTCTGTATAGCCGCCTTGTTGTCCAAGAAGAAAATTCACCATTTTTAGATCTACACATATCAGCCACCGATGCTTTTTTAGAAAGACTGAGGTCTCTGACTAATGCACTGAATTCTTCCTGATTAAAGGACTGGGGCTTAGAAGAAATATCTGGGTTAAAATCAGTTGTCCCACTTTCATCACTTGAAGAAAAGCTTTTTTCTTCTAACTTGTGATCATTTGGGTAGATGAAGATGCTTAGGTTACTGGCTCATCGTGGGAGTACAGGACTGATCGAGTAACAGATAATAATGTAGGGTAAAAGTATTTCGATCGGTTTGGTTTAACACACAAAAATAACAATCATCTTGATGATTTGAAGGTTTCCGCCACATCATTGGCATTTGATACTTACAATAGGGTATTTTCTTATTCGCCCATAATCTCAAAGACACACATGTTTTACATACCATATGAGGGATCCAGTTATTGTCACGGGTGTTTAAAGGGAATCCAAAGTAATCAAAATACACCCTTTTTTATGAACTTCGACGCAATAAGTCTACAATTTTTTAATGTATATTCACCAGAGATGTTACAAAAATAGTTGGGGTCGTTTTTACAGATATTTCTCGAAGTGGACATTGTTAAACAAAAAATTTTTTTAAAAACTGCTCGGTGGATTTGAAATTTAAATGTGACTAGTACAAAAACATTATAAAATAAAATAAATAAAATAAAATAATAATAATAAATAAAATAAAATAAAATAATATAATAGATAATAAAATAAAATAAAATATATATTTTTTTTTTTTTTAGTACAAAAATATGTCTAATAGCTGTATCAATAAGCTGCTAAAGACGAAATTAAGGTCGATTTGAAATCAGCGACCTCAAATTAGTAAACGACAGGCATAAAACTCTATGCAACCAAAAAAAAACATTAATTTTGTTCCTTTGTGCATGTGTTCCTTGTGTCATTATCATTAAAAGAGTTTGATCAGTATTGCAATGTTTTTACGTAACCCATCACAATGTAGTTAATTACTAGTTATGTAAATATAATTCGTCAGGGCTGCCAAATTGAGCCTGTCAATACATAATGGTAAAAAAAGTGCATATGCTGCTATATAAGAATAGCGTTTAAAAAAGTTTTTTTTTTTCCTTCGATCGATCTGAAACTTGTTATGTGTGCTTCTTGTTTTAAAGTAGCTTATGAAGATATTATTATGGATATCAAATATTTATGAATTATAAATAAAACTCTTTATTGGAAGTAAGAATGTCCTTTCATACCAGATGAATTCACCTGGACAGCAAATATTTACGAATTATACCTAAAACTAGATTATAAATGCCATAAACTCCTTTCACACCAGATGAATTCAAGTCGATATACGAACCTTCTTGTTACTTCTCTTTTATCTAAGACAAGAACCATTCAGATTTATCTGAACGGGATTCAACTATCTTAGCATATCTTAAGGAGTTGTCAATAAATTACAGTATAAAGATGCTATAGAGAACAATCATAATTCGATATCCTACTTGCATACTTTTAGGGACATTCAAAAGCTAAAAGTTCAGCAATCGTTTGCATACTTTCAGGCATGCTTAAATTAACCTATCTATTATTAAAAAGAGTTATTATTATTGACGTGCCTAAGAGTACGTTATGATTTATTCGACAAAATTTTTAATCTAAATTTTTTTTCATTTTTTAATTAAATATACTTCCGCACTCTGGCTTCATCACACCCAACCAGGGCTTAAGTATCATCAGTAGCGCTACTTTTTACTTTTTTTTTTTTCATTTTTCGTTGAACAGGTTTCCCAAGACTTCTTATTATTATGCAAAATTGAAGAAGATTTCTGAATGGAGCTAGTGAAAAGCAACAACAATGAAAGATGGCTGCTGTGATGACTTTGACATTGATGAAGTACAACGACGACGCTGACATAATGTAAATTTTTGGTTCTTTAGCATAATTTTTCGTCTTTTCATTATCAGCTAAAGGTAAACGAAATAGTATAGAATGAGATGGCATAGAAAAGGATAGGATAGGATAAGAGGTTATAAACTCAGACGACTAACTGGCTATTTATTATGCAGAGGACGACAGAATTTGCACAGATTTAATGAAGGGTTGAAAAAGTCGAATGGATTAAGAGAAGAAGTGTCATAATTAAAACTGTTAAAAAATTCAACACAAGAAATTTGTGTGTGAACAGACAAGGTAATGATGGCCGACTGGATGGCGGAGTGGGTCGAGTCGTTTTAAAGGGTTGGTCAACGACATTACGAATCATCAGCTACAACTTGTGTACAGCTTAATTTTGAATAATTTAGCGTTACTTAATGCATAGAATTTAATAATTCCAGACAGTTGTGGCGGCTTGTCGGCATTAGCTCAGCAGGCGTATTTAAGTGAGCATTTAAGGCATAAAAATTGATTAATGAGATTTTGAATTCACTTGAATTTCTTTTTATAACATTTTATTTAGATTAACTCACGTAATGCTCTCGAAGCCAACTTCAATGCCACATCAAACGCCTTGTTGACGCCTGCGACTTCACTCTACTCGACAAAATACTTTCATTTCATACAACTTCTACTTCTTCTTCCACACAAATGTGGACACCCATTTTGGCACCCTTGCAGCCAGCCTTTGTCAACGCCCCTCACTACCATGTTTTCCAACTTTAACGCGAGTTTACGAAAATTTGTTGACAGCTTAATTTTTTTTCTGTTGCATAAATTACGAGCTTGGTAAAATCGATAAACACTAAACGGAATGCTTGCCATTCAAGCTATTTAAACTTCAAAAAAACAGAGAAAAAAAAAAAAAAAAAAAAATGTGCCATATAATCCTGACGAAGATAACAACATGATTTGGCGGAAAAGCTGTGAATGAATCTGCTTTGAAAGACGATTCTGAAGAATATGCTGAATGATGCGTTGATTTTCCGGCTCAATACCAACCAAATGAAACAAGTTTTAATGACAAAAGAAAACATTTTTGCTTAATTTTATGAAAAAAAAAACCCAAAAAAAATGTCAAACTTTCTGAAACTTGAAAGCAAACTTTTGCAATAATTCTTGATGATTTTAAAGTATTTTATTTTCAAGTTTAAATCGAATGCTCACAAAAAAGCTTGTTAAAATACATCATCATACATACCCACACAAACACACACAAGCACAATCGTTCTGAACAGCTGATGAAAAAGTTATTTTTGCAATTTTGTCTTATCTCCTAAAACTATGCTTGCTATTCTTGTTGTTTTTTCCGCTGCCCAGCTTAACAAGAAAACTTTATTAACTTTGCTTATTTTGTTCTATGTTTTTGGTCAGTGTTTTTGTTTTAGTTTCTTTTTTTTTTGTTCGCTTTTTTTTCTTATGTGTTGCTGCTAAATGAGCTTTAAAAAACTTTTTATTTATACGAAAATCATCTACAAGCTTTTACATAAGTATGTGTTTATGTGTTTGTTGTTTAGCACTTTGTTTTTCATTTTCATTTGCATAAACTTGAAATTTATTTAGAGCTTTGTTTCACATCACAAGTTGGTGGGAGCAAGATAAAAAAAAAAAAACAACGAAAGGCGAAAGAGAAAATGTTTTATTCTAAGGAAAAGGATTAAATTTTTCAAAGAATATTGTTCAAGTTTAGAAAATAGAGAACACTTTTTTATACATAAGATAACTCAAACAACAGACACTTCTTTAAAACTGAGCAAGCAGAGGATGTATATAATTTTAGAAATAAAAAACAAGTGTCTTGATATACAAGCATTTAAGCCATGAGCCGATATCCTTCAAAGAATTCTGTATGGTGCACACGAAAAATGAAAAAAAATAATAGAGATCTGATTTTCTGCATTGCCATTGTGGAACATTTCAAGAAAGATTATTTTAATCAGTATGAAATTGTGTAATAATGGTTATGTGTTTGGTTATGGAACAAACCAAAAACCACTTTTCATGTGAAAAATAGAATTAGATCCATTCATAGTACTCTGATAGGTCCAACTATACACACTACGCCACTATCCAATATTTTCGTTGGTGATGAGTTATACCACCAGAATAAGAAAGTATTAAAATGCCATGTAAAATAACTGTGATGAAGACGTAAACACAAAATTCATGCAACGGCGTTGCATGGAATTATTACTTAGTGAGTAGATATGCTACTCACCTAATCTTACAAAAAACAAAAACAATAAAAAAAATATATAAAATTAATTAACTTCATATCGTGAAGGTATGGGCTTGTGCAACAAAAATGAAAAATTTTGTTGCATGATATTATTCTCGCTAATAGTAGATGCTACGGTAAATTTAATTTATAACAGCATAGATGGTTGTTTGTTTTCATAACAAAAATAAAAACAAAAATTTTTAGCCATGACACTGACGAATCAACGGCTAAATAGTCTAAAAATGCAACAAAATTGCAAAAACGTTGCATTGAACTACAACTCGGTACCTTAAGGCACTAGAAAATATTTAATAGAACGATATTAAAAAAGTTCACGAGGCACCACAGTATTGTAAATGCATCCCTATAGCATGGTGCTTAGGAAAATGTCAACATACCACACAAAAGCAAAAGTAGACAAAACAAAACCAAAAGCAAAAACAAAAAGCAAAACAAAAACACAAAAACAAAATAAACAAAAACAAAAACAAAAACAAAAACAAAAACAAAAACAAAAACGAAAACAAAAACAAAAACAAAAACAAAAACAAAAACAAAAACAAAAACAAAAACAAAAACAAAAACAAAAACAAAAACAAAAACAATGACAAAAACAAAAACATCAAAAACAAAAACAAACAAAGACAAAAACAAAAACAAAAACAAAAACAAACACAAAACAAAAATAAAAACAAAACTCAAACTAAAACTAAAACTAAAACTAAAACTAAAACTAAAACTAAAACTAAAACTAAAACTAAAACTAAAACTAAAACTAAAACTAAAACTAAAACTAAAACTAAAACAAAAACTAAAACTAAAACTAAAACTAAAACTAAAACTAAAACTAAAACTAAAACTAAAACTAAAACTAAAACTAAAACTAAAACCAAAACTAAAACTAAAACTAAAACTAAAACTAAAACTAAAACTAAAACTAAAACTAAAACTAAAACTAAAACTAAAACTAAAACTAAAACCAAAACTAAAACTAAAACTAAAACTAAAACTAAAACTAAAACTAAAACTAAAACTAAAACTAAAACTAAAACTAAAACTAAAACTAAAACTAAAACTAAAACTAAAACTAAAACTAAAACTAAAACTAAAACTAAAACTAAAACTAAAACCAAAACTAAAACTAAAACTAAAACTAAAACTAAAACTAAAACTAAAACTAAAACTAAAACTAAAACTAAAACTAAAACTAAAACTAAAACTAAAACTAAAACTAAAACTAAAACTAAAACTAAAACTAAAACTAAAACTAAAACAAAAATAAAAATAAAAAATAAAACTAAGACTTAATAAGAAATTATATTAAAAATAACAAAAAAAAATAAATCAAAATAATTTTTAACAAACGAGAATTAAAATTAAAATTAAAACTAAATTGACAATAAAAATAAAAAAAAATCAAAATAAAAAACGCAAAATTAAGTTAAAAATTTCAAAACACATATAAAAATAAAACTAAAAACAAAACTAAGAATAAACTTAGAACAAAATTAGGAATAAATTACACAAATAAATTCATACTTAAATTAATAAATTAATAAGTAAAAATAAATCAATTAATAAAAACCATAGGAAAATATAATAATAAAACTAAAATTAAATAAAAATTAAGGACAAAAATAAAAAATTATAGATAGAAGTACAAATATAAAAAAATATAAATTAAAAAAAAATTTAAATGAAAACTACAATTAGGAATAAAGTTAAAATAAAAAAAGACAAAAAAAACACAAATTAAGAATAAAAATATGAATACAAATCTAAGTAAAAATATAAATAAAATTAGAAATAAAAATGAAAATTAAAAATATAAATAAAAATGTAAATATAAATAATAATAAAAAAAATTAAAAAACAAAGATAATAATAGAAATATAAATAAAATAAGAATAAACACAATGATTAAAAATATTAACAAAACCAAAACAAGGACAAGGGTTAAAATATCGCTCATTTGCTCGAATAACGACATAACTCAAAAAAGTCTTCATTAGTAGATAAGAACTTAGTTGCTGCTGTTAAATAAACTCTGTCAAAATAAACTTCCGGGTAACTTTGACGAGTTGGTGGAGTTGCCAACGAAACAGTCTGTCTAGTCTGATGTGTGATTTTCTCTATACAGACCCGTTGTTGTTGTTGTTGTTGTTGGTTGTTGCCTTCATTGTCCTCATGTTGTCTTATTTTCAACATACTTGGCCTATAGTTAAAATTTATTTTCAATATTGTAAAATAATTTTAATTAAAAATTGTGTTTTTATTTCCTTTAATATGATATAACATTCCTTAGTTGAAAGTTTTCAAGTTTTACACGGACATAACACATATTAGGAAGTATTGCTTCAGCTTTACTTGATATTCCCTATACTTTGAGAATTTTTGTCTTAATGAAAAAGTTACTGGGAATTATAAAGAGTTAGAGTTAAAAAAGAAAAACAGAAAAAAATTAATAAACTTTTTTTTATAGTCATAGATAAAAAAAAAAGTATTTTATTAGCTTTTTTATAAATAAAATCATATTTATAAAAATTTCTATTAAGCGTTTACATAATTTGCTTGAAGCATTTTTAAAATTTTCTGAACTCAAACAATTAAACACAAAGCCTGAAAAGACGCAAGAAATTTTTTTAGAATGCTTAGAATAATTTTCTTTGTATCAAAAGCAGCACTTTTAAGGTCAAAACGTTCAACATAAGTGTCTAAAGATTTCCTAAAAACTTAACATTAAACAAGTGCAACAGCAACTTGTGCTTGGCTTTCTTCTTTATTTTTTCTCTTTTTTTATATTTTTTTTTTTTTGTGTTTATTCTTTTTTGTTATTGTATTGCATACAAATTGCGCGGAAAGTTCGAGGAAAAAGTGTGTAAGCACAGGAAGCATGCGAGTGTATTCACGGTGTATGTGTGTGGGTGGATAAAATTTTACATTGAAAATGTTTCTATTTTATGTTTAGCGCATACAAGTTCTTGGCTACTATTTGTAAAAAAAAATTTGTTCAAATTTGTTGGGAAAATCCTGCAATGTTACTGTACTATTTTTTCAAAGAAATAAATTTCTTTTTTAGCTTTATTTCAATAGCACAAGTTTAATTTAAAAATTGTTTTCTCACAAAAAGCTTGTCATTTATTTCAGATATTTTTATTTTTTATTTAGAAAAGCAGCCAATTATTTCCAGTGATTCCAGTGAAAAGCTTTTGTTGCATATCTTATGACTGAGCAAAAAATTTAAAGCAGATCTTGTCAAACAACCGCTTTTGACCTTTTTGACTTTTTCAACTTCAATTTTTATTAGAAATTGAAATACAATGGAGACTTTTTTAATATTGAATAAATTATGCTTTTTCATAGTCAAATAATAAATTACGTTGATGGACTGGATGATTGTACGTTTATACCAGCAAAAAAAAATATACAAAACAAAAGGAAAAATTCTGAAACGTGCGCAATGTGACAAACAAGAAACATTTTTCGATAAAATTCTTACTTAAGGTTCTAACGGATCAATGGAGCCAATAAAGTTAAGTAAGCCAATCGAGCCATCAGATGGACACAATAGGTTACGAGCATACAAGGCCTCAGTTAAACTTACTGAGCTACTAGCACCCACAATATGAATTATAAGGTATGAGAAAAAATATCAAAAATATATTTATATATTTTTTTTTTAAAGCCAATAGAGCCAACAGAACCAATTGAGCCAGTAAGACAACTAGTTTCCCAATTGATTGAAAGCATAAAGGGTGATAGAAAGAATAGACAAAATATAAGCCTGGCAATTTTTATTATGAGCATAAAATGCAGTACAAAAAAGGAAAGTACAAATATTTTTCAAATGAGCCGACACACAATGGGGTATTTTATGCCAAAAGTAACGATTAATTGAAAAAAAAAACGTTCAAGGTACATAGTGATGTTAGGTGCCCGATGAAAGAAGATAAAATTCTGCATCACTAGGTGAAAGAATAGTTGAAAAATTTTCTACCGTTTACCCGCAATGCAGTTTGAAAGTCATCATTTTTTTTCTCTTTGAGTG
Organism: Pherbina coryleti; assembly: GCA_943735915.1. Lineage (NCBI taxonomy): Eukaryota > Metazoa > Arthropoda > Insecta > Diptera > Sciomyzidae > Pherbina > Pherbina coryleti. The sequence continues at coordinate 27,858,475 of OX030951.1, forward strand.
TGCACAGTGACAAACGTGTTTATTCAAAATTTTTAAAGTTTTTTCGTGTATTATTTTTTAAAAATTACAAAAAATTACGATGGAACCTTCTTGTTCAGGTATTTAAGCAATACAAAATTAAATTTTTTTTATGAAATAGAGTTTATATATATATTAATTTATTTATTTTAATTTAACCTTAAAAAGTTGGATTTTTCAATATGTTAATAGAGATATAGTTGTGTGTTGAGTGGAATTAAGGAAAACTGTTTTGATTATCGTAAGCTATGAACATTCAAGCTATATTCTATGAAATAAAAAGTTGCGTCAATGCTGCGCACTTTCGCGGTATTTCGATGTTTTTACTTTAACTTACATGTCACGAATTTATGATTTTATTTCGAAAAATTAAAAAAAAAGAAATAAAGTACAAAATAAATGTAAATACTAAACAGATTTTGCTGTTTTTTGTTTTTTTTTTTTTTTGTTGTTTACCAGTACTCTTCTTCACTTTGTTTTTTGTTATACGCTATTTTTTACCCTAAATTATGGAAAGCGGCATATACAGTGCACCTTTCCACAATTAAGCTAGATAGTTGATGTTTCTTTCAAACACCGGCTTTTTATATATTAAAAAAAGCAGATGAATGTGTTAAGCTATTAAATTAAACTATATTTGTTCGATTTTAACTCTTATTTCCTGATTTTTATATTAGTAAGATATAAATTGTTTGCCCTGCAGTTTGCAGGGTACATGTGAAATCAACATCATTGTTTATGTTTATTAACTATTATAAACTATATTAAACTATATTGATTAAGACACATTAAAGTTAGCAGAAAAACGGGAAAGTACATATATTTTTCAATTTATCCAATAGTACCAATTGAGCCCCATAAGCAACTAGCTGACAAATATTTATTAAAATAGGTAACATTTTATGAAAAAACAGTACAAAAATATTCCATTTTAACATTGAGCCAATAAAACCAATTGAGCCAACCTGGGTCACTGGAATTTCCACTTGCTGGTCAAGAAAACTTAAAATAGCTGCTAAAAGAAACTTAAAGAAAGGAATGCAAATATTTTATTTTTGAATCAACCCAAAAGAGCCAAAAGAGTCAAAAGAGTCAAAAGAGTCAAAAGAGCCAAAAGAGTCAAAAGAGCCAAAAGAGCGAAAAGAACCAATTGAGCCAAGTTCGCCTCTAACAGGCCAATATTAATAAAAAGCATAAAAAGTTGGACGAAAAGAACAAACATGTTTTTAAAAATTTGGCCAACTAAGACACTAGCTTTTCAATATTGATTAAGATCATAAAAGTCAGAGGTAGGGAGGAGAGACAATATTTTTTTAAAATTGAAGCAACTGAGCCACTAGCTTGCCCGCATTGATTGAGAGCATAAAAGTCAGTAAAATAAAAGGCAGCAACAATTTTTTTCAACTGAGCCAATTGAGTCAATTGAGCCAATACAGCCAACCGCGCCGTAAACTGACCAAAATATTGATCAAATTTTTGAAACTTTTTTTTACAAAATAAAAATTGTTAATAGAGACTCTTCAGCGAATAGAGCCAAATGAGCCAATGGAGTCAATTAACCACAAGCTGAGCGAAATTGGTCTCAAGCATTGAAAGTAGCCAAACAAATTAATTATTAATACACCCAATAAGGCCAATTGAGCCAAGTAAGCCACATAAAGGTAACTTTTAATAGATTTTAAAAATTTTACAAAAATGAGGGCAAAAATTTTGTTTATGAAAAGGATTAGATATTTAGAAAAGGGAAGTTTTACAGAGTTTAGAGAGTAGGAAAAACAGAAGAAACTTAAGAATAAGATAACATTACGAGTGCGTAGCATTTGAAAACATAAACTCAATGAAACAGTTGTAGCAAAGTCGGAAGTGGGAGGGTTGGAACGTTCAATAAGAAAATTTAATAATATAGAGAATTCAGGAAAGGATAGAGTCATTAGGCCAAATGAGCCAATTGATTCAACCAACCACAAACTTACTGACATAGCGAAAAAAAAAACAAAGAACTTTTATAAATTTTTCTAATAAGGTCAATAGGCCAAATGACCCAATTTAGGCAATTAATTCAATCAACTACAAACTTACCGAAAAAGCAAAAAAAAACATAAAGAACTTTTATAAATTTACCCAATAAGGCCAATTGAGCCAACTCAGCCACATAAAAACATTTGCGAAAATAAGGGCAAAAACCATTTTTTCAATGTACGCCCAACAAACTAAACCGATTGAGCCAACTGAGCAACTAGGTAGTAAAATATTGATTAAGTGCTTGAAAGGTAGTTTGCTCCTTTATAAAAGGCAATCATAAAGTGAACTTAAGTGAATCATTAAATAAATTGAAGTTTGTGTTGGAGAGCTCAAGAATTTTACCGGCACGCCTGAAAGTAAAGGCAATATTTTCCTAACAAGGTTTTCTTTAACTAATAATATATAAGCAGCACTAAAACTCTTCAATAATGCACAACTACAAGACAAAGCCTGAAAAAAAAATCAACAACAACAACAGCAACTACAACAATATAACCAACAACAATTCTAATTATTACCAAGCAGAAAAAAAATGCACCAAAGCCAACTTATGCCCAGGAGCGCTTAAGAGCCGGTTACTGCACTTATACCAATAAAAAAACTAACACCAAAGCAAGCAAAAATTTAATACATATACGCACACATTCACACACACAAACCCACACATCCTTTTACTAAATGCCGATAACTTTACGCAGACTTTCGTTTTTGTTGTGCTATGCCAACACTTTTGCATACTTTTGGGCTGTTGTAATTGCGCCAGAACGAGAAATTGTTTAGTTTAACTTCACTCTCAAGCCAGTATGAAGAACATCATAGAATGGAGCAGAGCAGAACAGAGTGGCTGATAGCAGGCACACGGCATGATTATTCCCTAGAGATATAATCATTTTAATTTTAAGCATCTTTGCACATTTTTGCCCAATGCGGCAACACTGGCAAATTGTTGTCTGACTTAATGAAGTTTTATGTTGGCGCAGCAGACAAGGATATAGAAATGGTAGAGCAACAACAGTGACTGGTAGAGCGTCCAAAACTATGCTATAAAAAGGGAAGAAAAACTACAAACCTTTCAGTAGCTGTGAGCGTTTCTCTGCTTGCGAGCTTTGCTTTTGGTTTCGCCGACTTTTTTTTTACGCTTTCCCTTCAACTGGCTCTTCATTTTGTTCAGTCTATGGGGAACTTCAAAAAACGCTGCTAGCAACTAAAAAGCGGCAAATAAGTTGCAATTTTCTAGCTGCTGCTGCTGCTGCTGCAGCAAGTTGCAACTTTAGCTGCAGCAGAACAAAGTTTTGATGCTCCCTTTAGTGTTGGAGCCAACGTTGTTGTTGATGAGTTAAATAAATAAATTTATTTTAATAAACATGAGTTTGCACGAATAGTTTTCTTTGCTCTTTTACTTTCGCTCACTGTCTGTCTCTTTCCCTGCACGTTCGTTTTTGGAATGCTAGCGAACCAGCAGCCGACTGACAATGCTGTAAAAAGTTTCAAATTTGCTGGCGCCTTTTGTTTATCTTGAGTACTCTCTTTTGTGTTTTTTTTTTTTAATTTATTTTTTTTTCTTTTTTTATCCCCTTTTTTGTTGTTTCTTTTGTTGTCAAGTTGGTTGAATGAGCTAAGTTTTTAAGCAGAAATTATTTAATTTCGATTTATAGCGCATGCTTCGAATTTTTCGACAAATTTTCAATTGAAATACAACAGCGGCGACTAAGTTTTCCTCGCCACGAACTTTCCAAGTTATAATTGAGTTTGAGGATTAAATTATTTTAAAATAATTGCTTTTAGCATCTAAAACTACTTGAGAGTAGAAATATTTCATTAAATTTTAAAATACATACATATATTATGACTTGTTGTCGAATGCGAACATAAGGATGCAACCAACTGTCACATAAACCTTTAGTGAATTATAAGTTCTGAAAACAAAGCGATCGCAAAAGTAAAATTTAGTAAAGTAGTGATAATGAAATTGTTAGAAATATGGATTTTGCATCATAGTTGAATGACTTTGGTGTTCCTTTCTTATGAAAAGTGAATCTGTGCTCTCTGAGAACTGAGAGAGAAAATTCAAAGAGATTTGAAAAAATTTGAGATAGACATAGAAACCATTTTTGAAATCTTGAAGAATTATTTTAAAAAATTTTAAATTTTTGGGGTGCTGTTAATAGTTGAGAGACTTTACAAGATAATAAGAAAAGTTGTGGAGAAAATAAGAGATGAAAGAGTTGATTGCACTAGAAAAATTTGGTATCATGGTGAAATTGGGAAAGTTATCATAGCTGAGGCTGACCTCTTGTGTGAACAATATGCCTTCAATTACTGGTTTGAATTCCAGATAAAAACTAACCAAGGTTGGTTGAATATAAAAAAAAAAAAATAAATAACTGGCCATTTCAGCCCTTGAAAGGACTTTGACCTAGCTTCTTATGATCAATTGTGTTGTGCGTGTTATTAATTTTGTACACAATTGACCGAGAAATGGACCTACAGGCTTAACGCCGACTCCGAACGGCGATGAACGGAATGTTCTTATTCTCAAGAAGCTTTACATGGCATTTTTATTACTCTCTGAGGTTTGCCATTGTCTGCAGAAAGGTGGCGGCCGTACAGAAAAATTATTTTAATTCAAATAATTTTCTGTCGCTGCTGGGGTTTGAACCTGGGTCTCCAGGTTCCTTGACATAGCAGTCACGCACTTTAACCAACTACGCCACGGACGGTTGGTTGAATATACTTATCTAAATATTTACCTTAATATAAAAATTACGTTTGACTATGTTTGTGTTCGAACCATCTTATTAATTTCAATGAAACTATGTGAATGTGTATGGTTGATTCCTATATATCAGGTTTAGTAAAAAGGAATCCATTATTTTCACATGAATTGAAGGCTTAATTTATCATAGTTATAATGATCCGATTTATGTCAAATATGCACCATTCTGATCAACAACTGTTTGCCATTTTGAAGGTAATTTCATTATGCCTCTCTTCTAAAAACCCTAGTCCCTATTGGCAAAGAACCGGGAGAGTCGATTCCCACATGCATCTCTTGAGGCGAAGTTCTCACCAGCAAAATCATTCGTCGTAGACAGGAACAGGTGGAAATCACTTGGTGCCAAGTCTGGACTAAGAACCTCCATGGTGGATGCATAAGAATCTTCCAACTAAGCACCCTTAGCTTCTGGCGAGTCACTATCGATGTGTGTGGCCTGACGTTGTCCTGTTGGAACACAATTCCTCTCCTACTGGCCAAAGCTGGACGCTTCCAGGCGATTGCTTTCTTCAAACGGTACAATTGTTGACAGTACAAGTCCGAATTAAGAGTCTCGCCGTAAAGGAGCAGCTCATAGTAGATGACAATCCCACCAATCCCACAATCCCACCAAACACACAGCAAAACCTTCCTGGTAGTCAATCCGGCCTTGACTACCGTTTGCGCCGGCTCACCGCGATTCGACCACGACCGTTTTCGCGTGACGTTGTCGCAAGTCACCCACTTTTTACCTTACACCAACCGCTTCAGAAATGGGTCGATGTTATTCAGCAGCAATTCGAAGATGGAAATTCGGTCCATGAGGTTTTTATGCGTTAACTCGTGTGGTACTCATACATCGAACTTATTTTTGTATCCAGCCTTATTCAGGTGGTTCCAAACGGTTTTTTGTGCAATGTAAAGCTCCTAGGTAATCAAAGCCGTACTTACATGACGGTCGGATTCGACGATTTTCAAAATTGTATCGACATTTTCGACAATTGGCCTTCCAGAGCATGGACCACGCTCTTTGCCATCAAAATTACCGGAACGGAATCGACGAAATCAAAATTGCGCATGACTGGCTGTTACAGTATCAGGACCGTAAAAAATATGAACATTTTTAGCCGCCTCAAACAAAACTGATTTCAAGCAATCACAAAACTATCTGAGAAGTTTTTTTTTAGTACGGAATCTTGTCTTTCTAACGCCATCTAGCATTACCCGATCGCACTTATACCAAGCGAGTTACAGATTACTAAAGCCATCTAGTGGAAAAAGAATGGTTTTCTTTTTACTTCACCTCTATAGGATAGTTAGACCTGATAGATGGCGCTTTTGTCAGGTTTTATGCAATAATACAATTTTGGCTAAACAACTGGAACGATATTGATGAAATTTTGTATGAAAATTCATCTGACGCCTCTTCAAGAGGCTTTTGGTCCTTCCTTAAGAGGGCGCTTTATGCAAAAGTATGTTTCTGGCTGAACGACTCGACTGATTGTGATGAAATTTGGTCCTGACCCCGAAATAGAATATAGGCTGATTAAACTCCAAAAAAACTGCCATACAATGATTTTATGTATATATAAAGCAAAGTAATATACGTCTGATGCAGTCGGACATAAATATCTTTCATTTCTCATTCTCATTTGTCATTCTCGTTAAGGTTTGGACCCCCATACCACTGAGGTATAGAACAGCGTAGGTCTCATACAAAGTTGAGGTCTTGGGAAATATTGGAAGAGATGGAGAAACTGATATCTTTACAATCAATTTGAATAAGCGAGTCTTAAGATGAGTTGAAACATCAATAAAGGGACAAGAAAATGTTAGAGGAATGTGAAGTTTTTAGAAATTTTTAAATAGAGAAATTAAGTAAGGAGAATAAAAAATTATTATTTCAGTTCTCTTCAATAATGGTCAAATTTTATTAAAGAACTCAAATCACAATCACACAAAACACGCATGTTTAACTTGCAACATAAACCGTTATATAAAAATAAAATTTTGAATTATATGAATCGGATTAGAGAACGTTAGCTTTTTACTTTTCAACAATTTGCCAACAACCCTGTCAAAAAAACACTTGACTATAAATAACAGTTACGATAAAAGGCACAATTTTGTGAATAATTTATTTTTCGGTTTATGTGAAACGCGTCAACATATCAATTGCAGACAATTTATGAGGGGGAAGAAAAAACATTTAGAAAATGTAAAAGAAAAACATTAAAATTCCCAAAAAATTTTAACAATTGTCCAAAAATCTGCAACAAAACAAATTGTCAAAAAAAAATTAAAGGAACAACAAAATAAAAGTGAAAGAAATGAAGAAAAAAGGAAAGAGAAAAAACAGTGACAATGTAAGAAAAAATATATAAAAGAAATATTTGCCGCAGTCGAATAAATTGCATTTCAGATCAGAAACAAAAAAAAAAAAGTAGATTTGATGGATTGTATATTTGTGCCATACACTTAAAAAAAATATCCTCAAGTGGCATTTGAAGTGAAATAACTAGCAAAAGGATTGTGCTTTAAGGCTTTTTTGGCCAAAGTATCGGAAAGAGACTAGGAAAATAATCTCTGAAACCTTAAATGCATTAGTTAAAAACAAAACCCAAAATGTTGCAAAATAAAGTGATGGCCTAAGTAAAAGCTTTTTAAATGCAAAGCTTAGCTGCGACAAATAAAGCAATTAAAAAAAATATAGAATCCTAAAGAACATGTCCTTGAAGTTGGCTCCACCATTTTGGATTTGTTGGAAACAAAATTAGATACATATAAATTCAAATGCAAATAACTGCTGCTTCCTGGCATTTTATAACTTAACTGAATCAGAATTAAAATTTTCAGTGGATTTGTTTTTATTCATTTGCAAGAATGACAACTTTTTGTGTTTATCTCTATGGCACATTACAGGACATTGCACCACAATTACGAAATTAAGAAAAAAATAACACAGGTGCGTCGTTTGACACACGGGAGAATCTTTTTCGCGGTTTCATAAATTTGATAATTTAATGGATTTTTTCTTTTTTGCTTTTTTTGTTGTTTGGATAGCCAATACACAATCCTTCAAATAGATATTTTATGACATGAAGGATAGCCAATACACAATCCTTCAAATAGATATTTTATGATATGAGGAATAGCCAATACACAATCCTTTAAATAGATATTTTACGAAATGAAGGATAGCCAATACACAAACCTTCGAATAGATATTTTACGATATGAAGGATAGCCAATCTACAATCCTTGAAATAGATACTTCACGATATGAAGTATAACAAATACACAATCCTTCAAATAGATATTTACCGATATGAAAGGTAGCCACTACACAATCCTTTTAACAGATATTATACGATTTGAAGGATAGCCAATACACAATCCTTTAAATAGATTGTTGAAACACAGCTTAATAAGTTGTTACTTAATGTTGAATCAGCGGTTCAATACAATGAGTTCAATTTCCACCGCAAACAGCGAAATATTTTTAAGTTTACATTTTCTTGTTGTAATAGACGCAAACAAAAAGCAACATCAATCCTAAGAAAAAAGGAGTCGGAAAAAGTATCGTTTTTGAGATTTCACTCCAGTAAATCACAAAACGAGGCGTAAAAAGACTCGCATAAAAAAAAAACAAAATCAAAAGCATGGCTTCTTGAATTGTAAAAAATTTTCTGCACACATTGTAGCACATCGCGTGCAAATCTGAGCACACATTTTGAATTCTTGAAGAAAAGCTTTGAAAAAAAAACACATGATAATAGTTAAACCTGTGGCGTCCGTGGCAACCGTGACGTAGTTGGTTAAAATGCGTGGCCTCTATGTCAACGAACCTGGAGATCCGGGTTCGAAACCCAGCAGCGACAGAAAATTATTTGAATTAAAATGATTTTTCAGTACGGCCGAGGTGGCGGCTGCAGACAATGGCAAACCTCAGAGAGGTTGGTCAAAATGTCATGTAAAGCTTCTTGGGCACAAGAACATCCGTTCATCGCCGTTCAGAGTCGGCGTTGAACCTGTAGGTCCGGTTTTCGGTCAATTGTGTACAAATTTAATAACTCGCACAACACAATTGATCATAAGAAGCTAGGTCGAAGTCCTTTCAAGGGCTGAAATGGCCGGTTATTTATTTATTTTTATTATAATAGTTAAACCTGTAACGAAGTTCCGTATTCGTATTTAGAGCTGGGATATACTGGTATCCCAGCCGGTGTCCAACGTTCATTGCAGAAAATTTATATTATAAAGAGACCTTTTCGCTTGTAAGATAATAATTATTTATTGACAATTCAAGATTCCACGTAATCCTAGTGGCTTATATACAAATCCTATGGGTATGCACACGATGACTGGCGGTAATAAGTGATGTCTTGGAGGATCTGTGGCGAAGTTGAAGCGTAAGTCACGGCCGCTTTTGAGGTTAATGAGTATACACACGATGACCTTGGCTGGCGGTAGAAGGTGATGTATCGGGGCTCTGTGGCAAAGTTGAAGCGTAGGTCACGACCGCTTTTGAGGTGAATGAGTATACACACGATGACCTTGACTGTCGGTAGTAGGTGATGTATCGGGGCTCTGTGGCGGAGTTGAAGCATAGATTACGGCCGCTTTTGAGGTTAATAAGTATGCAAAGGAATACCTGGCGGTAGTAGGTGATGTATCGGAGGCTGATGTCCTTGACTGGCAGTAGTTTTGACGTCTTGGAGACTATGTCGCGAAGTTGAAGAGTATGTTACGGCCGCTTTTGAGATTATTTACGGCAACATCGGTGTGTTTGCTGAGGCTGGGGCGTGATCTCGCGGTTGCTTTGATTGACTCGAGTGGTGCTTACGCTTCTAGAGTCTAGAGCACTCTCTGGGTTTTGTGTGACCTTGTTTTGAAATTATTAACTATCGCTGCGGCTTAAAAAGTTTGATTAAATAACCATCGTTACGGCAGAAGAAGTTTGATTACGGTATTGGGGAAAGAAACTTAGCCACCAATACGTAATTGCGGCACCCTGTGAGTGGAAAATATAACCGGGGAAAGAAAATTTACCACCGGGAATATGTCATGAATCGAAAAGAACTCTGACTCACAAGGTCACACTGACCACTTCTGCGCTTTCAAACAACCGATCACTTTGACTGTACGATAAGCAAGAGATCGCTTCGATGCTGTGACTGTTCTTTTATGCCTTCGCTTGTGGCTGAACGCGGCGCTCTGATGTTCAAACGGTTTTATAAGCTGACTTCTTTAGGTTGCTTGGTATGCCTTCTCTGTTTCTCTCTTTCTGTTTTTCTCTCTCTCTCTCTCTCTCTCTCTCTCTCTCTCTCTCTCTCTCTCTCTCTCTCTCTCTCTCTCTCTCTCTCTCTCTCTCTCCTTCTTACTGTTATAATATGGAGCATGTTGCGAATGCGTAAGAATGATAGAAAAATAGATTGCGCAGATCGTTAAAATAATTTTCAACGATCTGCGCATCTACGTCACGTTAGACTTACAATATGAGCTTACGATATGGCTTTATATCAAGTTGTTCAGAATGTGAACAAATATGAAACAATGGCAAAAGATTCAGGAAACTAACTTGCTCTAGCATGACATCATGATCATAAAAAATACTTTCTTCGTAGCTAGAAATGTCAAAATGAAAAGTAAACATTATAACGGAGCTGTGCAATGCGTAATCTATTTTTCCATCATTCCCTGCAAACATTTTCTGAGTACCTCAAAACAATGACTCTAAAAAGAGTATTTCTTATGCGTGTTTTATGAGTACACAATAAAAAGAATTCTAACGGAGTCTTTGATATGATTCTAAAATGATTGCTCAGAAATAAGACTCTAAATAGAGTATTTCTTATGCGTGTTTTATGAGTACGCAATAAAAAGGCTCATAAAGAAATCTTTTATATGATTGTAAAATGATTGCTCAGAAATAAGACTTTAAATAGAGTATTTCTTATGCGTGTTTTATGAGTACGCAATAAAAAGACTCATAAAGAAGTCTTTTATATGATTGTAAAATGCTTGCTCAGAAATAAGACTCTAAATAGAGTATTTCTTATGCGTGTTTTATGAGTACGCAATGAAAAGACTCATAAAAAAGTCTTTTATATGATTGTAAAATGATTGCTCAGAAATAAAACTCAAAAAATAGTATTTTTTATGCGTGTTTTATGAGTACGCAATAAAAAGACTCATACAGAAGTCTTTTATATGATTGTAAAATTACTTTAAATTTTTACACTATTACTTTTTATTTGAAATGTTTAAAAAAAGATATTGTTGTAATTTTTTTTTTATTTTTCAACTATCAAATATTTTAAATAAATTTGAATCTAAAAATATATTTTAGTCTAAATGGATCATAATTACTTCTATGAGTTCTGAAAGAATCCTCAGTATAAATCTTTAAAATTCCATTCCATGATTCTTAAATATGACTATCAAAAGTGTCTTAATTTTAAGTCCAAAAGACATTTACATATATGAGTTCTAAAAAAGTATTTATTTAAAGTCTTTATTATGAATCTTAAAAGAGTATTTAAAATGAGTCTGAAAGGAGTCTTAATTTTGAGTCCAAAAAGACTAATTTATATGAGTTCTAAAAGAGTCATTATTATGAGTCTTAAAAGAGTATTAAAAATGAGTCTTAAAAGAGTATTATATATGAGTCTTAAAAGAGTATTATATATGAGTCTTAAAAGAGTCTTAATTTTGAGTATTAAATGAGGCATAAAACAGTCATTATTATGAATCATATTTTGAGGCCCACAACCTACGAAAATGTACTCATGAAAGAGTCTTTTTTGAGCGCATTATGACGATAAACGCTCATTTATATGAGTCTTAAAAGACTCTTTTAAGAGTCATAATTTTTGCTGGGTTGTTGGCGTATGCGTGTGTGTATTTAAGTTATCTCTTGAAAAGTGTTGCTTCTCGTTTCTCGCTCTCGCTCACTCTTATTACTATATTGCATGTATCTTAATTTTAAAAATACAAGGAGTATAACACAATTTTTAACAAATAAAAATTTAGTTGTTACAAACCCTAAGAAGAAACTTAACTTCCAATAGCACACATTGACGCCTTTTTTTTTTTTTGTTCGTATATTATTACTTAACTTTAAAAGTTTATATTTACTTAATTTAGCTCTGTGTAACATAATTTTTCTTAAATATTTTCTTCATTAAATCTTTAACTCTTTGAAAACGTCGAAGCTTCTTTTGTTGAGAGTAAAATGCAAATTAAATTTTATAATTAAATAGCGCAGAGATATTTGCGGCAGAATAATTTTCAAAGCATTAGTATTTGTTTGTTTTAATTATGGCAAGGCAAACAGTGAAGTTTATCGCAAATATTTCGCGCCCATTTGATGCTGTCTAGATACATGCATACTTCGCTGTTGGCCACCCGCTGTGTGGGTTACTTTGCCGACTATTTACAACAGCAAGTTTGCCAAGCTGTTGAGAAATTATCCTTTCGCGCTGTCTGACAGTTGTTGCTGCTTTTGCTTTGTGGGTTTTATTTATTTAGTGTTGTTGCAGCTGGTGTTGTTGTTGTTGCTGTTGTTGTTGTTTTTTCTGTTGTTTTTGTTGTTGTTTTTGTTTTTTTTTTTTGCTGTTGTTTTTGCTGTTGTTGTTGCTGTTGTTATTGCTGCTGTTGTTACTGTTGTTGTTGCTGTTGTTTTTTCTGTTGTTTTTACTGTTGTTTTTGCTGTTGCTTTATATTGTTGTAGTCAGTTGGTTTAGCCAACATTCCCGCCTTCGTTCAGATAATAATTTTAAACTTTATCTAAGGCTTTTGCAGCACTTTCATTGTTTTTTTTTTTGTTTGTTGTTTTTGTTTATTTTTTTTTTTTTGTTTTTGTTTCTTCTGATTATCCTTGTAATTAATATATGTTGTAGTTGTTGTTGTTGTTGTAAGGAAGTTTTGTCTATGGCTTATGTTGTGGGATTAATGCAGCACATTTCAGAGCAATTTGGTTTGCTCGGATTGCATTAGCCCTGTTAAGTGCTTTTTTTAGCCCTGTTAAGTGTTGTTTTTTAGCCCAGTTCAGTGTTGTTGTCTTTGTCTTCTTCTTTAACATAATTTTTTCTCATCACAGCTTGTGTTTTAATATAATTTTATTTTTTTTTTTCATACTTAAATATTTTAATTTATATTCAATGACATGAGTTAACATTTTTTTTAAGATTTTTTTTTTTGTTTTTCATTTCTACATGAATGAGCAGTCAGCAACAGCAACAGTCAGCAACAGGATCATCTGCACATTGGTGCATTGAGTCTGTCATTTGCAGCAATGCGCGCTTCATTAAGCCAGCATTTCATATTATTTTCATTGTAAGAGTTGTTTTTGCTGTTGTTGTTGTTGTTATTTTTGTAATGCAAAAACTGGCAGCCAGCTGGAAAATTACAAAATGCGCCTAAATTTATGCAATTTGCTTTGTTATGAAATGTTTAAAAATTTGCGAACTCAATTCGTTGCGCCTAAAAGCTTCTGCTTGCAGCAACTTTAAATCAATAAGCTGTGTGCGTATGTGTGTGTATGGGTTTGAGTTGGTGTTATTGCTGATGCTGACTGTATGAGTGCGAACGTGAAGTGTGCAAGGAAGCGTGTTAACAACGTGTTGCAACATAATGCACTGGTGCATATTTGTTTATTACTTTGTGGTAAATATTGTTAAATTTCAATCATTTCTGTGCACAAATTATTGAGCGTTGTAAAAAACTTGTTTCGTAAAATAAAAAAATTCCACCCATGGATGAAATTAAAAATTTTCTGTTTGCTTAGAATTTCAATAATTCGTGAATTAATTAAGTATTTATTTTAGAGTTATAGGTATTCAAATGTTCATTTTTTGTTTCAACTTGTCACAAAAAATGCAATTGGTATTTTTTTAACACTCTTTTCCTGATGTATTTTATTTTATTGCTTCAATTAATTGTTAATTTCAACTAAATAAAATATGTATCTGCGGCAGTCAAAATAGTTTTATTCTCTTTTTTGAGACGATACTCTTTAGTATGTAGCTAGTTTCGCTATTTTTATTTATTTAGGAATTTGAAATTAATACTTTGATGTGCTAGAGCAGCATCTAAAATAACCATGTTTAAAATGAAAATTTGAATCTTTCATATCTCAAAGTGATTTCTGTTTAAATTGCCTATTTCTATCCTTTTAAAAGTATGATTAGTTTATGTCTCACTAAAATAGTTCTAAAAGGTGATATTTCAGAATGTTTACTAATGAGTTCTTCAAAGTATCTTTTTCAAATTATTGAAAGTACACTGAGGGCGGTAGTTTTAAGGCCACACCTTAATTTTTATTCCAACGTATTATTTGAGTTCCAACGTAAGTATAAAGGGTGTTTTTTTTAGGGGTTTGTTTTTCGAATAGAGATAAAACTGGCATTTTGTGGTCAAATCTGGCAACTCTAATGTTATTTATGTTCAGTTTGGTTTGCCATTTCATCATGAACAGGTTGACAAAAGAGCAACGCTTGCAAATCGTGAAAATTTATTTCGAAAATAATGGTTCAGTTCGCGAAGTTTACCGCAAGCTCCGTCCATTTTATGGTCGACATAATCGTCCATCAGAGCAATTAATTCGGTTAACCATGGGTCGTTTTCTCATTACGTTTACTCTATGTGATAATACGCATCCGCAGAGACGTCGAACAGTGCGCACCGAAGAAACAATTGCCGCTGTAGAGCAAAATGTTGAAGAGGACCCGAATGAATCGATTCGCCACCGTGCACAGCAATTGGAGCTTTGTCCATCAACTTTATGGAAGATTTTGCGCAAAGATCTTGGCTTGCGACCTTACAAGATCCAGCTTGTGCAAGAATTAAAGCCGCGAGACCATGCAATGCGTCGTGATTTTGGTGTATGGGCCGAAAATGAGATTGATCTCGATGCTGATTTTCATCGCAAAATTTTGTTCAGTGATGAGGCTCATTTTTGGTTGAATGGCTACGTCAACAAGCAAAATTGCCGCATTTGGAGTGAAGAGAATCTACATGAGATCCTTGAGACGCCATTACATCCACAAAAACTGACTGTTTGGTGTGCTCTATGGGCTGGTGGATTCATTGGGCCATACTTCTTCCGAAATAATGCTGGAGAGTCAGTTACCGTTAATGGAAACCGGTATAGAGCCATGATAACCGACTATTTTGTTCCCGAATTGGATGGCATGAATGTGGATGAGTTGTGGTTCCAACAAGACGGCGCTACATGCCACACAGCGCACGTCACAATCGATTTATTGAAGGAAACATTTGATGAGCGCATAATTTTGCGGAATGGACCTTTCAATTGGCCACCAAGATCGTGTGATTTGATACCATTGTATTATTTTCTTTGGGGATATGTGAAGTCGCTCGTCTACGCCAACAAACCAGAAACGTTAGGGGACTTGGAGGCCAACATTCGTAGCGTTATTGCCGACATACGGCCCCATATGCTCGAAAAAGTGGTTGAAAATTGGACCTGTAGAATTGGCTTTATTCGAGCCAGCCGCGGCGGCCACATGCCCGAAATCATATTTAAACATTAATGGCACAAAATTATCCTTCCAATAAAGCCAAATTGATGGACATTAAAACGATTTTCTTGTGTTTTATTTCAATTCGAAGTTCTATACTTCTAAAAAAAACACCCTTTACAAGCAAACGAAGAGTTTTTATATCATGCCATATATGGATATGGATATATCTATCCCAAAAGTTGAACCAACGAGCTCCTTGAAATAGTCCCGATCAAGCTTTTTTGCAGTCAGATCAGCTTCAGAAGACAATTGGAATGTCGTTCAGGCTGTCAAATTTTTTGTATTAACAAGAACATCTATCGAATTGAGATATTTTTTGATGAAATCATAAGAAGCAAAATCGGTATTCTCATCATCGTTATCGATATCTTACTGATCTCCAGTATCTTCATCGTCAGTTGTAATTGAATTCATCATTGCTTTAATCTCTTCCTCAGACATTTCGGACAGTATGTAAACCTAGCGATCCGACATGACAGTGAAACAAAAAAATTATTCATTTATTTAAAACTTTGGAGGAAATAATGACTTTAATTCAAATGAACATTGGTTTTCATACAAAATGCGAACGAAGTTCATAACCGAGTGTGACGCAAGAATTTTCAGCAGAATGCCCAAGCCCGCCTCTGGACGGTTGCACTTTCCATTGAATTGTAGTAAATTTTTTTCATTTTATTCGCACTCATTTTTACACTTATCGATAGAATGTACAATTTTTCGTACACACCAATTTTTTTTTGTTTTTTTGTTTTGCCTGATATCTAAAAAATCACGTTATTTTTTTATATTTTAAACTCACACTTTTCACGCAATTATTTATGTACGTCCGAAAGCAACAAAAACTCACTTTCGATTGACTTAGCTGTAAAATGAACAGACCCAATGTGATACCCCCAATTGATGCTGGGACATGTGCTGTGAAGCTTTGTCTGCTGTCCAAGTCCGAATGTATCATAGAAATCCTGCTGAAGCCCGTCTGTAGGCGGTCAAAGGCATTAAAGGGCTGATATGGAGAAACTCTACTCAACTCTTCTCAACTCACCAAAGAATAAAAAAGCACAAACGCATGAAAAGATAACGATCAAGCAATGCATGGCATTGAAGTGGATTTTTTAAAAACCTTACACTTTAATTAAAAATACTTATTATTGAAATTTCGTAAAAAAAAATACGCCTTTATCCTTTTGCAGCACAAATGTGATATTTTAAAACTTATTTCAAAAATATCGGACCAGTACTTTAAGAGTTTAGCGGCAACAAAAAAATGTTCGCTTTCATTTTATGTAATAGTACAGATTTATATTCAGCACCGATGCACGCAATTGATAAATTACAAAACTATTGTTAAATTGCAACATATCAACATATTATTGCAGTGCTGCTCAAATAATTTTAGTCTAAAATAGTCTATTTCAGTGATTCGCCAACTGCTTTTCCAGTACTCATCAAAAGTGATGGCGCTATTATAAGCTTATGTCTACGAAATGCTAGTACAGTGCTTCACAAACTGTTTAATCCACTTTATATAGTTTTTTATTTGTAAGTCAAGTAGTTTGAAGACTATTGAGTCAGATTTGCATTGCTTGTCAAACTGTTAATCTAGCTTTCACTATTTTTGACTAGAAAAAAAATTGATCAAATGCACGGTTACGCATTGACTCAAGAGAAATATGAATTGAATTGAAATGAAAAAAGTAGAAAAAACATGGCTAATTATAAATAATTACATTAATTGCAAAAAATAATTGCCTTAAAAAATGTTGCAACAATTGAATGATTTACAACAGTGTTGCTTTAATGGATTTCGGACAAGACGACTTCCGACAACAAAAGGAAACAACAAAAACACTTGCAACAACAGAAACAAATATCTGAACAAAAGCCACCAATACCGAAAAGACTGAGTAAACAGCAGCAGCAGCAAGGATATTTGCCAATCGCTGTTGTTGTGATTGGTTTTTTTTTTTTTATTGCACTTCTTACTTATACATACTGAGCAAAAAGCCAAACCAAGTTCGTTATGATTTTTAATGTTTTTTTTTTTTTTTTTTTTTTGAGAGAGTTGCAAACATGCTACACTCAGGCTTTCAATGCACACCCTTTAATGCATTCATGGTCACGTGAGTGAAAATATATATAAAAAAAAAAGAAAACAAAACAAGTTAACCGCAAAGTAGACTGAATGAAAGCAAACAAAGTCGAAGTTGAAGAATGAAGGATATGAAGAGGAAGAAGTAAGATTTAATAAGGGAAAAAAAAAATAAAATAATAAAATAAATGAAGAGCAGAACAAAGCAAACCAAGCGCATTTGTATGCAAGTGCACAAACACGCACATACACACGCAGCCACTACAACATAAACATTACGCCATACAGACATGCACAGCACTCTGCGGTAAACAGAAATTCACATCATCCTGACCGCAAAGGAAATTCTGCGCTTTTTGTGTTTCTTGCCAACGAGAAAGGATGCAAAGCAAGCAAGACCCAACAACGCTTGAGGAGTCAGCACCAAAGTGTATTAATGCTTAAACATACAAATGGCGCCTACGTGCTATGCACACACACACACAAACACACACACTCAAACATAGTTATATACGCACCCACACTCTCAAACGATACATACTCAACGCCACAGCTACACAAACGAAAGGCCACTAACGAATGCGCCTTCATCAAAATTTGCTGTATTCTACAAAACATTCTGTCTGCCCAGAATGTCGGAACAGTCATAGGAGGGACAACCTTAGCAACGTTAAAGCCAAAATGTTGAGAACATATCAGCGTAGCGACAAAACAAAGCAAACAAAAGCAGGATCAAACAAATCACATGCATTTCTTTTTTTTTTACCCCCTCAAGTCGAGTAGCCACAACAAGCAACAAAAACAAAACAAACAAAATGTAGGAAAAGGTTGTCATGTTAAGCATTCAAATAAGCTGCTCGTCGTGGTCAGCCATGCGGCGCTTTATGAAGAAAGTAAAAAAAATAAACAAAAATAACACAAAACAAAAGAACACAAAAAAGGTCACTCATTCGTTGGTAACAGAGGCCAAAAGAGTGAACAACGGCATGAACAAAACTAAGCATCATTCAGGCAGTAGTCAGTCAGTCAGCTAGTTTAGCAGTTAGTCCAGCACTCAGTCATACATGGCAGCAAAATTTGATAAATGTTTGTCGTCTGTAAAGAGAGCAGCGGCTGCTGAAAACACAAAGCAAAAAAAAACATCTTTGATATAAGGCAACATTAATCAAAGTGTTGATTTGCTGCATTGTCCAGACATGCAGTTAAGAGTTTTGAAGCTTAGAGGAACAAGGAAACATTTTGTTGCGTTGAAATTAAAGAAAATTGCGTTTATGGCCAACAGAGTTTAAATTAAAAATTTCATTTAGTTTAAAGAAGAATTTTGATTAAAACATGCACACCATGGCGTATGAGTAACAATAATAAAGATAATAAGAATTCAAAGAAAAGCTTTTGATTAAAAGATCGAGGAGTTACACATATTAATGATTTGCTACATTAATTTAAATGCACATTAAATATAAGCAATAATTCTTAAAGTCTTGTGTACACGTAAAGGTCTATTATATTTGTTTTGACATGGCCACTAAAATACTGATGACATGCCCCTTACACTGTAAGCGGGTACTGGAGTAGGTTTGATATATATGACGCAAAAGAGCCTTATGTGTTATGAAAAATTATGGGCAGTAGTTTTTATTCTTTAGACAACGCTTTTGCAGAAGAGAATTAACTGATCGAAGAATTTTCATCATTTTAACATAATGTTAATATTTGTCATGTCAAAATCACGCTGCCAAAAGTAATGGTGACAAGTATGGTGACACTAAAATATATGAATCGGAAAACTGCTTATTGTAGGATTTTTATTAAAAAATTCAAGAGATATTTTATTTATATATGTCTCATATAAATAAGTCAGTTTTTTGATTGAAGGAAAATGTTTTTATTTTTATTTTAATAGGATTTATCATTTATGTATACCATCTGGATAACAAATATATATGTCAATTGCTTAGACATTTTATGATAATTTAGAGTGGTTTGCGTATAGAATGAAATAACTTTATTGTCTTTTACCTCATAGTTCACAGCAAGTTCTTACATTAAAGTTCAGTAAGTTCAGCACATTCACGTGGCATAAGTCTATCTTAATATCACATCGAAAATATTCTTCGTAGGGTACTAAATGTAGTTTTTCTTAACAAAATAAAGAACACACACGTAAAGTATTTACACCGTAGTATAAGAGTTTTTCAAAATCAATTTGAAAAATGTTCGAATTGAGTTTGTAAATTAAAACTACCTAATAAAGTTTAAGAAAAATTTTGCCGAACGGCTAAAAGAAAGCGTGTAAGATGGAAAGAAGATAGCTTTTTTTCGTTTCGTATAAAAAATTATTGAAGACATATGTTTTAAAGATATGTTTTAAATTACAAGAAAAAATATCCTCGATAAAAAAAAACACAAAATATGATAGTGGGTAAATATGAAAGATAGTTATATATTAATATATATAATTTTAGTAAATATAGCAACAAATAACATTTAAGAAAGCATTAAAACTTTAAGAAAGCCATAGACAAAAATATGAAAATTTAAATAACGTACTCATTATTAATTTTTTTTAGTAATAAATCTATTGAAAAAATTTATTTTAAATCGTAAAAATATGAAAATTTAAATAACGTACTCATTAGTCATTTTTTTATAAATAAATCTATTGAAAAAATTTATTTTAAGTCGTGTATCACATCCGAAAGCAACCCACTAACCTTAGAAGTATCACAACAGTTATCAACTGACTTTATACTTTATACTTTATACTTTATACTTTATACTTTATACTTTATACTTTATACTTTATACTTTATACTTTATACTTTATACTTTATACTTTATACTTTATACTTTATACTTTATACTTTATACTTTATACTTTATACTTTATACTTTATACTTAATACTTTATACTGTATACTTTATACTTTATACTTTATACTTTATACTTTATACTTTATACTTTATACTTTATACTTTATACTTTATACTTTATACTTTATACTTTATACTTTATACTTTATACTTTATACTTTATACTTTATACTTTATACTTTATACTTTATACTTTATACTTTATACTTTATACTTTATACTTTATACTTTATACTTTATACTTTATACTTTATACTTTATACTTTATACTTTATACTTTATACTTTATACTTTATACTTTATACTTTATACTTTATACTTTATACTTTATACTTTATACTTTATACTTTATACTTTATACTTTATACTTTATACTTTATACTTTATACTTTATACTTTATACTTTATACTTTATACTTTATACTTTATACTTTATACTTTATACTTTATACTTTATACTTTATACTTTATACTTTATACTTTATACTTTATACTTTATACTTTATACTTTATACTTTATACTTTATACTTTATACTTTATACTTTATACTTTATACTTTATACTTTATACTTTATACTTTATACTTTATACTTTATACTTTATACTTTATACTTTATACTTTATACTTTATACTTTATACTTTATACTTTATACTTTATACTTTATACTTTATACTTTATACTTTATACTTTATACTTTATACTTTATACTTTATACTTTATACTTTATACTTTATACTTTATACTTTATACTTTATACTTTATACTTTATACTTTATACTTTATACTTTATACTTTATACTTTATACTTTATACTTTATACTTTATACTTTATACTTTATACTTTATACTTTATACTTTATACTTTATACTTTATACTTTATACTTTATACTTTATACTCTATACTTTATACTTTATACTTTATACTTTATTGCATAAAAGTACTGAGTTTTACTTTTTACTTTTTCTTTTTACTTTCTACTTTTTAGTTTTTACTTTTTAATTTTGAATTTTGAATTTTTTTTTTTACTTTTTAATTTTTACTTTTTACTTTTTACTTTTTACTTTTTCCTTTTAACTTTTTACTTTTTACTTTTTACTTTTACTTTTACTTTTTAATTTTTAATTTTTACTTTTTACTTTTCACTTTTTAGTTTTTACTCATTACTTTTTACTTTTTAATTTTTACTTTTTACTTTTCACTTTTTACTTTTTACTTTTTACTTTTTCTTTTTACTTTTTTCTTTTTACTTTTTACTTTTTACTTTTTACTTTTTACTTTTTACTTTTTACTTTTTACTTTTTACTTTTTATTTTTTACTTTTTACTTTTTACTTTTTACTTTTTACTTTTTACTTTTTACTTTTTACTTTTTACTTTTTACTTTTTACTTTTTACTTTTTACTTTTTACTTTTTACTTTTTACTTTTTACTTTTTACTTTTTACTTTTTACTTTTTACTTTTTACTTTTTACTTTTTACTTTTTACTTTTTACTTTTTACTTTTTACTTTTTACTTTTTACTTTTTACTTTTTACTTTTTACTTTTTACTTTTTACTTTTTACTTTTTACTTTTTACTTTTTACTTTTTACTTTTTACTTTTTACTTTTTACTTTTTACTCTTTACTTTTTACTTTTTACTTTTTACTTTTTACTTTTTACTTTTTACTTTTTACTTTTTACTTTTTACTTTTTACTTTTTACTTTTTACTTTTTACTTTTTACTTTTTACTTTTTACTTTTTACTTTTTACTTTTTACTTTTTACATAAAAGACGAGAACTTTGACTATTTGTAAGCATGAAAGTGAACAAATTTTCGAAAGTGAACTGCCCTTAAACCCACACATTCACTGCATAAACCACACACTTAATCTAAAAGTATTTGTTGTTGTTTTCTTTTTTTTTCAACCACAAACAGCAGGTTATGCGCCCAAAAAAATGCCACAAATAAATCTAATTAATTTTGTGCCACCCACAAAGTACAAAGTTCGAGTGTCGTCTACGTTCTATTGGTGTGAGGAATGGTGATAGTGAGGAGAGAGTGACGTTTTGCATATTCAATCAATGAGCAGCCACGTGGTTCCGTCGCGTCCCATTAATCGGTGGAAAGCTTCAAAGCATACACGGACTATAGATGGACAAAATTAAAATAACATCAACATAAAAAAAAAAGAAAAAAGAGAAAGAGAAAAACAAATGCAAACAAGGATTTGTCCTGTCAAACAGTGCTGTGATTGTAGCACTCTTGACTATAGCGGTGTTTATAGGGTGTATATATGTGAGTGTGTGGGTGTGTGCTATGAATTGGTAGTTTTTTGACTCAACCAAAGGCAAAAAAACAAAAACATTTTTGCAGCCTGTTAAAAAAGCACATGTTCACAAATTACACTCAAACCTTTGAGTGAGGTGTTGTGTTTGCATGTGAATTTTTTTACGTGTTGAGCACTTTTTGAGCAGGACATTATTTTGGCAAATATTTACTAACAACAGCAACAAAATTGACAGTCGATGTTCATGAAAAATTTAAATTTCAATTTACATGAATTTAATACTTAATTTAAAAAAAACGACACTGTTGCTACTTAGTGCTGATGTTGTTGTTGTTATTGTTATTTTTGTTGCTGGTATTGGTGTTGTTTGTTTTTGTCGGCTTTAATTAATTACATCAACAAGCTTGTCTAGACGGTTGGCATGTTTACTTTTTAATTTAAGCGATGTTTGTTGGCTTTAAATTTTCAGCAGTTTTAAAGCAGAGAAATTTAAGCTT
This sequence comes from Pherbina coryleti, assembly GCA_943735915.1. Classification (NCBI taxonomy): domain Eukaryota; kingdom Metazoa; phylum Arthropoda; class Insecta; order Diptera; family Sciomyzidae; genus Pherbina; species Pherbina coryleti. The sequence continues at coordinate 27,881,554 of OX030951.1, forward strand.
GAAGAAAAGCCATTTTGCGTATGAATTTCGGAATTTAAGTCATTTTTAACGTGAGAAACACACTTTTTCTAAATCTGCTAGTTAAAGGTACTCCATGTCGTATGAGCTACATAAATGGATGCAATAAAAATTAAACTGTTCAGTTGTATTTAAAGAGCTTTCAAGTCATACCAATGTCATCGGCATTAAACTTCATGTTCACATGCTTTAAAGCTTCAAACGTGATTTTTTGTTTTGTCCTTGTTTCATATACTGTGCCGCCTGCCTAATGGATTTTTTGTGCATTAATTTGATGCTTTTTTCCCCAGACAACAATGTATGCAATCATTTTTCATTCGGCGCTTTTTTCTCATCATTGCTGTTCTTGTTGTTAGTTTGTTGGTTTTGCATTCCCTCTAACTAAGCTATTTCAGTTTAGCCGCATGTCCCAGACCGCATGATATGCATGAAAAAATTCAGCATATTTGAGGTTATCCTTTGCAGCATTGAAATAAGCTGATGTATTATGTGAACGGAGCAGTGGGAGAGCGAGCTCATCGCTTTCAGCTTGATTTGTTTGTTTTCAGTGTATGTATGTGTGTGTGTATGAGTGAGTGCGTGTGTGTGCTTGTGATCTCGTTTGGCAGTATATTTAAGTGTACAAAAGTGCACAAGAAAAGAACAACAAAAGAAATCAAATTCAAAACTATATTTGATTTGTTTTAAATTTATGTGAATGACATCAGCGTGATTTACAAAAGAAGAGCAAATGAGGAAAGAGAGTGATAGAGTGGGGAGGAAACAGAAAACCCACAAATTCGAACATAGAAAGTAATGAGAAATATTACAATTTATTTTTTATCGAGCGATTCTAAGACTCGTGTTGAAATGTTTTTTAGAGAACTTTTTTATGTACATGACAGGCCTGTGGATATGCAATGAAATTTTAAAACTGTATTCAAGGGTATTTTAAGCTTTGTTAGTGAGATGATCATGCACTAAATGCGCCAAATAATATTCTCGGTGTGCCTTATACAAAGATATTTTTTAAATTCTCATTCAAGAGCTTTTTTAGCTTTATTCGTTTATGTAGTGTATAATTTATAAAAATATACTTCACTAATATTATTTAAAAGAATTGTGTGCGTCCATTAATTTTAATCTTTGAAGAAAGAAAATATTTTTAATAAATTTTGTTTTAATATTGAAATTATCATTTGAAAAGTTTACTTAAAATATATTTCAAATATAAAAATTTTGTATATAATAAATTAACAAAAATATGTAGGAGTATTTTTTTTTTTAAAAATAATTAAAAAATTTTATTGCTTGAACTAAGCAAAGTGTAAATAACTCATAATTCGACTCTTTATAATCCGAAAATTAGTAAAAAAAAAATTGTTTTGCTCAAAGAAGCAACTCAGACGTATTTAACTTACTAAGCGAAGCTTGAAATTGCCTTTAACTTTTTATCTAGCTTACGATTACGATTCTCACACAACAAACTTAAAGACAATAAATTTATTTCTAAATGCAAAGTCCTAAAAGCATGCAATATTTTTAGCTTATTTTTAAATAATACAACCTTAATTAATTCCTCAGGCAATCAAGAAAACAAAAATGGAAACGAGACTAACATCCCACTTTATGAAAAATATTTAAAATATTTTTAAATGTTCCCTATTATTCAAAAGAAATACTTCTTTCGTAGATTCTTATTGACAGCTTAGGAGGAAAACAAGAAGGAGCATTAGCAGGAACAAAAGTAAAAGTAGGTGTAGCAGTAACAGTAAGATTAGGAGTAGTAGTGGGTGTAGATGTAGAAGTAGTAAAAAGGGTTGGAAGAAGTAAGAGTAAGAAGTAAGATGAGTATGAGTATGAGTATGAGTATGAGTATGAGTATGAGTATGAGTATGAGTATGAGTATGAGTATGAGTATGAATATGAGTACTAGTATGAGTACGAGTATGAGTATGAGTATGAGTGAGAGTATGAGTACGAGTATGATTATGAGAATGACTATGAGTTTGAGTGTGATCATGAGTATGAATGTGAGTATGAATAGGAATACGAATGAATATGAGAATGAATAAGCATGCATAAGAGTATGAGTATGACTGATCATGACACTACTATTCTGGAAGTTGGATTCAAGAAGATCTTAAATCCAAAAGAATATCGAAATAGGTTTGAACGTGTGCCAGCGGTTTTGATTTAATAAAATCATATTTTCTTTAAAAATATATTAATAGATTACATCAAATCTATTCTATTCATCTATTCATCTAGGATTTATAGCGATTTTTGTGAAAAATACTTAAAATCTTCACCGAAATCTAGACACTGTTGCACTAAATATTTCCCGAATATAACAATTTTCTTATTCACAACTTTGGGTTCCCAGATACCTTTAATTTGCACCCTACTTTGGAGTAGTAATTTCAGCTTGATAAAAACTTACGGATTTCAATATCCTTTTTAAGATCTAGGATTTTGGATTGAACCCAGGTCCCAGAATATGAGTGTCGAAAAGTTTTTTTCGATCCACCTTAATGAATATGAGTGTGAGTATGAGTTCGAATATGAATATGAGTATGAGTATGAGTATGAGTATGAGTATGAGTATGAGTATGAGTATGAGTGTAAGTATGAGTATGAGTATGAGTATGAGTATGAGTATGAGTGAGAGTATGAGTGTGAGTATGAGTAAGAGTATGAGTATGAGTATGAGTTCGAGTGTGATTATGAGTATGAGTGTGAGTATGAATAAGAATACAAATGAGTCTAAGAATGAATGAGCATGCATAAGAGTAAGAGTATGATCATGAAAATACTCTTCTGGGAGGTGGATGCAAGAAGAACTTAAATTCAAAAGGATATCGAAATCGGTTTGAACGTCTGCCAGCAGTTTTGATTTAAAAACACCACTTTTTCGTCAAAAATCAAAAGATTACTTCAAATTTATTTCAAAAATACTAAATTTTCTAAATTAACTGAGAAATAGAGGATTTATAGCGATTTTTGTGAAAAATACATAAAATTTGTTCTTGAAGTTTGATGAAAACTTACGGCGCAAAATTCATATATTTTTTCAAATTAAAACCGCTGGCAGATGGTTACACCGATTTCGATATCCTTTTGGATTTAAGATCTAATTGAACCCAGCTCCCAGAATATGAGTGTCGGAAAAGGTTTTTTTAATCACTTTAACAAATATGAGTGTGAGTGTGAGTATGAGTTCGAGTTCAAGTTCGAGTATGAGAATGAGTATGAGTATGAGTATTAGTATTAGTATGAGAATGAGTATGAGTATGAGTATTAGTATGATTATGAATATGAGTATGAGTGTGAGTATGAGTCTTCAAACAGGACACGTGACAGTAGTTCTGAGACTGATAACATTTTCATGATGAATTTTAATCAGTTCGAGAATCTATATAGCATCACTTTTGCATAAGTGGTATCTTGCAAACACCTTCCTTCTTAAAAGGGATAGTTGATGAAATCAATACAATCTAAAGTGGAAATGCAATTGAATATTACTAGAAATATAGGCGAAATTTTATATTAACTTACAAACTCAGAATGCGATTACTCTTTGCATTTCAAGTTATAATCTAAAATTTAAACTAATTCAGTTGTTCACACGTCCAGAGAAGACTGCCTTTGTTTGAAAATTAGTAGATAGATAAGTAGGAAAGAAGGAACAATCAAGTGAAAGATGATTGAAGGAGAAATATTTCGATTTAAATCTAATTTCGAGTGTTGTACCTTTACCTAAGTCAATTTTAGTTACTTGGGGACCTTTTTCACAAATTCTTTCACTATCAACTAAAACTATCAACAAAGTCCGATCAGAATTATGTAGGAAATTCAACAACTAATTTGATCAGAAGTAGTGCGGAAAATAATGCAACGTAAAGGCACCCCTCGTCTTGAACAGACCACGATTTGAACTCAAGACTCCTTTGTGACAGGCAAGTACGTTCCACTTTCACTAGTGAGATGTTGTACAAATAAAAAAAAAAAATATAATCCTCTTTAGTTTATATGTAATGGGCAACAACTGCGGAAGATGAAAATTTATTATTGGTTTCTTAGAATTCTTCTAGTGTCCTTATCAAGTCACCAATTAAAATATCCTTGCTATAACTATAACTTAAGAAAAGTCTTAAGAAAAATCTTTTCATTAATTTCCATTCTGAAAAATATTCTATGCGCTCTCTTGGAGTAGAAACTAATTTGAAGATACGCTGCTGCAGCGTATCCTTGCAATTTATTTTTTGGTATTCTTGTATTTTAATAATTTGTCTTTGGCGTGTCTGCAGTTAAATTAGCTACGAGTCTGCGAAAATTTATGCAAACTTTTTTGTCATTACCGTTTGCTTAACAAACTGCGCCACGCTACCCGGTTTCAGTTTTTCCGGGTTTTCCTTCAATTTCTTGTATTGAAGCAAAGAAAGTTTCTTATGTGGAAAGAGGAAAAAGTTTTCGAGTGCAGCTGTAGCTGCAGCTGCAGTTGTTGTGCCACTCGTCTTTTCATTCTGCTACAAAACTTGAACATTGAACGAACGAACGAACGTTTTTCATTATTATATCGACTCATTTTCGAGTATTCATCGTCATCGCCGTTGTTGCTGTTGTTGTCGTTGTTGTTGTCGTTGTCGTTGTCGTTGTCGCTGTCGCCGTCGTTGTCGCTGTTGTTGCAGTTGTCGTCTTTCAGTTGCAGTTTAGTCTTCGCCATTCGCTCGACTTAATTAAATGCAATACAAAGCATCCGGCACTCTTCATCCTTCATCCTGTTTCCTTGCATATTTTTGTTTCACCTGTTAATTGTTTCTTTTTGCCTTATGCATAAACTGAGGCTAGGCTAAGGATTTTAAGGATTCGAATGCCAACAAAGCTGCTTTGGAGGAAGCGGCAATAATTCTTGATGCAGTAAAAATAAATAAGAATTTTAATACATTCTGCGAATTATGCGGTTTTGTTATTTTTTTTTTTTTTTTTTTTTGTTTTTGTTTTTGTTTGTGTATTTTTTTTTTTTGTATTGTGGCTTAAAACAAAAGTGGGAAGTTCTTATTCAAAAACTCTCGGTTAAAATCGTGGCGGCTTGATAAAAAAAAAATATTTAAAATTTATTTTTGAGGTGTGTAAAACAGCCTGTCGGCTTAATTTAAAAGATGCTTACTTCTTTCACTCAAGGTTTACTCAAGCCATATTACAATGCATGTTGTTGCCAACCCTACCAACCAACCCTACAACAAAGTTAACCAACATGTTTTTGAACATTTTTTTCTACACATCTCCAACTCATGAATTTTTATTTCGTCCTTATTTGTGTCCAAACTTTCTATTTTCATCTGTGCTTGGTTTTGTATTCGCATAATTATGCAGCTTCAATAAAAGTTGCTGGCTTAAAATCACAAATAATAATGAAATGCAATCTCCTGCTTGAGCTACGCGTTGCTGGCATCATTAAAAAAAAAATAGTAAATTTGAATTCAAGTGTGCATAAAGCCAAACGTTCGTTGCGAGAATGTTGATATCCTGAGCCAAGTGAGCGCCTTACTATTGGTCTATTCGTGTTTTTTTTTTTTTTGTTTTTTTTTTTTTTTGCTGGTGTTATTATTCTTTTGTAGCTGCTTATGAGCTACGGGATTTACAAAATATAAGTGGAATAATTGTAAAAATGTATTTTTCTGTCCAGCTTGTTTGTTGTTGAGCCGAAACCCAGTCGCCATCAAGCACAGGATGAATTTATTTAAAAATATGAATTAAGCAAGTCGAGCTGTGTTCTGCAAAAAAATTTACTTAGCCAAGTGCGCACCAAGCCATCAAAACGAAAATTATTTTCATTATGAATTCCTTGCTTTTAAAGCACTTAAAAGTTGTAATTTAAAGCATACTTTCAGGTGCTCCTGACAAAAGTGCTGCATTTCTCATGATGAAGCGTTTAAAGCTGAAAGCGCGAAATGAACTCTTATTTTCTTACATTAGGCTTCAAACATGTTCACGTTTGAGTTGTGTGCGACATTGTTTTCAGCAAGGACATCACTCAGGGAAAATCCATCTGTTATAAGCACTTTTCGTTTCTAAAGTTACTTCCGCGGTTGTTTTTGACTGGTTGGTGATTTTTATTTGAGTTTTGAGTAAATGCCTGGTATATTTCAAAATTAACACTTGCCTGAGTCTCGTGTTTAGTAATTTCTAGAAGCCTTTTCGTACAATTCCAAGGTACTTGCTACTATCCAAGTAGCAAGTATCTTAAACAGATTTACTGATGAAGCATTTTGTCATCAGAATTAGACCACAATTAATTCTCCCTGGTGGCGAAGATACCAAACTTAAATAAACATTGGCATAAACCATCTGTGAAATATAGCCCTCGGTGAGCCATTGAGCACAAATGATTTCGAATTGACCTCCGACACATCGTAGCATGAAAGCAAACTGTGCTTTTTACAAGAATAACTTATGTAAGTATTTCGTTTAGAACTGTTATAGGTTGTGTAGGTTGTATGCGTCACACTCACAATAGGGTGTGAGTACGACTTTAATACCAACTCTTGGCATGGTGTACAAGAACAAACGGATTTTATTAATGAATTGTGATTATCTGAATTGTGACCAGACTCTTTCATCGGTAATTTTAGACTTGCCCATTAAAAAGTATAAAACAATCCGAAAGTACGTGAGAATATTGAGGCTACAAAGATATCAACTGGCTCGATGGTCTCCATTCTGCGTGACAATTTTGATATGAAAATCCTGGTTGCAAGATGGATGTGCCCGTTATGTTGCCAAAGTTCCCAAAACGGCAACGACATCATGGTTTTGACCAATGTTTAGCCATATTTAATTGTGATCCGAAAGATTGTGTGTATCGATTAATGACTTATGATGACACATAGATTCACCACTACACATTTGACTTATCTACTTACTTATCTAGCGCTTACAACCTTTGGTCGGTTTGGCCTCGTATAAGAAATTGCGCCAGCCATTTCTGTTTTGCGCTTGCTGGCGCCAGCTGGAAACACCAAGCGTGGTCAGGTTATCCAACACCTGATCCTTCCAACGAAGATAAGGGCGTCCTCTTCTGCGCTGACAACCACCGGGCACCGAATCGAATATTTTTTTTTTCCTGTAGCGTCGTTTTCCAATTGCTCAACATGACCTAGCCAGCGGAGCCGCTCGATTTTAATGCGCTTAACTATGTCGATGTCAGCATACAGCTCATACAACTCGTGGTTCCTTAGAATTCGGTACTCGCCATTGACGCAGATTGGACCGAAGATCTTACGAAGGATCTTTCTCTCGAAGGCTCCCAAAGTCTTTTCATTAGAACTGCTCAACGTCCAGGTTTGTGCTGCTTAACATATAATAGGAAAGGCATGATTAGTGACTTATAACGCGCGAGTTTCGTTCGTCGAGAGGGGGCTCTGCTTCTCAAACCTCTAAGGCGATGTTGTCAACAGTGACGTGGTTTCCAAGACGCTGGCACTGTTTATTTGTTGACACTAGATATTTCGTCTTATCTGCGTTCACTGCATGACCCATTCGACTCGACTCTTTCGCTAATCTGGAGAATGCTGCACTGACTTCGCGCTTATTATGGCCAATGATAACGATATCATCAGCATACGCAAGCAGCATAATACTTTTGTAGAGAATATCATGCCACTGCGTCTCAAATCAGCAGCTCGGATCATCTTCTCCATCATAAGTTTGAAAAAGTCGCACGATAAGGAATCACCTTGTCTGAAACCTCGTTTGGTATCGCATGGAGGAGTGAGATCCTTCCCGATCTTAACTGTGCTGCTGGTGTTGCCCAGTGTCACTCTGCAAAGGCGGATGAGCTTTGCAGGAATACCAAATTCAGACATGGTGGAGTATAGATGATTCCTTATTGGACTGTCGAAGGCGGCTTTATAATCGACAAAAAGATGGTGTGTGTCGATTTGTTTTTCTAGGGTCTTCTCTAAGCTTTGTTAGAGCGTAAATATCTGGTAGATGGTGGATTTGCCAGGTCTGAAGCCACACTGATAAGGTTCAGTTAGCTGATTTTGGATGGGCTTCAGTCTTTCACATAACACAATACGTTCGACAGGACCTTATATGCGATATTAAGAAGACTTATTCCATGGTAATTGGCGCAAATGGTGGGATCGCCTTTCTTGTGGATTGGGCAGAGCACACTGAGGTTCCAATCGTTTGGAATGCATTCTTCCGACCATATTCTGCATAGGAACTCATGAATGCATTTAATTAGAGCTTCGCCTCCATTCTTGAAGAGATCAGCAGGTAAGCCATCGGCTCCTGAGGCTTTTTTGTTTTTAAGCCGAGCTATAGCTTTGCGGACTTCACTATGGTCGGGCAGCGGAACTTCAACGCTGTCGTCCACAATTGGGGTTTCCGGGATACCATCTCTACTGGCGGGATTGTTGTCGTCGTCGTCGCCATTCAGAAGCCTATAGAAGTGTTCCCTCCACATCATCAGTATACTATGAATATCGGTCACTAGATTTCCCTTTTAATCCTTGCAGGAAAAGGCCCCGATCTTGAAACCATCGGCCAGGCATCTAAGTTTTTGAAAAATGTTCGGACCTCATTCCTGTCACCATGCATCTCAATCTCTCGCACTCACGCTATTGCACTTTCCTTTTCTTTCGCCTGAAAATACATCTCTCTTCCCTCCTCTTTTCTTTGTATCCCTTTTAGCTGCACTCGGTACAACCGATTGCTGGGTGGCTTTGTAGGCGGCGTCTTTTCCTGCAGTGGCGTCGCGACACTCTTGGTTGTGCCACTGGTTTCGGAGAGGGCGGTGATAGCTAATCACCTCTTCGGCAGCAGTACGCTTTCTTGAAACAGGAGTGAGAGTCGAGTGGCGAAGTCTTCGGCTGTTTATTTTGATTGCAGCTTTTCGACGTCTTGCTTTGTCTTTGCTGGATTGCGTGCCTCTTTCTACACAAATGACGAAACTGGGTTTTCTGAAAAAACTGATAGCAATTTGCTTGAATGTGGTCCGTCCGCGGACAACCTTTGGTGGGTTTACAAACTTTGAAAGACCCAAACAGTCAATTGCTGCTTTGTTTCGGGCTCATAAGCGTAGATTCAGGATTTGTCACCTGTGGTGATGTCATAAACGTGTTTCAATCCACCCTCGCTGCATTTTTTTTTTAGCTTTTTCTTGCACCGAGCCTTTTTTAAGCAACTGTCAAATTATAGGGTAGCCAATGGATCACGCTCGTCATTGAACCAACTTTTTCCAGTCGCTGGGTGTAGTGCTTCATCACCAAGAGTCGAACTAAGTTAATCGATGCATTTTCTTTTCTTGTCAATCCATATCGAAAATCATAACAAATCATCACCCGAAAATGTTCATCTGTTAATTTCATTTTTTCACTGAAATATAACTTTTAAACTACTGTAAACAACACAATAAACACACTTACATCAAAACTTTGTGAGTAAATTTATGCTAGAAAATATAAAGTTTTCGAATGGAACTGTCAAAATTTATCTGGCATTGCTTTGTGTTGCCAAGGCACAAGACTTAAAAGGTAGTCCTCGTATTGATCGACGCTCGCATTATGTTTAGACTAGGTCCGGATTAAATTATGTCCTAAAATTATTTTGGAAAAACCCAGAGGTACTCTTACTGACATATAATCATTCCATGTTACGTTTTTCTTTTTTAAAATATATACCAATAAAAAAAGAAAAATCAAGAAGCGCTTTGAATCAAGAAGGAAATTTTATACCTATGAAATCCAAAAGTAAATTCAGTCAGTAGAAAAATAATAAGCTTACCGTATAAAAAACATAGATAGGAGTTTAGAATTTCTAAAATGGTCATCGTTTTGCTTACCTGTAAATAGAGAAAGAAAGAAAATTAATAAGTTGTATATGGGAATGAATATAAATATAGTGAGTATAATTATGTATACATGTATGCGTAAGACTAAAGATAGTAATTCTGATCAAAAAAAATACCCAAGTGATAATTTAGTATGACTTAAGTATACTACGAATTACTCAGAATGGATTTTTCCCTATGAGGCATATGATAGCACATATCTGCCAAATGTATGTCACACTTTGCAGGGGAACTAATAGACTAATAGTTTTTGCTCAACTAAGTTCTTAAAACCAAATGTATAGCAAAAATTACCCAACAAAAAATCTTTTTGTATGAAACTGAACTACACATGTATATGCTATAAAACCGATTTCATGCGGAACTGAATTTTTACTCACTTTAAAACTCAAACTGCAACAGTTGCTGATGCCTTTGCGATTGTAGTGAACTAATTTTAATTAATTGGAATTGCTTGGAAAACCCATTAAAGCATCTCGCAGATAGATATCAAGTGGATTTTAGTCCAATCAACGCGAGCACTAGAGTTGCATAACAAAAACGAAGCCAAATGGTTGAGAACGTACACAACAACCGCGTGCATAGCACCAAAGCAGTCACTTCAGACATAAATATAGAGTCCAGAATACCGTACAGCGCAGTGTTTTTCGCATACAGAACAATAACAAATTGTTACGAACTCAACTAAAACCGCAACAGGATAAAATCGAGCTGTTTGAAATGCCAAAGATGATAGATGCTATGAATTGATTGTGAGAAGTGCAGCGGAGCAGAATTTCACAGGGTGGTGGAAGGAGGTCAAAAATGTGCCGAGATACTCTAGCCGCGAACGACCACCAACAGCCAGCATCATATAAGTGAGAAAACCTAAAAGCAACACAACCACAACCAGCGTGAGTCCATTGCTAAATATTGCCCTGTTGCAATTAAAACACTTTCAGAATTTTAAAAAGGAAAAAAAAAAGAAAATTGAAACAAAAAATTCAAATGAAAATAAAAAAAAATGCAAGCCTTTTTAAAAGGTTGAATAGTGCTTTTATTAGGAACTCAGTCTTTGTTTACATAGCACTCTAGAAAGTCAATATTTGCTCCATTATCCATTTATAAACCTCGCTTACCTCGTTTTTATCAACGTTAGCATTTACGTTTACATTTGCAATTTCATTTGTTTTTGTATTGATAGGTCAGTATTGATAGGCATTTAAATTTACATTTACAATAATATTTACATTTACACTTGCAATATCATTTCTATTTTTATGTGGATTTGCATTTAGGTTTGAATTTGCATTCGCATTTGCATTTATATTTCCATTTACATTTACATTTACATTTACATTTACATTTACATTTACATTTACATTTACATTTACATTTACATTTACATTTACATTTACATTTACATTTACATTTACATTTACATTTACATTTACATTTACATTTACATTTACATTTACATTTACATTTACATTTACATTTACATTTACATTTACATTTACATTTACATTTACATTTACATTTACATTTACATTTACATTTACATTTACATTTACATTTACATTTACATTTACATTTACATTTACATTTACATTTACATTTACATTTACATTTACATTTACATTTACATTTACATTTACATTTACATTTACATTTACATTTACATTTACATTTACATTTACATTTACATTTACATTTACATTTACATTTACATTTACATTTACATATACATTTACATTTACATTTACATTTACATTTACATTTACATTTACATTTACATTTACATTTACATTTACATTTACATTTACATTTACATTTACATTTACATTTACATTTACATTTACATTTACATTTACATTTACATTTACATTTACATTTACATTTACATTTACATTTACATTTACATTTACATTTACATTTACATTTACATTTACATTTACATTTACATTTACATTTACATTTACATTAACATGCACATTTACATTTACATTTACATTTACATTTACATTTACATTTACATTTACATTTACATTTTCATTATGTTTACATTTACATTTGCATTTGCATTTGCATTTGCATTTACATTGACATTTACATTTACATTTACATTTACATTTACATTTACATTTACATTTACATTTACATTTACATTTACATTTACATTTACATTTACATTTACATTTACATTTACATTTACATTTACATTTACATTTACATTTACATTTACATTTACATTTACATTTACATTTACATTTACATTTACATTTACATTTACATTTACATTTACATTTACATTAACATTTACATTTACATTTACATTTACATTTACATTTACATTTACATTTACATTTACATTTACATTTACATTTACATTTACATTTACATTTACATTTACATTTACATTTACATTTACATTTACATTTACATTAACATTTGCATAAATGTACAAATAAGCTCTCCCACAGTAGAATAATTTGTATTTGCATCATTACTTCCCTTTCCTTCTGGTAATCTTATACTGTAATCACACTCAGTGAAAATAGATTTGTTTTCAACAGCCAACAAAAGCATTTGCACGTGAAGCTTTCCTGATATGTTTGCCAATTAAATACAAAGTGTATTTGTATGTTTTTGTTGTTGTTCTTGTTATTTTAGCTACTTACAGCAACATAAAACCAAACATCAAACTAATCAAAAATTATTCAAAGTTGTCGTAGTTTTCCTAGTTTAATTAGTACAAAATCAGTTTTCTTGGAATAATATATTTACTTAATTAAACATAAGAACAGGTAGAAAGACTCTACTTTTGACAAATGCGAAATTAGCTTAAATTTTAATCATGTTTAAGACATTTTTAACATACGAAGTACAGATACCTTTCAACCTTTGACAATTAGAAGAGATAAAAAAAAGAATGCAAATTCAAACCCATAGATAGACAGTGAAACCAGGCATTACTAAGGAAATTATAACCAAAACATGGAGAGGTGAATGTTTGAAGAGATATATGTACATCAGGAATAGGCTTGGGTCAACGAACTAGTTCAATTGAACGATTCCCACTCATGAACTATGTGAACTAGTTCAGTGTTTCTCGTTCTTTTAGTTGTTTTTGTTCAATGTAGTTCAATTGATATTGCAGCGAGTAGGAACAAAACGAACGAGAACAAAAATAACTAAATTTACCGAGCGATGGTTTGAGTCCTTGGTTTCAGACACTTTTTGTGTCTGCACTAATAGAAATGGTGGATTTGATGGCTATCACATATTCAGACCGAGTTTGTTTCATTTTATATACCTAGACATGAACGAGTAGACGAAACGAACTAAAAGACCTATCGAACTAAAATACCTAACGAACTAAAGGAACGAACGAACTAAAAGAACTAACAAACTAAGAGAACAAACGAAGTAAAATATGCAACGAACAAAAAGAACGAACGATCTTTTAGTTCGAAATGAACGAACTAGTTCATTACATACGATTGATCTAAAAGAGCGATCTTTGTGGTGAACTAAAATGCCCAAGCCTAATCAGGAATATTTTAATATTACTGCACAAAAATATTGCAAAACGACATCAATTTAAAATTTTGATTGAATTTAATATTTAAAACTATCAATAACCAATAAACTTTTTTAAATTTCCCTCAATGCAAATTTTTGGAAATTTCAAATATATTATTTTTTCTATATATATATTCTTTCTAAAAATATTTTGACGAAAATATTTGGCGACGAAAATATTTTGGCGACGAAATTTTCCTTTAAGAATATTTTTAAAACTCCGACAATTATTCTTTAAGAAAATGTAAACACTATATATTACTGTAAAAAATATTGCAAACGGAAATCTATTCGAAAAATATATAAAAAACAATTAAAAAATAAATAATTAAACAATTTTTATGAATTTCCCACCAGGGAAATTTTTTGAGAAATTTCTTCTATAGTATTTTTTCTGAATATTTTCTATGAAAACATCTTTAAAAAATTCATAACACTTTTTGGGTAAATTTCCCTTCAGGGAAATTGTCAAATATTGACAATTATGCTTACAAAAACACTAAATATAAACATTGCAAAACGTTATAAGTTCAAAAATGTAAATTAAAATATTTAAGAATCACATCAACTATCAATTTTAAGAAATGTCCCAACAGGGACATATTTAGGATATTTTTTAAAAGTATATTTTTCTGAATATTTGTTCATAAAATATCTGAAAATTATTCAGTTAACTTTTTTGGTTAATTTCCCTTTAGGGAAATTGTCAAAATTTGATAATTATACTTAAAAAAGATTAAATACTTATATTGCAAAACATAATCAATTCAAAAATGTAAATTGTAATGTTTTGAAATCAAATCCACAGTCAATTTTTATAAATTTCCCACCAGGGAAATTTTTGGGAAATTTCTTATATAGTATTTTTTCTCAAAATTTGCTCTAAAATTATCTGAAATATATTTAGAAAACTTTTTTGGTAAATTTCCCTTTAGGGAAATTGTGACCTTTTGATAATTGTGCTTTAAAAAATATTAAATACTTATATTGCAAAACGTAATCAATTCAAAAATGTAAATTGTAATTTTTAAAAATCAAATCCAGTCAATTTTTATAAATTTCCCACCAGGGAAATTTTTGGGAAATTTCTTATATAGTATTTTTTCTGAATATTTGCTCTAAAATTATCTGAAATATATTTAGAAAACTTTTTTTGGTAAATTTCCCTTTAGGGAAATTGTCACATTTTGATCATTATGCTTAAAAAAATATTAAATACTTATATTGCAAAACGTAATCAATTCAAAAATGTAAATTGTAATGTTTAAAAATCAAATCATTAGTCAATTTTTATAAATTTCCCACCGGGGAAATTTTTGGGAAATTTCTTATGTAGTATTTTTTCTGAAAATTTGCTCTAAAATTATCTGAAATATATTTAGAAAACTTTTTTGGTAAATTTCCGTTTAGGGAAATTGTGGCCTTTTGATAATTATGCTTAAAAAAATATTAAATACTAATATTGCAAAACGTAATCAATTCAAAAATGTTAATTAAAATATTTAAAAGCCAAATCAAGTAGTAATTTTTATAAATTTCCCCCAAAGGATATTATTGGGAAATTTCGTAAATATTAGTTTTTGTGAAAATTTTCTCTGAAAACATATTTAAAATAGTCAACGCACTATTTTAGGTAACTTTCCCTTAAGGGAAAATATAAAAAATTAAACAGTTTGATTAAAAATATTTAAATAAATTGACTGAAGCAAATTTTTTCTGCTAAACTTATCGAGTATTTATCTAAAATACTTACAGAACTGTTTTGAATGAATTTTTTAAATAAAAAAGTATTTTTTTTTTTAACAATGAAAGATTTAGCTTTCAAATTATCAAATTTTTCCTCGTTTTCTGAAATTATTTGGGGTCGATTCTTTTGTTCAACTGTTCCACGATCATGTAGTCGAACCATTGCTTGCATTATTACAATTTGATGTAACTACATATCCATATATGGTAAACGAGCATTTCTACATATGTATACATACGCATGTGCTTAGTGCTCATTCTGTGTATGTTACCATCTCAAACCTATTGCATGTAAAAACATAAAGTTGCGGTTTTATTACGGAAAATTTTCTCGTATATGTAAGTTTGCCTTAATGTGGGAGTGGAAATGTATTATTGCGGCATCATGAACACACCCACTCATAAATAATATAAAAAAAAATTCATGCTGAATTGTGGCACATAAACAAACTGTTCTGCTTTTACGGCTTTTATTGTTTGCTTGATTTAAGATTTTAACATAATGTGTGGCATAATTTTAGGAGTTCTTAAATTTATGCAATGACAATACAAAAGCTCGCCGGATTTTCTTTTGTTATCATTGTAATAAATGTTAATGTTAAATAAGTTAAATTAAATTTAATTCAGGAATATTTTAAAAATATCATATTTTGGTGGTTAGCATTCATGATAAAACAACTGTATCCACGGCAATTTTCTGAGATTTTTTTCTAATAATACTAAGTGCTGCCAAAATGAACCCAAAAATTATTGTGACATTTTCTACAAAATAATTTAATTAATTGTTATGTGAAAATGTTGCGTTTCTACCTGTCTCTATTCTGTGTGACAATTTCCAGACAAACTTAAATAATGTTGCGTCTTTGCGACTTGCGTATTCTATTAAAATCTAGCCTAAGGACGCACAAACTTTTTTTTATTTGTAAGATCCTACCAACAAAAGCAAGTCATTTATTCACCATACGATTCACATTTAATTACATTTCATATGCATAAAACCCATCATCCACACAGCCTCAAATACAAACACACCTTTATAGGCGCACATTCAAACAAACCTGCTTAAAAATCCTTGAAGGTGCGAAGACGCATGTAATTGACATGACATACCTGAAGGTTACAAAACACACTCTTTGCCACTCAAAGGTCCTTCTTTGTCTTTGCTTTGTTGCCAAAGTGTTGTGTCCTTCATTTCAATTCTTTCGCAGTCATTCTTAAGCAAAGATATGTTTGCTTTGTAAGGCGTGTTTAATGTAAAGATTAAGAATAAATTAAAAATTTTTTATGTTTCTTTAGCTTATTTAAATATGCAGGCTTAACTTTTTCGACAGCTAAGACTTTTGTGAAAATTTTAATACCACTTTTTTCATTGTTCTTGAAGTTTATGAAGAAAATTAAGTAAAAATTCATTCTTTTAAAATACGAAGGCATGATTGAGTTTTTAAAATTTTTATAAATAACTCACTTAACCACAAAACTTAATGCAAAATTTATTTTATATACATTTAAAATATTTATAGATACGATAAATTTACCAATTTCCCTCAATTCCCCTAGAGGGAATTTTCTAGCTGAATATTCACTGAATATGCACTATTTTAGCTGAATTTCCCTACGGGGAAATTCCCCTAGAGGGAATTTTTTATATTTTCAATAAATTTATGAAAAATATTCATGACACTATTTTAGAAAAATTTCACAACAGGGAAATTTGTAAAAATTCCATAAATTCTAATTAAAGAAATCTGATATCAATCTTCTAGTGGAAAATTCTTACATATATGCATGTATATATTTATATTGATGAGTGTGCTTACCAAATTACAGTTAAATTATTTATTAAAACGACAAAAAAGTCCATGTTAATGCATATACCTTTAGGGAAATATTTAATATGTTTCCTTTTTTAAATCCTTTTCTTCTTAAAATATATCTTTTGCAAGCACAGATTGTTTTAAGCTAATTTCCTTTGAGGGAAATTTTAATTTAATATATTTTACTTCTAGCAGTATTTAGTCGAGGGATATTTTGTGTACAACTAAATCTTGAAATTTTGTGACCATTTGTACTATTCATTTTTTGTTAACGATGAACCAATAAATTTAAAAAAATTTCCCTGAAAGGAAATTTTCCGTACAGTTTCCAAATACGTAATTTTATGCTTTTTTTCTGCAAATACGTATATTATATATAAATTGAATTGTTTAGAACAAATTTCCCCAGGTTGGAAATTTTTTTTAAATTCTTTCCAGGAAAAAATTTTCGATTTACAGCAATTCTAGCTATAATTTACAGTAATTTCGTCCTGAAAATATAACTCATATATGCTGTCCTAGTTTTAAAACAAATTTTCTCACTTATGGTTCTTTTATTTTCAAGGGAATTGTTGCATGTTTGTTTTTATATCGTAATTTTTAAACAAAACTTTAAGACTTCCTTTAAACGGCTTTCTTTCTGAGTAAAACTTTGAGACATTATACAATAAAATCATATATTTTAACAATTTTATATGTAAATTTTACATATAAAAAAAAAACTTTTGTAAATTCGATAAATGTATTGATATCTGCAAATTCACTTCAAAAGAAGTGGACAGTTATTTCATCTGAAAATGTTTACTCTTTTATCCATTTGACGGTTTGAAGATTTGAACATTTTTCGAAAAATGTATACTTGAATAGATCTTTTTTCTAAAAAACATTTACAGATTTCAACTAATTTTATTTCAAAATTTAACAACATTTTCCTAAAATGTAACGCATTGGTAAGTATAAGAAAGCTAAGTTTACCTTAACAACTTGTAACGAAAAAGGTAAATATCCTTTAATTTTCTCCAAAGGAAACTTAACAGTTAAAAGTTAACAGTTAAGTTAAATTAACTATGAATGAAGGAAGCCATTTCAAATAATTTCCCATAGAAGACAATTTTTTGAGAAATTTTTTGGGAAATTTTTGGGAAATTTTTGAGACATTTTTTTATATACTGTTCTTAAATCGATTTTTTTCTTTAAAATGCATCCAAAATATTATCAAAGACAATTGTAGCAAATTTCCTTTAAGGAAAATTTTTTGCAGAAAATTTCATAAAAAAGACTAGTGCACAGTAGTTGAATGTATTCAATTGAAGACAAAACACAATTTTCTATGAATTTCCCTCAAGGGAAATTTTTGGGCAATTTCTCAAAAAATTTTTTACAACTACAAAACACAATTTTCTGTGAATTTCCCTCAAGGGAAATTTTCGGGAAATTTTTCAAAAACAATTTTTTTTTTATATTTTTGTGGAAGTTATTGCAAAATAAGAACAAGGACTATTGTTGCAAGTTTAACTTCAGGGAAATTTTATGCAGAAAATTAAACAACAATTGCTTAGTAGATGAACTTTAGGTTATATTAAAGAAACAAAAAAAAACATTTTCTATGAAGTTTTCTTAAGAGTAATTTTTGGGAAGTTTTTTAAATATTAATTTTATTACTATTTTTTGTCAAAATGTATTAAGGTAGCGTCGTTGACCAATAGATCAATTTATATTAATTTCTTTCAAATGAAATTAAACGTAACAGTAAAGTTAAATTAACTATGCATGAAAAAATCAATTTCAAAAATTTCCCATAGAAGGAAATTTTTTGGGACAGTTTTTGTATGCTGTTCTTTATTCGTATTTTTCTTTAATATGTATTCAAAATATTATCAAAGACAATTGTAGCAAATTTCCCTTAAGCAAAATGTTTTGCAGAAAATTTCATAAAAAAGACTAGTGCACAGTAGTTGAATGTAAGCAATTGAGCACAAAACACAATTTTCTGTGAATTTCTGTGAATTGAAAAAATTTTGTACAATTAAAAATCACTTTCTGTGAATTGCCCTCAAGGGAAATTTTCGGGAAATTTTTCGAAAACAATTTCTGTAACATTTTTGTGGGAAAATATTTCAAAATAAGAACAAGGACTATTGTAGCAAGTTTTACTTCAGGGAAATTTCACGCAGAAAATTCAAGAGAAAAAATAAATGCTTAGTAGATGGATGCAATCACTTAAGGATCAATTAAATGCAAATAAAACATTTTCTATTTATTTTTCATATGGGAAATTTTTGCGAGATTTTTTGTATATTAATGTTTTTACTTTTTTTTGTAAAAATTTATTAAAAAAAGGACAAGGACTATTGCAGGCCATTTCAGATGGCCTTGGTAGTCTAGTAAGTAGCGTCGTTGATCAATGGATCAATTTCTGTAAATTTCTTTCAAAGGAAATTAAACTTAACAGTTACGTTAAATTAGCTATGTATGAAAAATCAATTTCAATTAATATCCCATAAAAAGACATTTTGGGAAATATTTTTTACATTGTTTTTTAATCGATTTTTTCTTTAAAATGTATCCAAAATAGTATCAGACAATTGGAGCAAATTTCCATGAAGAAACATTCATTGCAGAAAATTTAATAGAAAAGAATAACACAGTTGAATGTAGTTGAATAGTAGTTAAATGCAATCAATTGAAAACAAAACACAATTTTTTGTGAATTTCCCTCAAGGGAAATTTTTGGGAAATTTTTAAAAAAAAAACCTTTTTAATATTTTTAGTAAAAATTATTTTCAAATAAGGGCAAGGAACATTGCAGCAAGTTTTCCTTCATGGAAATTTTTCACTAGGTCTTCTCCAAAAATCGTTTTAAAACCTCAAATTTAAAATTTTTCCTTAAAACTTATAAATACATTAATTTTCCCATAGGAACTTTTTTGAATTTATATCATTGGGAACAAGTAACAAATTTCCACATTTTTAATGAAATTTTAATATCTACAAAAATTTCCCCAGTGAGGAATCTTTTTTATTTTTTCCTCGATTTCTTCTTAAATTTATTTTAGAACTTAGAACATTATTAATGTAAGACATTTGTACCTTA
Source organism: Pherbina coryleti (assembly GCA_943735915.1). Classification (NCBI taxonomy): domain Eukaryota; kingdom Metazoa; phylum Arthropoda; class Insecta; order Diptera; family Sciomyzidae; genus Pherbina; species Pherbina coryleti. Next base: position 27,901,631 of record OX030951.1, read on the forward strand.
ATATTGCAAAATAAAAAATTTCCTCATAAGGGAATTTTTAACTTTTCTTTTTTGTTGGGTTTTCTTCCTAAAATTGTTCAAAATTTAACAAATTTATATTTTTTACTAACAAATTAAGATATACGAAAATTTCCCCTAAGGGAATTTTTTTTGGGAAATTTTTAATGTTTATGTTTTTCATATTGAAAACAAGTTTTTTTTCGAGCTCTAGGCCAAGCATGTTGTCAACAAGACAACATGAAGAACAAAGAAGGCAACAACCAACAACAACAACAATGGCTCTGTATAGAGCAAATCACACAGCTTGACTATACAGACTGTTTCATTGGCCGCTACACCAACTCATCAGTAGCCTTTGTGTGGCTTTACACTGTGATCCACTCAAGGTACTTAGGTTCTACATATACTGCCAATATGCCGTGAAAGTTACCCGGAATTTGTTTTTGGCAGAGAACGCTGGAATTTTTGTAACTGAGTTCTTATCTACTTTTTTGATGCATACTGTACTAAGGTTAACAACCTAGATCGTATCATATTTTTAGGTATAATCTTAATTCATGTGCATCTTCGAAATTCGATCACAGCGGTTTACTGCTATCAGAGCATATTGAAGTTGTTGTTATTTTTGCTGTTTAGCTCCTCCCTTTTTTTTCACACTTTCATTTTAGGGTTCAGTTAGTTTAACTGATGGTACCACCTAAGATGGCGTGGAGACCATTTTTTTTGTTATGAAAGATTTTGTTGTTTTTTTATGTGATAAACACACAACCAATCATTTATCTTGACATTTTTATGGGCGTGCTCTCCCAGAATATTTAATATTAATATTTTGTATACGGCCTCTAATTATTTATATTGAAGACAAGTTTATGTTTTTCTTAGATTTTCTTCCTAAAATTATTTAAAAATTAATTTAAAAGTCAGAAACTGCTATAATGAAAAAATTTATACAAACATTTTCAAAATGTAACATATTTTGCACGCAACCTCTATCATAACATAACATTTTAACAAACCACAAGAGCATATTTCGAAATAAATTCTCTCCATATTTGCACGTTTCAGCTCTGCACACTTATTCTCCATACTTTCTCCACAAACACATATATTTCAGCAAAACTTAAATTAAACCCTAGAAATATTGATATCCCACTGGAGATTTTGTTTGAATCTTATCTCAATATCGAAAAACTTTTTCCCTGAACTCATTAAAAAAAAATTAATTAACACAAAACTTTTACAACAAATATTATAGTCTAGCAACAAGTGTAGTTGCCATGTTCGACTGACTGATTGATTCATGCCAGGGGAAAAGAGTGCTAAACATAAACTTCACTATAGACGATTGAAGGATTTATGTAATATAAATACGCAACAACGACAAAATGCAAACAAGAGCGAAATCACAGCGAAGAGTTCTGTCGAATGTTACAGTTACGGTATCTCGGATGCTTTTGAAGAAGATACCAGACAAGTCAAAGATGTAAAAGCAACAAAAACATCACTGCAATGAAAATGACGGAAAGTTTTTACATATTCCGTCATACGACGGAAATTAAAAGCATTTATTTTTGACTGCATTATGAATCACAGATTTGCATATAAAGCAAGCATAGATAAAAATAAGAATTATGGCTTTTAATAATCTGCGTTTCTTCTTCATCAAACTTCAAATAGAATATAGAAAAATTGAAAAAAAAAAACAACAAACTCTCAGATGCACAAAAATGAAACCTGCAGCAACATAAACTGAGAACTTAAACAAGGATAATGATATATTGTATCAAGACAACGTTGGAAAATGCTGATGATGATGATAATAATGAAGATGACATTGTGGGTTGTGGTAAAACACAGAAAAAAAAAAAAAAGTAAAATCATAAAATCAATATTTCTTCAAGGTTTCACCCAGAGTGAAAAGCAACATAATTTTCTAGTAAAACCATGTTAAGAACGTTAACAGATTAACATGAAAATTTATTTATGTGTGTGTCTGTATGAAGTTACTTGACTTGACTGTGGCTTGTGAGTGTTTTTATTATCAGGATTTTTTTTTTCCTCCATTCTCTTAATATTCTGTTTGTTGTTTTTCAAGTATGCATTATTAGATTAAGTCATTGAAATGGAAAAGTAAACTTAGATAGCTGGCAACAGCGCATAAACAGCGAACAACAGTAACAAAAACAACAACAACAACAACAACAACAACAACAACAACAACAGTAGCAGCAATGATGCCAACAGCAAAATCCCAGGCGGCCTCCTTAGCTGAGCCGACTAGCAGACATACCATCGTTAATATTGGCAACAACGACAACAAAAAAACATTTTCAACTTGTTTAGTTACATTAGTTCGATGGTTGTTGTTCTCTGATGGGTTATGTTGTTGCTTTTTTGCTACCTCAATTCTTGCTCATTTTGCAGTATTTTTACTACATCAGTCAAGGATTTACTTTAGGATTATTTCAATGGTTTTGTGGATACTTTTTCATCTCAACCTACAGGCCAAAATTTATAAAGTTATCTCACAATTTTATTATTTAAATCAAAGTCAATATCAATATCAATATAAAAATCATTATAAAAATCAAAATCAAAATCAAAATTAAAAAAAAAATCAAAATCAAAATCAAAATCCAAATCAAAATCAAATTCAAAGTCAAAATCAAAATTAAAATCAAAATCAAAATCAAAATCAAAATCAAAATCAAAATCAAAATCAAAATCAAAATCAAAATCAAAATCAAAATCAAAATCAAAATCAAAATCAAAATCAAAATCAAAATCAAAATCAAAATTTAAAAAAATAATAGAAATCAAAATCAAAACCAAAATCAAAATTTAAAAAAATAATAGAAATCAAAATCAAAACCAAAATCGAAATCAAAATCAAAATCAAAACCAAAACCGAAATCAAATTCAAAATCAAAATCAAAATTAATATCAAAATCAAAATCAAAATCAAAACCAAAACCGAAATCAAATTCAAAATCAAAATCAAAATCAAAATTAATATCAAAATCAAAATCAAAATCAAAATCAAAATCAAAATCAAAATCAAAATCAAAATCAAAATCAAAATCAAAATCAAAATCAAAATCAAAATCAAAATCAAAATCAAAATCAAAATCAAAATCAAAATCAAAATCAAAATCAAAATCAAAATCGAAATCAAAATCAAAATCAAAATCAAAACCAAAATCAAAACCGAAATCAAAATCAAAATCAAAATCAAAATCAAAATCAAAATCAAAATCAAAATCAAATTCCAAATCAAAATCACAATCAATATCAAAATCAAAATCAAAATCAAAATCAAAATCAAAATCAAAATCAAAATCAAAATCAAAATCAAAATCAAAATCAAAATCAAAATCAAAATCAAAATCAAAATCAAAATCAAAATCAAAATCAAAATCAAAATCAAAATCAAAATTTAAAAAAATAATAGAAATCAAAATCAAAACCAAAATCGAATCAAAATCAAAATCAAAACCAAAACCGAAATCAAATTCAAAATCAAAATCAAAATCATAATTAATATCAAAATCAAAATCAAAATCAAAATCAAAATCAAAATCAAAATCAAAATCAAAATTTAAAAAAATAATAGAAATCAAAATCAAAACCAAAATCGAAATCAAAATCAAAATCAAAACCAAAATCAAAACCGAAATCGAAATCAAAATCAAAATCAAAATCAAAACCAAAATCAAAATCAAAACCGAAATCAAAATCAAAATCAAAATCAAAATCAAAATCAAAATCAAAATCCAAATCAAAATCACAATCAATATCAATATCAAAATCAAAATCAAAATCAAAATCAAAATCAAAATCAAAATCAAAATCAAAATCAAAATCAAAATCAAAATCAAAATCAAAATCAAAATCAAAATCAAAATCAAAATCAAAATCAAAATCAAAATCAAAATCAAAATCAAAATCAAAATTTAAAAAAATAAGAGAAATCAAAATCAAAACCAAAATCGAAATCAAAATCAAAATCAAAATCAAAATCAAAATCAAAATCAAAATCAAAACCGAAATCAAAATCAAAATCAAAATCAAAATCAAAACCAAAATCAAAATCAAAACCGAAATCAAAATCAAAATCCAAATCAAAATCACAATCAATATCAATATCAAAATCAAAATCAAAATCAAAATCAAAATCAAAATCAAAATCAAAATCAAAATCAAAATCAAAATCAAAATCAAAATCAAAATCAAAATCAAAATCAAAATCAAAATCAAAATCAAAATCAAAATCAAAATCAAAATCAAAATCAAAATCAAAATCAAAATCAAAATCAAAATCAAAATCAAAATCAAAATCAAAATCAAAATCAAAATCAAAATCAAAATCAAAATCAAAATCAAAATCAAAATCAAAATCAAAATCAAAATCAAAATCAAAATCAAAATCAAAATCAAAATCAAAATCAAAATCAAAATCAAAATTAAAATCAAAATTAAAATCAGAATAAAAAAAAAACATTAAAAATCAAAATAAAATAAAATTGTAAAAACAAATTAATTCAAGCACAATAACAAAACAAAAAAAGAGAAAAACAGAAAAACTAAAAAAAGATAAATTTTAAAAATAGAAATAAATTTTTCTTAAACCATATTTAATAATAAAATTAAAATAATATAAAATAATTAAAATAAAAACCATAAAAGACAAATAAAAACAATAAATAATAATGACAATGAAATGAAGAAATATAAATAAAAACTGCAAAAATTAAAGTAACAGTAAAAGTTCAAATAAAACCAAAAATATAAATAAGAAATTAAATAAAATAAAAACAAAATAAATAAACACAAAAATAAAAGTAAAAACAAAATTAAAAATTAATATGTGATTTCAAAGAAAAGAGTATTATTAAAAATTTAAATAAAACTTAAATTAAAATAAAAAGTCAAACAAAAAATAAAATCAAAAACAAAATAATAATAAAAATAACACTGCAACTTAAAGTAAACATTTTAATAAACCTTTTGATAATGTTAAAAACACAATTTAAAAATTAAAATGAAAACAATGAAAATTAGCAAAATTATTAATTTTATTTAAGTTAAAATAAAAACATAAATTTTAAAACAATAAAACCCAAAAGCAAAAACATAAAAATAAAAATATGTTAAATTAAAACCAAACCTTAAATAAAATTAAAACAAAATTAAAATTTTTATTTACACTATTAGAGAAAACAAAACCATTAAAATACACATATCGCAAATAAAAATTAAAAAAATAGAAATAAAGATATAAATTAAAAATCTAAATTAAAATAAAAGTAAAAATAAAAAAACCAACATCGAAATAAAAAATATTAATCACTTAAAAAACACTAAAATTAAAATAAGAAAACATATCTGAAAAAGTAACAATAAAATAAAAATAGAGTTCAATAAATAAAAAGTAAAAGTTTAACTATTTTTAGAACTTAAAATAAATTAAGAATTAAACTTGAAGTGAAAATAAAATTGAAAATGAAAAAACAATAAAAAAAATTTAAATAAAAATATAAATTTTAAAACATACATATGCAAATAAAAATTTAAATACAAGTACCAATACAAATCCAAATAAGTTTTAACAAACAAATAAAAATTAAAAATAAACATTCAAATGAAAAATTAAGATTTTCAATAAAATGGGGAATATAAATAAAAATTTAAAAAATGTAAAAATAACATGTTTTGTTAAATAAAAAAATGTCGCAATAAATTCTTCTGAGACACGTTTATTTTTTAATGTGAGAAATGCATTAATATAGAGATAAAAATTCAAGAACTTTTTGAATTTGAAGAATTTTTGTACGTGTAACTAACTGTAAGTACCTTTCAATTATAAGAAATCCACTCAAGTTGCTAAGTTCCACCATGTCACATTGTCAGTTATATTGTCAAAGTAAGCTATCTGCTAGTACTTCGTCACGCGCAGCTTGTCACAACTAATACAGTAACACCTGCATTCACAGATAAAGATTTTCATCGATTTGTCAGCACACACATTTTACATTGAAGACAAAAAAAAAATTAACTGGCAATTGAACGTTCGAATTTAAACAATGAAAAAGCACGGGAAAGCGAAAAATTGTGTTACATGGCGTATGAGTAACATTTAAATTTCTTCAAAGCCCTATGGTAGCAGGTGAAAATATCAAAACGAAACGAACATTCAGTAAAGTTAAAGCTTTTTTATTAAGCTTTACAAATCGAAAAGCCTTATAAGAAAGTTTTAACTATTTTTCGGTGCGTAACTTAAAGCCGCTTGCACTTTATTAACATGACATAAATCGTCGGAATGAGTTCCAACTAAACTAAACTCAAGTTGTAGGTACATAAATGCCTCAAGCACTTCGTTATCGATTGTTTTATTGATAAATTTCAAAGATTTATTTCAATTGCGTAAAATACACACAATTTTCTTTAACTCATCAATTTCTTCAACTCATGGCAATGACAGCTGAGTGGTATCTTTCAATTAATTTTGTTTAATTAAAGTCTGAATTGTATTCAATTTTATGCAATCTATTTGCCAGCCACAAAAGTGTGTAACCTTTGCTGATGAAAGGAGAAATTCATTTATTAAGGCATGTAGCCATTTATTGTAATTTATGTAATTATATGCATGAAACCTCACTTAAGAAAATGGCAAATATTTGTGGGGTTGGAGACGAAATGTGTAAAATTATGTAAAATATTAGTCAAAACAGAAAAAATAAATTAATTAAAATTAAAAATTAAGCCTAAGACATTTTTAAAGTTCAGAATGTTTTTAATAATTTTAATAATAACCTAGAATGAGGATATGAGTATGATTTTGTGCCCACCAGATGAAGATGAAAATTATACTAAAAACTGAAATAAGTATTTTTAAAAGTTTTTTAAATTTAGAAAATTTTTATAAAATTTTTATAAATTTGACTTAATTTTGTATGAACGAATAAAAAATTACTTTTTATTAGAAAACAGAATGTTAGAAGAATGTTTAAGTAAGAAATTTGCTTGGAATTGAATTTTGTCCTCAACAAGTTGTCTATAAGAACATTTTTCAAAACTTTAATTTAAATACCACACGTCAATGATGCATTAATGCATTAATTTTGAAGGATTCTCCCGAAGGAACATTTTTGGGATTTTTATTGAATATAATTTTTTTAAGAAATTTCAATTTAAAACAAATTTTATGAATTTCCCTAGAAATACATTTTCGCGAAAATTGTCCATAGTTTTATTTTCAATTTCATAGAATTTTTCTGAATGTTATTAATACAAAAAACAAAAACGTTTCTTAAGAGTATTTGTCAAGGGAACATTTTTGGGAAATTTTGCACATACAAATCTTAAGGATTTTTCCGTTAATCGCTGAAACTAATATCAATAACTCTTAATTTTCCTTAAGATAAATTTTTCGAAAATATCTTTCAAATAATAATAATAATAAGTCTTATTAAAACATCACCCTTCAATTACTCAACTAACTACAAAAATCTTTTTAATATTTACTAAGACCTTCTTGATTATTATTACATTGAGCTTGACCTCGAGCTCAACAATTAGTCTTAATAATTTAAAGCTATTATTAAAAACTGAACTGGTTTTAAGTAACTAGAAATTTTTAAATTTTTACTAAATATTATTGACTACAAAACCAATTTTAAGGATGTTCATCAAGGGAAATTTCTACATATATTAATTTTTCAAAAAATGTATTTTCGAAAACACAAGCCTTATTGTAAATAGCCACTTTTTAATAAATTATACATCAAATTTAAAAAATTTCCCTATTGGGAAATTTTTGGGATTTTTATTATACACCATTTTTTTCAATAATTAAACTTAAAAGTTGTTACTCTTTGATAGTAAAACCAATTTTTATGAATTTCCCTCATGGGAAATTTTTGGGAAATTTTTCAAATATGAAGAATTTCTTGAAACAGCTCTATATTGTCAAAATATCTATAAAACATAAACTTTTTTGTAAATAACCGCCCTTTAGTTAATAATACAGCAAATTCAAAAAACTTCCCTGAAGGGAAATTTTTGGGATTTTTGTTGTACATTATTTTTTCAGTAATTAAAATAAGATACTGTTATTCGTTGAAAATAAAATCAATTTTTATGAATTTCCCTTATGGGAAATTTTTCAAATATGAAGAGTTTTTTAGCATGTATAGAAAATCGAAACAGCTCTATTTTGTAAAAATTCTTTTCGAGGATAAATTGTATAATTTTAAAATGTTGCGTTTTTTAGATATTTAAAAAATTTTAGGTTTAATAACCACATATTTTTTTTTTTTTTTTGGAGTCTTTCATAGAAACGTAAGGAATTTTTTTTGCATATTATTTTTTTATTGTTTAATATAATCGTTTACTGGCTAAAGTATTTCTTTTTTTTATTATTTTCTTACTAAAGAAAACACATTTAAAGCGGTTTCATATTCAAACGAAGGGAAACAAATAATACTGAATAAATGAATTTTTATTGAAAGTATTTAAAGGATTTTTTAAGGAAATCCCTCACTGCACGCAAAGAAATTTTTCGTTTACCGCAATTGAAAATTTCACCAAGCACACTGTGTTTGCAAGTTGTATTTGCCGCAAACGAATATTCAGTTATCATCAACTTGAAAATATATCTCATATGTACCGCAAGATTTGTTGGTCATTATTATTTATAATATTAATTATCTTTCTCCCTATGTCCGTCCGTCGTATGGATTGCACTCATTGCACCTCTGTTGCTATCTCCGTCCGCGTATTAAGCAATTTACCAATTGGCATATACAGTAACAATTTGTCCAAAAAGTAACTCTGAACTATAAGCGTTTTGTTTACACAACGAAGGGAAAACGATTTTGTTTATATACAAAACGTTGTTTATATACAAACGTTACAATGTTCCTTTACGATTCGGTTATAGACGAAGTTTTCAGTTGGGAAAAACAAATTTTTCAATTGCTTCATTTTAAAAACCACTCGCGTTTATGACAAACGAAATTAATTTCCTGCAACTAAATGACGCGTTTCTCGCAACTGACTATTTTTATGACAACTATTGACACGTTTGCGAATAATGATTTCAAGCACGACAAACGAAGTTCGTTTACGGCAAACTGCCGATAAACGTTTTTTTTTTTTCTTTGCGTGTGGGACTGCAGTGAGAAAACTTATCATAATTTTAATATCCGAATTATTTGCACGACTTTCGGTTTTATGGAGATTCAAGCTTTTTTGGAGCTTACAAAACACAGTATTTGGCTAAAACGATTAAAATTTATTTAAATTAATTTAATAATTTCCTCATTTAAATTGAAGCTGCTATCTTTCATTCTGTCTGTTAGGCCTCATAGTTATTTACCTAGACCAGTCAGGGCATAGGTTAGCAGAACAATTTTCTTTGGGAAATTAATAATTATTATTAACCAAGAATTCTCTAGTTAACTATTTACAACACAATGTAATGTAATGGTATCTATTTGATAAGAGACTCTCTTGTAGTAGAAGGCCAACATGTTTTTGAGTAAATTTCTACGCGCATGTAGAAACCAAATATTTAGCACGTACAACAACCAAGAGGGTCGATATCAAAAGACATTCGTTTATTGGTTTGTTTGTTGGATAATTTAAAAAAATACGTAGTACTCAATACGGATAACAACCAAACCGATTAGCATTCAAAAAGTGATTTGTCTGCACAATAGAACAAAATTTCTCTTCATGTTTATAATTCAGTGAAACTTTTTACGATACAACAAAATAAATAAGATAATCTCACAAGCATTTTTTAAGATCACATCAAGCAATGCTTATGATTATTAGTAAAATATACACAGATAAAACTGGTGGGACTCAATCGATGAAGGGATTTGGCGTAGTATTTATTGGGTCTCCCATGAGAGGTTTATCCTCATGGTATATAATTCATCAACTTTCTTTGAAAATGAAAAACAGGCGAATATTAAGCGAATATTAGGCGAATATTAGACGAATATTAGACGAATATTATGGAGCATTATTGGACCGTTTGAACAATGCACGAGGCAAAACGACCACATTTAAAGAAGAAATAAAATTATTGTTTTGCAGGACAATACAAACCACTTGTGGCATTAAAATTAGTTGCAAAATACAAAGAATAACACTTTTAATTGCTTTCTCATTCACCGTTTCTGCAGATATGGCCCAAAATGACTGTTATCTGGTTCGCAAGCTCAAAAGATGGCTCACGGAAAAAAAAATACATTAAATGAAGAAAGACTGGGACGCACCGGACGTATAAAAAGTATCGAAGTATTGAAATATCGCTGGACTGAGTAAATCAAGTTGAATGAAAAGTATTTTTTAATAATAAACATGCGTTTTGACAAAAAATAACGTCTTTCTTAATTAGACGAAGTGATTTTTGAACACTCAGTAGTTAAAGATTTGCACTGAGCTTTTCCACAATTTATTTAGAGATATGTGAAAGAAGTCTTTGAAGTTAAATAACTTTGAATTTTTCCAACCTTATCAAGAAGGGTTCAAGTAGGGTATTTTTGCAAAACAATTCTTAAATCATGATTTGTCCAAACCTTAAAGAAAATTCAAATGTTTGTGTGTATTTTTTATGAAATTTTGTCGTTACGATCATTTATTTGAAGGGTATTTATTTTATATGCAGAGTAGTTTAATTAAAATATGAAAATCTAATTCAAATTCTTGCAAATAAATTGAGTGACTAAGCAGCACCACACACAGTGTAGTCACCAGGTGTAGGCAATGGGAAAGGAATTAATATCAATTCAGCTCCAAGCAAACAATTTTTGTGTGTTCAACATCTTTATCTGATTCAATTTCATATTTATTATCTAAACGTCGATAAGTCACAATTTCTCACAGTTGTCACACACTCACTCAAACACCATTGTGAGTGTGTAGCATGATGGCACACATATATTTATGATTTCGTTCTCTAAAAAGGTTATTTACACAACGAATGAGTATGGCTTGACTTGGCTTGGCTTAATTTGACTTGTAATATTTCAATCACATTTAGATATGTGCTCACAGACTCACACACAATTACAAATTCAGCATGAAATTTAATATTTTACAAACAAATGAAAAACGTGCAATTGTCTGTCTGGACGTTCGTTAGTCTCTTGTGTAAGTGGCCATGTGCATCCTGCTGTTTGCCTATCTGTCTGTTTAGCTGGCTGGCTGTCTGTCTGTCCGTTTGTCTATTTGTGCAGTTAACATGTCACTTATGGCAATTGCCATTGTATCATACGATTGTGTGTGTGTGTGTTTTGATGTGTATTTTTGTATTAATGTGTAAGCTACTTCAAAGCAAACGTGCTTGTATTTTTCAGTGTGACTTTGTAGCTGTATGTCTATGATTGTGTGTAAGTGACTGTTTTTTTGTATGTGTGTGTGCTTCATTTTGTCTTTATATGTGTTTTTTCAAAAAAAATAAAAAAAAAACCAAAAGAAACTAATGCAGTTGTAAACATATAGCAAACAAGCATTGAAAGGACACTTATGAACACTGTGAACAAAACGACAACGACAACAAAAACAACAACAACAACAACCAACACCTTTTTTCCCACTGCCACCATTCATTGGAAGGTTACCAGCTACAACAACGACAATAAAAACAACTCACACGTATCCTTCGAGAAACGTATTTAAGAGAAAATTTAAAGCAAATGAATAAAAAGTGGGTGTAACTGTAAATGTGTGAATATCACAGACATACAGCACTCACAAACAAACACACACAAACACAGAAAGATATACACACACACACACACATACACACACAACAGTATAGTCCCAACAGTACTTCTCGTTGTGACACTGCAGATGAAAAACTCTGCTGCAGGGTCTTGAAAAATTACTATAAAAAAAAAAAACCTTACAAAAAATAACAACAACAAGCTGAAATTGCATAAATAAGGCAGATTGTAGCTCGAAGCTGTAGCTCTTAAAAGCATCATCGATATATTTACGTTGAAGCATAAAAATCATAAAGTATAAAATCAATTAAAGAACCTGCACGCTTTAAACAGGATCAACCTGCAACGTGATCAAAAGGAATAAGTAAGTTAAGGATTTATTAAGCAGAAAAGCAGAAAATGTAAACAATTTCACTGACTGCGGAAGGATGAATAACAATATTAAAACAAGGCTTAAAGTTATGATACGAGCCCCTCCTACTTGGGATAAATTTTCTTCATTTGATTATGTTAACATGTTTTAAATGTAGAAATAAACGTCCACAAGGATACAATCTGCTCATTGCCAATGCAAATAGAATTCGCTTTAAAATAACAAATAATTAAAAAATCCGTTTGTGATTAAGTCCACATTTGCATCTGTGACGCATACGCACCTATTAGAGTTGTTAAAGACCACACATAAGTTGTTGTTGTTGTTGTTGCTGTTGTTGTTGTTTTTCGAGGCATTCTTTCATTTAATGCTGCGATATGTAGGAGGTCAGTTCATATGGTTTTCACCCAATCACATATAGATCCCTATAATTCACATATGGTTTTGGACAATGTTTGTACAAGACAAGCAAAGTTTCTTTTTACCAAAAAGACTTCCAAAAATATATACAGTTATGTTCATAAAAATAGCAATACTCGCTTTAATAATAAATTAGAAGCCATTTTTGTATTATTTATGTTTTATCAAAACTTTAAATACAAATTGAGTGGCTTCTAGCCTTTATACTACGACAAACGAACTTCCATATTTTTATTAGAAATATTTTGACATAAATCAAAATGGATGTTATTCACAAAAAAACTTTTTAACAAAAAAAAAAATCGACTCCAAAATCACTACAAAGTAAAAAATAATTTTAAATAACATTTCCCATTAATTTCTTAGTCAAATTTTAAAAGTTATTTATATGTATTATAATATTGGAAATCTTATCATTTTCATTGTTTCTATTTTGTTTTATTATCATCAATATATTAATTGCTTTATGTACATAAAAGCTTTGAAGTCATGGGAAGTAAAAGCTATGCCTACCCATGTACTAAATTTCAGCACCCTAGTGTGAATATTATTCGATATATAGTGTGTTTCTAATATTGCCACACCCCTTTGTCTAATAACGCCCATTTTCTTTACAGTAATTTTTAAAAATTGTGTCTACCCCTGTACTAAATTTCAGTATCCTAATGTTAATACTATTCGATATGCAGTGTTTTTCAAATTTGACCACACCCCTTCGTCAAATAACGCCCACTTTATTGACCGTAATTTGTAATAATACTGCCTACCCCAGTATTACTACTGTAAGTTTCAGTACCCTAGTGTCAATATTAACTAAAATACAGTGTTTTTCTAATATTGACACTCCCCTTTGTCGAATATCGCTCACTTTTTTTAAAAAAGGACCTCCGCGTTCTTGGTATCTATCTGTTGAAAAAAAATTACGACAAAAAAATCGGACAAGTGCTTTAGAAGTTATCGATGTACATACATTTAAAAAAAAAAAAAAGCGGACAAACCAACGAACTTGAGAACATCCTCCTTTTTGAAGTCGATAAAAAATAGCAGCACTTATCAATCAAGAAAAAATTTTAAAAACTATAGAAAAATATAAATATTTTTGAATTATAAACTTTTTTTTTGTAATTCTACAGTTAATATTTGGTAGCATGGCCTTTATTTTAAATGACTGCGACACATCTGCGTTGCATAGGATTGACAAAGTTTTCACATCTATCAATCGGTATTGCATACCAGGATTCACTCACTATGTCCCAGAGCTCCTTGTTATTTTTTCAAATTTTCTGCAATTACTGAATTTTTTATGTCTCCCCAAATATTTTCTATTTGGTTTAGGTCCGAAAACTGAGCTGGCCAATCCATTCAGTCGACATTTCTTCTCCCTAAACTATTTTTGGACCCGCTTACTTGTGTGCTTCGAATCGTTATCCTGCGACATACCATAGTTTATCGATAGGAAGAATAGTTTATTCAAGTATCTAAATATAAAAAAACTGATCTATGATTCCGGCTATCGGCTATATGGGCCCAACGCCATTATAGGAGGAAAATGCCAAAATCGTATGCTTAGCGCCACCAACTTTAACTGATTAAACAGTGTATTTTGGATCATAGGCTGGTATGGGCACCACTACATTTATAGCTTCTTTGTCTTTTGTCTTTGATTTGTTGTTGCGTTTTGTGTTGTTACATAAGCCTTTTCTCTCGATTCTCGCTCTCAACGCTCCCAGAGCGCTCTCTGTCTATGGCTGATCATAAGCATTATAACATGATATTCTCACGTATAGTGGATGACCTATTGATTCATAAAGAACTTTTTTACTCTCATTGCTCGAGAGAATGTTTCGCCATTTTACGATAGGTCACACCAGGAGTGAGCGAAAGTTAGTCTTTTAACAACGTGTTTTTTGACGGTAATGCTATTTTTCGGGGGATTCGTGCGACCAGCTAAGCTTCCAGTAGACGCTTTCATATTTTCACTGAACTAATAGACAGCTTAGGATAGTCTTTTATTTTTTTTTTTTTTTATAGAACTGTTTTGCGGATTTTGCTTTACCATTTACACTATTTATAATCAACCTGAAGACATGTCTTCGGCGGATTAAAACACATAACCTATCGCAAGCTAGTCCAGAACACTATCCAATTGACCGATCAGTATTAAATGTACGAAGAGTTCAAAATGATCACTCTATGTTTTTGAAAACTACAGCTGATATAACACCTGTCGGATAAAATATAATGCAGGTAATAGCTTCCATTACAAACTAAGTGTGAAGCTACAGTTTCAATTTGGTACATGTGAGAGGCTTCATCTTCAGCTGGAGCTTGACTAGAAGGTTGAAACTTCTATTTTGTGCATGGTACGAAGCTTTAGCTTCTATAGTGCTTCTATTTTTTGCATAGTGCGAAGCTTTAATTTCTAAAATGCTTCTATATTGCGCATTGTACGAAGCTTTAACTTCTATTAAATAGACTGAAAGGTTACAGCTTTTGTAAATTGCAATATATGCTGCGATGGTTCAGTTTCTTTTTTCTGCATATGAGAGGCTTCAGCTTCAGCTAGAGCTTGAATGGAAGGTTACAGCTTGTATTAAGGCAATAGAGTATATCTAAGACTTGTGTTTTGTACACACGAAACTTGAGCCCTAAAAAAAGCTGGAGCTTGAATGTAAAATTATAACTTTTATTGCGCACACAGTGCGATGCTACAGCTTCTAATCGGTACGTACGAGAGGCTTCAGTCCCAACTGGAACTTTAGTAGGATATTTAATTTAAAAAAAAAATTAATTAATTAATAAGCAGACTAAAACATTAATTTATAAATAATAAACATTAATAACAACAGAATTGCTGCTGTTTGTGTTGGCATTCAAAAGGTTGAATCAGCTTCCTATAGCTTCGGTTGGAAATATTTTATCAGCTAGGTCTTTATAAAGCTTCGATAAGGTAAAATCTGAAGGTTTTATAGAGCTGCGAAATAAAATTTGGACAGACTTCGACTAAACTTCTACAAGTAAGATTTTTTTTAAATTTTTTGCAGACTTAGCGGCAGTAATTTCGTTTGTTCTTTTTATCGAAGCTTTTTGGAAGTTAATGCTCCTCATAACTACCGCAAGCGAAATTTCATCTAAGCAGATAGGAAACTTTGAACGAGGTCTTCTTAGATTTTATGTCAATTATGAGTTTGTTATCGAATTAACTTCTAGTCACAAGCTCTTTAGAAGCCCAATCGAAGCTTCAGCTGTCATATTTCAACTATATTTCTGGTAGTAAGATTTTTTAAATCCGGCAGTAATTTCGTTTGTTCTTTTTATCGAAGCTTTTTGGAAGTTAATGCTTCTCATAGCTACCGCAAGCAAAATTTTATCTAAGCAGATAGGAAACGTTGAACGAAGTCTTCTTAGATTTTATGTCAATTATGGGTTTGTTATCGAATTAACTTCTAGTCACAAGCTCTTTAGAAGCCCAATCGAAGCTTCAGCTGTCAAATTTCAACTATACTTCTGGTAGTAAGATTTTTTTAAATACTTTGCGGACTTAGCGGCAGTAATTTCGTTTGTTAATTTTATCGAAGCTCTTTAGAAGTTAATGCTTCACATAGCTTCTGCAAACGAAATTTTCTTAGCAGATTAGAAATTTTGAACGAAGTCTTCTTAGATAGGAAAAAGCTTGACAACAGCTTTTGTGTCAATTATGCATTAGTTATCGAATAGACTTCTAGTCGCAAGCTCTATAGAAGCCCAAGCGAAGCTTCAGCTGACAAACATTAAATATTTCTTAATCTTGTCGAATTTGATGTGTTAGCAAGTTAGTGTTATTTTTCATTTCAAATTTGTTTGATAAAATATTCAAAAGAATTCGGAATTTCTCCTAAAATATGCGCCACCGTAATTTGCACAGGCATAAACAGAACTCCTTGTACGTTGACTTAAAAGCGTTTGTGTGCAAATGTGTGTGTCTAATTAATGTTGCCTCTGCTATCCGGTTATTTTCTGCTGTTAACTTTAAACTTAGCTACAAATCTGTTGCTCAAACCTACACGAAACGCTCATACACACATGTACAGACTACTATACACACATATACACTACATAAAGCGAAATTTTCAGCTGTTTGTGTATATACTTTATATGTTCTATACATGCTTAAATTACGTCTGTGTTGCTGTTGTTTTTTCCTGAAAAATTATAGACTTTAACATGATGATTTGGGAAATTCCTTTTTTTTTTTAAATTTTTGCGGTTGTGTTAAAAATTCCACGCAATTTCATTTCATAAAGCGAGCAGAAGACGACGACGACGACAACAACACAACGCAGCGTGATTTTTAAATGCATGAAAGAGCAGACACAAACTCATACACACAAATATATTGAGAACAAAATTTAAAAAATTCAATGCCGCCAGTCATGTTTTTTTTCGGTTCAGAGCATGCTTGAAACAGTCTAGCTGTGGAACTTATGAAAAGTTGTGGTGAGCTTTTCGAGTTTTTTTTTATTTGAAAAAAAAAATTCCTCATTTTTATACAAGCCATGCTTGTGCTTATGTCGAGTGCGAGTGTGAATATGTGTATGTGTGTGTGTGTTTGTGTGTATGTATTAGGTACACATGTGCAATTAGGCGTACATGAAAAAGCTGATTTCATAAGAGTTTTAATGAAAATTTACGAGCATGTATCAGTTATAAGTAAGCAAAAAGCTTTTAAATGTTGCCAAAGTTTTGACTTTTTTTCCGTTTTGTTTTTATTTTAATCACAAATTCTTGTAACGTGAGTTTTGTTGCTGCTGATGTTGTTGTTGTTGATGTTATTGTTGTTTTTGTTGCTGTCGTTGTTGTTTGTGGTAATGCTGCTTTTGTAGCATTTCATGTTTATTTATCGGATAATTAAAATCGCTGTTGTATAAGTTTAAGCTTTTAGGATCTTTATGACTTGCTTAGAAGAATGTTGAACATGCTGAGCATTTTAAAGCATTTATTTTTTATTTTGCAATAAACTCACTTCCTGTGGAAAAATTTCGCTACTTATGGGTGAGTTTAATTATTTTCCTTGCTCTTTTGTATACTGCTCTCTGTCTATCTGTGTGTGTGTGCGTGTGTCAAAGAATGTCAGTGTGTCTGTTCTTTGTTATCATCATTGCTTTAAGCTTGTCGCACTTCATAGCATTCGCTCATTATTGCTGCTTATGGCAGTTCACAGCATTTCAAGCACAATTAATTGCTCTTCATTGAATATCAGTTCTGATTGGGCAAAGATGAAATTGAGAGAATTCAATTTTTTTTTTTTTTTTTTTTTTTTTTTTTTAATGCAAATGTATTGCTGTAATTTTTCTTGACTTATTTTTAAAATACTTAAAGCTTTAGTTTTAAAATTCATCTAAACACTTATCTGAGCAGCAAAGAACTTAACATTTGTTTCCCCCGCTTTATTTTTCAAATTATTTCTTTTTTATTTTTGTAGCAATTTGGCAACTCTGGCAACTGACCACTCTATGACCCAAAAAAGTAATATTTTTCTTTCATCGCTTTTGCTATTGACGCTGTGCTTTTGCAATTTCTATCTCATTTTTATTTATTTTTTACTTTTTACTTTTATTTTTATTTCATTTCGGAAATCCTTTATATCCAGCTTTAACAATAACAACAACACCAACAAAATATATGATGCACTCAATTGTTATTGTTGTGCTTTTGAAGTGAGCCGCTTTAAGGATAAAAATACAAAATTTTCTTTTTTAAATGGAAACCAACAAAAACAACAAAACAATTTCATAAAAAAAAAATTGTCAATTTTATGCACTCCAGTACTTTGCAGTGCATTTTCACAATTTCAGCACAATGCCAGGCTGCGTTGTTATCCTTTGGTCTAATTTTTATGTCACGCTATTCGCGTAACGCGCCAAAACCATGGCGTCGCATCACGTAACACAGTGTTGTTTGACTTGTTATTGTTTATTTTTCTCTTTTTATCCTTTCCTTTTTTTTTTTGTATTGTGTTATATGCTCTCTTGTTTCATTGTTTGCTCATTGTGTGTGTGTTTGTGTGTGTCTGTATGTGCATTAGTTTGTTTTTAAAAATATTGATACGTCTGTCCCATTGTTGCCAATTAATTCATGCCGTTTCGAGCTACTATTAATACTAGCAAATTTTCCCATATTCCTCTGGAGCAAAAAACTATTTCATTCACTCCATGGATTTTTATAAATATGCAAATGTTTTTTGTGTTTTTAGAAAAAACAAAAACAGTAGCAGTTGTTTGCAATGTATTTGTTATTGTTTTTATGTGTTCATCTGTCTATTTGCGTTTGGTTACGCTTTGTTATTTTTCCCATTGTCTTCATTGGTTTTCTCTTCATTGTCTTTGTTTTCGTGCTGAATGAGGAGGACTGAGCAAAAAAAGGAACTGTTATTAAAACCGTTTGTTTTTATTCAATTTATTTTGAAATTTTACTGTGAAATTTCAATGACTTCCCATGAAAGTGAGCAAAGTTTTACGGGCTACCTGCTGAGCTTTACAAAAATGGAGGCGAAGCTTTATTTAAGTCAGAAGAATGCATTCCAAGCGATTGGAGCCTCTGTGTGCTCTGCCCAATCCACAAGAAAAGCGATCCCACTATTTATCCTACCAACTATCGTGGAATAACCTTTCTTAATATCACAAATAAGGTCCTGTCGAGCATATTATGTGAAAGACTAAAGCCCAGGGCACTACCATTGTACCACCAGCTGAATGAACCTTTTAAATGAGGCTTCAGATCTGTGAAATCTACTATTGACCAGATATTTATGTGACGTCAAATCTTGGAGAAGGCCCAAGAGAAACAAATCGACGCACACATTATATTTGCTTCGATTACAAAGCCGCCTTCGACGGTCCAATAAGGTATCACATATATATCCTAATTCGACTTTCGAGGTCTGAATTTGATATTCCTGCAAAGCTCGTCCATCTTTACAGAATGACACTGACCAACTAATAGCTAAAATCGGGACGGACCTCCCCCCTCCGTTCGATACCAAACGAGAAAGGGATTTCAGAAAGGGTGATTCCTTATCGTGCGACTTTTTCAACCTAATGGTGAAGAAGATCATCCGAGCTGCTGATTTGAAACGTAGTGGCACGATATATGGCCAAGATGATACCGATATCATTGGCCAAAGAAGAGTAGAATGGGTACGATTGAAACACTTTAGGGTTTATCGTCCATTACATCTGAATTAGTTAAGAAAAGGATGGCGGAAATATAATGGCGGTCTACTAATGGGCACTGTTATTTGAGATCAGTGCATTGCATTTTATGTGTAAAATCAAATGAAAAAAATTTAATTTGTTTCAACCGTCCCCAGACAGGTTCGGTTGAAACAATGTGTGGGGTCAATTGAAACACATGCAAATTATACAAAATATAATCAATTCACATGTTTTATTCGTCGTCTAATAATATTTTACGACTCCTAATGGCACAGTTGAACATCAAAAATATATTTTTTTATTAATATTCAAGTCCTTCACGATACTTTTAATCTTACTTTATTTTTAATGGACGATCCTCACAAGGCAACGCGTGAGGGTCAAGGGGGCGATCTTCACATGGCAACGTGTCTGACTGCCTCAACCTGGTGAGGCCAGCATTATCCATGTCGAACTCGTCTCAAGTCGACTCAAACCTCTGCGTGGTGTCCTCTAGAAACGGCAAACTGGCAACCGTTAGTTTGACGGTTAATCTGAGCGGCGGGCTCCCCCTGCCTTTAAAGGGTTGTGCGTTGGGTTTGATGCCCACCACGTAAAAACAAATTTCAATGAAACGACAAAGAAATAAGATAAAAATGATCCCCAAATCTGATGACGACTACCGCAAACGAAAAACTGACAATGATTTACGGATATGCACCTGGAACGTCCGAACCCTTAATTGGGATGGTGCCTCTATCCAACTGATAGATATCTTAGAAAGATACAAAGCTGATATCACTGCAATCCAAGAAATGCGATGGAAGGGACAGGGTTGCTCACGGCAAGCATCCTGTGATATCTACTACAGCGGCCATGCGGAGAAGCACGAATTTGGATGCGGATTCGTGGTTGGCAAGCGACTACGACATCATGTTCTGCGATTCACACCTGTGAACGAACGACTTGCCATAATCCGTGTCAAGGCAAGATTTTTCAACATAAGCCTGATTTGTGCGCACGCTCCGACAGAAGACAAAGACGATGAGACCAAAGACAGCTTCTACGAGCGCCTTGAAGATGCCTATGAGCGCAGCCCCCGCCACGACATAAAAATCGTGCTTGGTGACTTCAACGCCAAGGTGGGAAAAGAAAATATATTTGGTCCAACAGTCGGAAAGTTCAGCCTCCACGACAATACCTCCGATAACGGAATGAGGCTGATTGAATTTGCCGCAGCGCGAAACATGGTCGTTAGTAGCACTAGATTCAAGCATCTCAATATTCATAAAGCAACTTGGCTGTCTCCTGATCAAAAGACGCGCAACCAAATTGATCACGTTTTGATTGACGGAAGGCACTCTTCCAGTGTTTTAGATGTACGCACGATCCGTGGTGCCAATATAGACTCGGATCATTATCTTGTCGCAGCCAAGATCCGTACACGCCTGTGCGCAACCAAGAATGCGCGCAATCCAGCACAGAGAAAGCTAGACGTCGAAAAGCTGCAATCAAAGCAAACAGCCGAAGACTTCGCTACTCGACTCTCACTCCTGCTTCAAGAAAGCACTCCTCCGATCGACGATATATGCGCGCAGTGGAATCATATTTCCCACTCTATGCGTACGGCTGCCGAAGAGGTGATAGGCTATCACCGCCCTCGCCGAAACCAGTGGCACGACCAAGAGTGTCGCGACGCCACTGCAGAAAAAGACGCCGCCTACAAAGCCTTCGAGGTTGTTAAAGACTTCGTCTACCTGGGATCCAGCGTAAACTCTTTCAACGATGTCAGTATTGAGATAAAGCGAAGGATAACTCTTGCCAAAAGGTGTTACTTTGGGCTGAGTAGGCAATTGAGAAGCAGAGCCCTCTCTCGACGAACAAAACTCACGCTCTATAAGTCACTAATCATGCCAGTCCTATTATATGCAGCACAAACTTGGACGTTGAGCAGTTCTGATGAAAAGACTTTGGGAGCCTTCGAGAGAAAGATCCTTCGTAAGATCTTCGGTCCAATCTGCGTCAATGGCGAGTACCGAATTCGATGGAACCACGAGCTGTATGAGCTGTACGCTGACATAGACATAGTTAAGCGCATTAAAATCGAGCGGCTCCGCTGGCTAGGTCATGTTGAGCGAATGGAAAACGACGCTCCAGCGAAAAAAATTTTCGATTCAGTGCCCGGTGGTGGTCAACGCAGAAGAGGACGCCCACATCTTCGTTGGAAGGATCAGGTGTTGGATAACCTGACTACACTTGGTGTTTCCAACTGGCACCAGCAAGCGCAAAATAGAAATGGCTGGCGCAATTTCTTATACGAGGCCAAAACCGACCTTCGCTTGTAAGCGCCAGATAAGTAAGTAAGTAGTTATTTTTAATCAGCCTTCAAAGGTTTATGTTGAGTACAACTTAAAATATATAATAATCAGCTGTTGGTGACGACTATTTATTTGTAATGTTTGTGTACTACACTCGCTATTATGTTTCACAAAATTCAACAGCATTAATTATAAACTAGATTCAAGCACTCCAGCTGGCATTGTTTCAACTGTCCCCAACCAAGCACCCTTCTAGGTATAAAACGATTCACAGTAAGTATGATAATAAATTTTAATAAAAACGAATCATACAGCCATATTCTACGAACTTAAATTAAAACGAACAAAAAATGTTTACTTTTCCATCAGAAAATACAATGGAGCCTCGTACACACAAGCACAGCGAGCGAAGAGTAACGCAACATTAAAATTCGTGTTTCGACTTGTCTCCCGCTTCCCTCTCCTCTTGGACCCCTCACCTCTTTACGCACGGTGCAGAGATATTAGCTTTGTTTCAACCGTCCCCCGTTTCAACCGTACCCAGTCTACACTACGCGCAAAGTAAGTGCAGCATTCTCCAGATCAGCGAAAGAGTCGAGTCGAATGCTACGCAGTGAAGGCGGATAAGACGAAATACCTCGCGTCAAACAAACAAGCGGTCGCACAATCTTTGAAATCAATTCACTATTGAGAAAACCTCCTTAAAGGTTGTTCGTCCACATGAAATCTAGCATGAATTCCTCCAACGATGGCAGCATTGAAATTAAACGAAGGATAACGCTTGCCAACAGGTGTTACATTGAGCTCAGCAGACAATGGAGAATCAAAACTCTCTCTCGACAAAAAAAAACTCACGCTCTATAAGTCCGTCCTATTGTACGAAAGTTGCTACATATATTTTGAGAATAAATAGAGTTGCCATTACCCGAAATATAAGTAGCAACATAATTATGCAGCACAATGCTTGGACACTGAGCAGTTCTAATAAAAAGACTGGGAACCTTCGAGAAAAAGATCATTCGTTAGATCTTCACTCTGATCTACGTCAAGGGCGGGCGAGTAACGAATCCGATAAAACCACGAGCTTTATGTGCTGTATATCATATAAAATTTATAAATAAAATAAAACAGGTGTTTCTTTTATTATTTACCGATATATCTTTAGAATATTAAACAGTTAAATGATGAGATTTTAATTACGGGCTTTAACGTAATTAGAATTTAAGAAAAAATAGAGTAAGAAGAAGAAAAAATATTTAAAAACATTTGTAAATAACAGAATTTCTATTATATAAATTGTTCAAGATAAAGTTCAGAAATATTTCGGAGATCAAATTGATAGAGATTTCAATTACGGACTATACCGCAATTATAATATCGAAGAAAATGGTTTAATAAAAGTGAAAAAAATTCACATACATTCGGATACAACAAAATTTGCACAAAGATATTAAAAAATAATGTTTAAAAATATATTGGAAATCAAATTATTAGAGATTTCAATTACGGACTATAACGTAATTACAATTTAATGAAAAAATGGTATAACAACGAGAGAAAAATAATTTCTCTAAAAACGTTTAAAAATTATGTTCAAAAATATATTTCAGATCAAATTGTCAAAGTTTTCAATTACGGACTATAACGTATTTACAATGTCAAAGAAAATAGTTTAAATAAAAGTGAAAAATATTCATATACATACGGATACAACAAAATTTTCACAAAGATATTAAAAAATAATGTTTAAAAATATATTGGAAATCAAATTATCAGAGATTTCAATTACG
This sequence comes from Pherbina coryleti, assembly GCA_943735915.1. Lineage (NCBI taxonomy): Eukaryota > Metazoa > Arthropoda > Insecta > Diptera > Sciomyzidae > Pherbina > Pherbina coryleti. The sequence continues at coordinate 27,925,445 of OX030951.1, forward strand.
GACTATAACGTAATTACAATTTAATGAAAGAATGGTATAAGAACAAGAGAAAAATATGCAAAAACATCTAGATATAACAAAATTTACATACAAACGTTTAAAATTTTTTTTTTTAAATATATTTCAGATCAAATCATCAAAGCTTTCAATTACGGACTATAACATAATTACAATTTCAAAGAAAAATGTTGTACAAAACGAAAAATATTCATGAACATTTGGATATAACAATATTTGTATATAAATTTCTTAAAATAATGTTAAAAAATATTTTTCATATCAAATTGCTATAGAATTTTATTACAGACTATAACGTAATTACAATTTAATAAAAAAATGGTGTAAGGAATAATTTGTAAACATCTGAATAGTAAAAGATTTTTAAAATAAAACTTTAAAATAATTTTTTAAAGTGTTATACAGATTATATTATCAAAGATTATAATTACGGACTATAACGTAATGACAATTTTAAAACAAAACTGGTATAAGAACGATAGAAAAATATCTAAAAACATCTGGATATAACAAAATTTCCATAAAAACGTTTTAAAATTATGTTTAAAAATATATTTTGGATCAAACTGTCAAAGTTTTCAATTACGGACAATAACGTAATTACAATTTCAAAGAAAAATGATGTACAAAAAGAGAAATATTCGTAAAAATCTAGAAAAAACAATATTTGCACATAAATTTCTAAAAATAATGTTCAAAAATCTTTTTCATATCAAATTGCTATAGAATTTAATTACGGACTAGAACTTAATTACAATTTAATAAAAATGTGGTGTAAAGAATAATTTGAAAACATCTGAATAATAAAAGATTTTTAAAATAAAATTTTAAAATAATTTTTTAAAGTGGTATACAGATTATATTATCAAAGATTATAATTACGGACTATAACGTAATGACAGTTTTAAAACAAAACTGGTATAAGAACGACAGAAAAATATCCAAAAACATCTGGATATAACAAAATTTCCATAAAAACTTTTAAAAATTATGTTTAAAAATATATTTTGGATCAAACTGTCAAAGCCTTCAATTACGGACTATAACGGTATTACAATTTCAAAGAAAAATGTTGTAAGAAACGAGAAATATTTGTAAACATCTGGAAAAAACAATATTTGCATATAAATTTCTAAAAATAATGTTCAAAAATCTTTTTCATATCAAATTGCTATGGAATTTAATTACGGACTATAACGTAATTACAATTTCAAAGAAAAATGGTGTAAAGAATAATTTGCAAACATCTGAATTATAAAAGATTTTTAAAATAAAATTTAAAAATAATTTTTTTAAGTATCTTACAGATTATATTATCAAAGATTATAATTACGGACGTAATGACAATTTTAAAACAAAAATGTTATAAGAACGACAGAAAAATATCCAAAAATATCTGGATATAACAAAATGTCCATACAAACATCTAAAAATTATGTTTAAAATGTATTTCAGATCAAATTATCAAAGCTTTCAATTACGGACTATAACGTAATTACAATTTCAAAGCAAAATGTTGTAAGAAACGAGAAATATTTGGAAACATCAGCAACATTTGTGTATAAATTTCTCAAAATAATGTTTTTAAATATTTTTATATCAAATTGCTATAGAATTTAATTACGGACTATAACGTAATTACAATTTCAAAGAAAAGTAGTGTAAAGAGGAATTTGTAAACATCAGAATAATGAAAGATTTTCACATAATTTTTTCAAAATAAAGCTTGAAAGTATTTGACAGATAAAATTATCAAAAATTCTAATTCCGGACTATAACGTAATTGAAATCTCAAAGAAAAATGGTTAAAGAATGATTTGTAAACATCTGAAAAATAAAATATTTTTAAATACAATATTTTAAAGTATTTTTCCGATTAAATCATCAAAGATTCTAATTACGGACTATAACGTTATTAGAAAACGCACAAGAAATCAAGTTCTAACCGAATAAATCGGAGATAGAGTTTAGATTTAGTGTTATTGTTAAAGAAAATCATTATCAAACGTTATGAAATTTCAACAAATTTACAAAATAATCAATATTTTGTTAGAGGCTAAATAAATAATGAGCTGTCACTCTTTACAGATAAAAGCAAAAAAATGTCTATAGAAAGATAACAAAACTTTTTGTATTAGAGCGAACAAAAGGCAAGAATTAAAGCATTACACAAAAAAAATTCCAGTCAACAGCTGCGAGTGACAAAATCACCAAAGTCATAATAAGTTGTGACACTTTGTTTTTAAGCTCTTTGTTGTCTTAATTTCAACTCATGCTTAAGGCCAAGCGGCTTAAAAGTTTAAATGTTCAACATGATTTTAAACATTTGCAGTATTATTTATTTTTATTGAAAAATATAAAACATGAAAAACAAGCAAGTTATAAAAACATGCTACCAAAGAGCGAGCTGCTTACCGCTGAAAGTTAATTAAAATCAATGCTTTAAAGTGGTTTTTTCTTCCAACTTTATGACTTTTTTAAATATTTAAAAACTACCTACCCTGCTGTCAAGCTTAAAAAAAATATGAGAGAGCATTTAAAATTGCATAAAGTACAGCAGCACATTGACTGAATGGGTTGCTTTTAATTCAATATTTACAACGAAAAGGAAAAAAACACGGAGTCGTCGGTTTTTTTTTATTTTTGTTTTTACTCAACTGCAATTCAATTAAAATTGCAACTACAACAATTAATAATAGTTGCTTTGCTCAACCATGCCGCACACACACACACACACATCCACACGCGCACAAACAATTCTGCTGCTTTCCAACACTATGACGCAGCAACTGTCAAAGGAAGGCATATTTTTTATGCTGTTCTACTTTTTCATTATTGATTTATCGGTATGGAAAAAAACGCACACACACACAGACATACTCATACACACAGGCACAAACACAAAAGCTACCATAAAGAAACTGCAATAACACAAGCAGAAATTATTATTATTTTTTCCATTTATTTCCCCCGGCAATCGGCCGTAACTGCATAAATAAACGAACGGAAGGCAACACTTAAATGTGTCAATAGTTTGCGGTTGTGCTGAAACGTTTATCTGTATTTGTGTGTATGTGTGTTGTTGTCGGAGCAATTTCCATTTGTGTCTATGTTTTTGTGTGTGTGTCGATTTTTATTGATTGATTGAATGACTTGATTTTGTGACATAAAAATATTCAAGTGTTACTTAAACAGTAAGAAAGCCATTTTTCAAAAAAGCTCCACAGATTTAAATGAAAGCTTACGCAGATTTAAACATATTTTAGTTAAAATTTCACTTTGATTGTCGAGCTGAAACACACACACACATGGAGCCATTCCCAAAATTGAAAAATAACACAACCACAGCCAAAAATGTCAAAAAGCTTGCGAGTTGCCAAAAGTTGCTGAAAACTTCATTTCCGCTTGGTTTTCCTGTTATTCGAACATTTAATATTCAAAGTTCCAGCACCATTTAAACTGCGTGCTGCGGCAAATGCTGTGATTGTGTGTGTGTTTGTTTATTTGTTGTAGTTGTTTTGGTGTTTGCAGTGGGCAAAACTAAGCCCAGTCAAGTGTTTTAGTTAAATGCTATTATTTATGTCCTTAAGACGCTAAAATATGAGCAAAGTTAAAAATATTTGCCTTTATTTGCGGAAATTATTTGAGTAAAACATTGAGACATTTGCGGTGAAAGAAAAATAGAACAGCGTTGCTGGTATTTATTGAAGACAGTCAGTGTGAAAATATGTTCTTTGATAAATAAAATTTATAGCATTTCTACAAAAAGAAAAAAAACTTTGGGTAGCAAGCAAAGTGCTTAAAAAGTTTTAAGCTTAAATCAATTCAAATAAATTTCATGATTTTATTTCTAAACGATCCTTTGGGAGGATCTGAATAAAGTTCTCGTTTTGAGAAAACAACAACTTTTCTAGTGAATATTAACAATTTGGCAACTATTCCTAAGCAGTTTCTAATTGCGTTATAGTCCGCAATCAAAAACATAATTGTTTTCGGAACAACATTTCATAAATTTGAGTTAAATTTGGAGCAAGAAATACATTTTTTTGTTTTTTACAAATTGAGCAAATATTTTCTTTTCAGTTTCTAATGACGTTGTACTCCGTAACTAAAATCACTTTTGCGTGACGAAATTTATGCCGTTGAAAAAAAAAATTAAAAAAAAAACAAAATCAAAAACTTTACAGAACTATTTTAAAATTGTCAACATAAGTGCTTATGATGTTTTTGATACCGTTTTCCAAGCAGTTTCCAATTACGTTATAGTCCGTAATTAGAAACATTACTTTTTTAGTATCAAATTTTAACTTATTTTCATAGAAACTTATAAGAGAAATGTTTTAAGTTTTTAATTACGTTTTATTTTTTACATAATTAAAATTTTAAACTTTGTTATAACATGATTGAGCCATATTGGAGCCAAAACAGTTTCAAAATTACACAGAATCGCTCTAAAATTACCAATATATTTGCTTATTAGGTCTTTGATATCGTTTTCTTAACAGTTTTCAATTACGTTATAGTCCGTAATTAGAAACATTACTTTTTTAGTATCAAATTTTAACTTATTTTCATAGAAACTTATAAGGGAAATGTTTTAAGTTTTTAATTACGTTTTATTTTTTACATAATTAAAATTTTAAACTTTGTAATAACATGATTGAGCCTTATTTGAGCCAAAACAGTTTCAAAATTACACAAAATCGCTCTTAAATTGCCAATATATTTGCTTATTAGGTCTATGATATAATTTTCTGAACAGTTTCCAATTACGTTATAGCCCGTAATTAGAAACATCATATTTTCAGCATTAAATTTGAACTTATTTTTAAAGAAATTTGCACAGAACTTTTGGGCAGTTCTTAAAAACGTTGTAATCCTTTTTGCAAAATATTTAACATTTATGTGACGAGATTTTTGAAATCTCAATCAAAATTGTTCAATCAAATTTAAACAAAACAAAATCCAAAAACTTTATAGAACTATTTTAAAATTTTCAGCATATATGCCTACGAAGACTTTGACACCGTTTTCTCAATGGTCTTCAATGACGTAATAGTCCATAATGAAAAAACAAAAACAAAATTTTCAGTATTACATTTGAACTAATTTTTATAAAAGCTTACAAGGACATTTTTGCGCAGTATCTTATTACGTTTAACTACGTAATTACAATTTTTTACTTCTACATGACAAGAACTATTACAATGTAAGGCAGACTGGGTACGGTTGAAACATTTTAGGGTTTATCATCCATTGCATCGGGATTAGTTAAGTGCGGAAATATATTAAATAAAATACCATATATCTGTCTACTAATAGGCAATGTTATTTGAGATATGAGAATTGTATTTTATATGTAAAATCAAATTTTTTTGTAAAAATTTAATTTGTTTCAACCGTCCCCATATCAGGGTCGGTTGAAACAGTGCCTGGGGTCAATTGAGACACATGTGAATACAAAATTTAATAAATTGCTTTCTTCATCGTTTAATAACATATTACGACTCGTAATGTCACAGTTGAACATCACAAATATTTTTTTTTTATTAATATTAAGTCGTTCACGATACTCATAATTTAACATTATGTTTCATAAGCCTTCAAAGGATTAAATTTAGTACAATTTAAATTGTATAATAATCAGATGTTCGTAACGAATATTTTTTTTTTAATGTGTACTACTAGCTATTATATTTCTCAAAATTCAACAACATTTATTATAAACTAAATTTAAGCACTCCAGCTAACATTGTTTCAACTGTCACCAACCACCCTTTCAGGTATAAAAGGGTTCACAGTACGTATGATAATATATTTAAAAAAAAAAAATAATCATACAGCTAATTTCGTAGAATAACTTCAATTAAAACGATACAAAACTCTCAATACTCTAACTTTAATAAAACCATTATAATTGTAAAAATGTACGAACAAAATATGCTTAATTTTCCGTCAAAAAACACAATGGGGCCTCCTATCATACTCATGCACAGAGCGAGCGAAGAGCGACGCAACACGAAAGTTCGTGTTTCGACTTATCGCCCGCTTCATTATCCCCCTATACCCCTCACCTCATCATGCACGGTGTAGAGATATTAGTTTTGTTTCAACCGTCCCCCATTGCAACCATCCCCGTTTCAACCGTCCCCAGTCTACCCTACAATGAAACAAAAACAGAAAACAAAAAACACAAAAAAAAACGGAAAACAGAAATCTTCCAAAATTTTCAACATATGTGTTGATGAGCCCTTTGACACCTTTTTATGAATGGTGTAGTAGTCAGCATTTGGAAACATCACTTTTTTCATGATTAAATAGTAAAATAGAAATTCGTCATTTTTTGAGCAGTTTCTAATTACCTTTTACTACTTAATTAATATATTTAACTTTTTAATAATAAATGTTATTCCACTACACAATTCTACAAAAACGAAATCAAAACTTAACAAAACGGTTCTAAAATGTTATCAAATGCGAAATTAGGACTTTGAGATCATTTTTCTAATGGTTTTTAATTACGTTATAGACCGCAATTAAATTTTAAGCAATAAATTTTAACTTATTTTTAAAGAAACTTACACAGACATTATGGGCACAGTTTCGAAATACTCCGTAATTAAAATTTTGAACTTTTTATTGACAAAAGATCGTTCACTGCTTAATTCAACAGAAATAAAATCAAAACTTAACCGTTCTGTTCATTAAATGTGGAATGAATTTGTAATTTTAGACTTTCAAACAGTTTTTAAACAGTTCGTAATTACGTTATAGCCCGCAATTAAAAACATGACTTTTTTCAGGACTAAATTTATTTTCAGGAAAATAAATTTGAACTTGTTTTTAAAATTATTTATAAATCTTATTATTACATATAAATAAAATTTAAATTTTTTAATTTTTTGTCAGAACAGTTTTAGAACAACCAAGAAATAAAAAGGAATATGATAAAAAGTTCAGCAAAAATAAATAGCAAGCGTTTCTAAATTTTTCATTGAAAGACAATTTAAAATCGAAAATTTTTATTTCCTTATATTTTAAGGAAAATATGTCATACATTAGAACAAATTTGCCAAAAAATTTAAATAGAATCGGCGTCATAGTATGTTCAGAAAAGGTGAGGTAAAATAATTTGATTCAACTACGTCTGAAATGTTTCTAATTACGTTATAGTACGCAATGGAAACATCACGTTTTTTGCGGAAAAATTAGGGAAAAAATAACAGCAAATTGAGAGGAAAAAATATTAATTACTCAAATAAATCTATGAAAAGTTTGGAAAAGTGAACTTCAAGAATTTAAAATTTTCATCAATTCTATTTAAGACTGTTCTCAAAATGTTTGGTATCCTTTTAAGACATTGATTTATTACACTTAACAGTTAAACAAAATAAATTACAAAACAACATTTATTAAAGAATTTCTTTAGCCTAATATATCTTCATTATAACCTTTAGTTTTTAACAATTAACCCTTAAATGCATGACCCAATTTTTTTTGCTTTCAACATTTCTTCGCTTTTGCTCCAAATAATTCAGTCAGCTGAATTCTGTAAGTATAACCGTTTGAAGAGAACGAAAGCTTTAAATCGGTGTGACCCAAAAGGTTTATTATGTTTTCCAAAATTACTCTCGTTCAGACAAGGGGATAAATTCTTTGGTTGTGCCATATATGGCACACTATGAATATAAGGGTTAATATATTTGACACTTTTCTTTTAAGATAATGCCAGCAACTTATTATAAAAAATTTAAAAATTTGACATATTTTTCCAATTTTCTCCTTGCTTAATAAACTCAATTCAATGTATAAGTTTATAAGATATCCCCTTAATAATATCCTTATTTAATGATAAAATAAATCATTTAAAAATTTTGTTAAGAACATTTGAAAAAAATTTCTAGAAACGTTGTTTATTATTTATGTTCAATATTTGAGCATACTTTGTTACAGTTTCTTATTAAGGACTAGTCCGCAATTAAAACATTTGCTCTTTTTCTTATGACAAAAAGTTCCAATTAAGCAAAATAATTTTAAAATATTTTCAGAACTTCTGTTACACTCCCAAAAAATTTTAGTTTCAAGATTTGGTTAGGTTTTTCGACATAGTTTTTTATTGCGTTATAGTACGTAATTATAAACCATGACAAAACCGATAAGAGATTATAAGAAAAAAAAAAGTTTTCTTGGGAGACAAATAATACTTTTATTCCAATAAAGTTATTAAAAGTTATTAAGAGCTATTTAAAGTCATAAAATTATGCTTCAACAATCAAAGGAATACAATTCAAACACCCCTTGCAAAATTTTTAATAACGGCATATACCGCAATATCAATCAGCGGTTATTATCGTCGTTTTTTAGCGTATATTTGGCTCTTATGTAAAATACAGAAGTTACACACATTCAAATAAAGCTTTGACCTATATTTACTCACAATATTTTATAGTCTGTCGGAAAAATTATACTTTTACTTATATACGAGCAAATAATTCTTTTATAAGTTTACTTATAGATTGCATTCATTGTTTATACATGGTTTATAAACAATTTTTTAATAGTTATTTTTTGAAATTTACATGATTGTAAAACTTTTTCCAAAGCTTTTTGTTTCAATGTTCCCCAATTTATTTGTTTCCAATTTATTTCAAAGGAATAAAATTAAACTTATTTTCCATGTTGGAGGTGTAGACAGAACCAAAGCCAAAAAAGAGACATGCAGTTCGGAAACAAATCAAAGCAAGTTGGCCAAAACCAAAAACCAGAACAACAACAACTAGTTCTCTGACATTGTTTGACAACCACAGCGTAGCAAGTTTAATTAAAAATCTGTGTGTGACCCAGTAGCAGCACAAGCAAAAAATCAATTCAACAGCATTAAAGGATGAGTAATGGAGGACGAGTAAATAGGGAATTGATTTTTTAAGGTCAATGTGTGGTACAAGAGATGTCGCAGAAATTTTGCCAGCGTGGTATTGTCGACAGAAATGCTGTCAAAAGTGACGAAAAATTTAATCGATCGAATATCGTATGCCAGGCACAGCCGAGGTGGTCTTCTAAAGGAAATTATTTTCAAACAATAATTTCTTGTCGCAAACTTTAAAATAAAGCTAAAACATTAGTCATTTGGTTAATTTTTCGTACTATTTAAATTCAAAAAGAAATCCTACAGCGAATTCGAATCCCGGGATCTAATCCCGGCCAGGCCATGGTCCTACGCTTTAACCTTTCAAATTTGCAATTTTCTTTCCTCATTTCTAATCAACTGAGATTGAAAACTCATCAATATTTACGACTGGAAATCGTAGTTGGTGGTAGAGAAGTTAGTGGACGGATATTGCCTTATAACTTGAATTGACTGAGATAAAGGCATAACACTTGCCTCAGATTCAAATTCACATGTTTCGACGGCTTTCCATCACGCTTAGAGCATCCTACATATGTTTCACTTGATTGCCCTTTCCCTCCCACTAATCCATCACTCCATTTCGAACCAAGGCAGACTTGACTGAAAAGGTATTAAACCTGAAATCCTTGGTTCAAAGCTAAAAAAAAAAAAATTTTTTGTATAATTTCTTAGTAAGTTCACCCTATAATAAGTGACGCATACGGGCGGCACACCCTATTACAATCCCAAGCTACACATTTACCTTGTTTTTGTCCAACTCGTGCCTTGTTGTGATGCTGCGATATGTAAAAGGCTCATTAATAATCATTTTTACTCAATGACATATCGACAGGTATACTTCACATATGGTTTTCGACAATTTTTTATTGAAGGCGAATGACTTTGAGACACTCTCTTTTCTGTTTCATTCAGTGGAACGGAAATTTATGTTAGTAGAACTTTTAAAGACAGATTAATGACAGTATCGCAGTCATGGAATTGCTCAAAAAGACTTCTAGAAAAACTGTGAAAACAAAATATGCAGGCGTTAACTCAGAGTACATACAAAAAATTACCTCCGCCTCCCATGACTGAAAATTTTTCTTACTTTTAGACGCAAAGAGTTTCAAAAATTCAAAATAAAATTCAAAGGAGATACTTTTCGTTCACTGGGAAAACCATAAGTCCTTAAGCAATAATTTTTTTTTTTTTAATTCAAAATTTGAACTGTTTATCTTGTTAGATTAGCCTACGCAAGAAATTGTACGTTAATTTATATGAAAATGCTGCAGGCTTAACGTTAGAGTGGAAGCTTGCTCAAAAAATATGAAAAATCGGCCGGAAATTTAAATAAATTTATTAAATTTTTCTTGGCAGAAATAAAAATTATTTAATTCAAAAAATTTGTTCGCGACTTAGCCAGCCATTAAACTTTTTTTAATTTTTAAGCGTTACATATTTTCAGTGATAAGTTATTTAAATAAATTTTCAAGATATTAAGAGTTAAGTTATATTTTTTTTTATCATAACACTTTTATTCAAATTGAAGTGTTCATTTACCAAATTGCATTTATATACCAAATTGCATTTATTTACCAAGAATTTCCCAAATATTAGGAATTTTTAGTCCTCTTGTAAAACTTTGTGCAATATTTCTCTCATTTACACCTGCCTAAATAACTAAAAACTTCCATTAATTCTCACTCATTGCTAAATGCATTCGAATTTATTTGGTGCAAAATATCCTTAGAAATAATTTTTCATCTTACGGAAGTAGAGTAAAAAGCAACACTAATAGAAGGAAAATGCAATTTGTGGGTACCATACAAGAGCATTCCTTCCAACTGCGGCAGCATTCTCATTCGAGAATGAGTTCAAAAATTTACATTTAATGAACTTTCGAGTACGTTGCGCTCTTATGGTTCGTTCGCCCGTACATATGGTGTTGGCCAAAAACACACCATTAGCCATGCCCAATGGTCTGCCAGAAATATCTGAACTGAACTACTATTCTGCACTGTTCTATTCTTGTGTCTTCTGAAATGAGTTTACATAGGCAGAGAAGTACAACTGTCGACTGTCTGACTGCCTGTCCGTCGGTTCATTTGACTTGGCTTTTGTTGTTGTTCCTGTAACACTCTAAATTTTGAATCTTATTGTTTTTGTTGTGCTTCCTGCTGGCACATAATTTGTTATTTTTGCCATACATAAAGGCTATAAAGGTACCTCCTCAACGTAGATAGATATAACTGTGTAAGTCGAGGTCATAAAATTAAATTTTGCTCTATGTTTGTAGGTGTTATTTTGTATGCGGACAAAAGAGAAAGGATGTTTTTTTTTGAGTGTTTGTGCCTCATCAACAATAGCATCATCAACAATAGCATCAGAAGTAATTGTATTGACCGAGTTGTTTGAAAGTTATTTAATAATGATTTTTTTTTTTTAATGATTAATTACCATGAAAAATAATAGAGAGGCATGTAGAGAGATTGAGTGACAAACTACATAAAACCAATCTTTGTACTACTTTTTTTCTTTTCTTTTTAATTTGAAAAAAAAAAAGTGTTTAACTCCAAAATTGAACTCGAAAATTTAACTCAAATTTCACTCTTACTTCAATTGACTCTAATTCAAAAACACTTCTAAAAATTTAAAATTACAATACCACTCAAATATTTACCTGAAAATGCAGAAGGAATAAAAAGTCATAAAATTTTTAAATGCCAATTAAAACTCAAAATTTAACTCGAATTTAACTCAAAATTCAATTCAAATTTAACTCAAAATTGTATCTTTTATTTTATTTGCAGAAGGAATAAAATTCATAAAAATTAAAACTTCCAGTAAAACTTAAATATTTAACTCAAAACGTTAACCCTTTTTTTTAAATCCAGAAGAAAAAAAAAATCATTAAAGTTTAAAATGCTAATAACACTCAAAACTGAAAATTTTAACTTTTATTTTAAATGCAGAAAAAAAATTTTAAATTCCAGCAACATTAAAAAATATAACTCAAATTTTACTCGAAAATTTAACTCAAATTTAACTCAAATTAAACTCAAACTAAACTCGAATTTTGTCTCAAATTTCGAAATTTTCATCTTTTATTTTTATGGTAAAGCAATGAAAATTAAAAAAAATATAAAATTTCCATCAACACTAAAAAGTTAAACTCAATTTAAACTAAAAATTTTAACTCAAATTTAACTCGAATTTTATACTCTTATTTTAAATTAAGAAGGAATAAAAACTCATACAAATTTTAAATTTTAGTAAAACTCAAAAATTTAGCTCGAAATTTTATTTTTTTTTTAAATGCAGATGGAATAAAAATCATAAAAATTTAAATTCCAGTAAAACTCAAAAATTTAACTCGAAATTTTAGCTTTATTTTAAATAAAGAAGGAATAAAAACTCAAAAAAAAAATTTCAGCACCACTAAAAAATTTTACTCAATTTTTACTCAAAAATTTAACTCAAATTTAACTCAAATTTTTTACTCTTATTTTAAATGAAGAAGGAATAAAAACTCATAAAAATTTCAAATTTCAGTAAAACTCAAAAGTTTAACTCGAATTTTTAGCTGTTTTTAAATGCAAATGGAATACAAACTCATACAAATTTTAATTCCAGTAAAACTCAAAAATTTAACTCGAAATTTAAGCTTTATTTTAAATGCAGAAGGAATAAAAACTCAAAAAAAAAATTAAAATTTCAGCAACTCTAAAAAATTACACTCAAATTTTACTCAAAAATTTAACTCAAATCGAAGTCGAATTTTGTATTTTTTTATTATTTTCAATGAAAAAGGAATAAAAACTCATAAAAATATAAAATTCTAGTAAAACTCAACAATTTAACTCGAAATCTTAGTTTTTTCTAAGATACAGAGGGAATAAAAACTCATGAAAATTTTAAATTTCAAAAAAACTCAAAATTCGAAATTTTTACGTTTTTTTAAATGGAGAAGGAATGAAAACTAACAAAAAAAAATAAAAGTTACAGTAACGCTAAAAAATTAAACTCAAATTTTACACACAATTTAAATCAAATTTAACTCAAAATTTAACTCAAATTTAACTCAAATTTAACTCGAATTTTTAACTCTTATTTTAAATGAAAAATAAATAAAAACTCATAAAAATTTAAAATTCCAGTAAAACTCAAAACTATAACTCGAAACTTGAACTCCGTCTTAAAATTAGAAGGAATAAAAACTCATTAGAGTCAAATTTTACTAAAAAAATTAACACAAATTTAACTTGAAATAGTTACTCTTACTTTTAATACAGAAGAAATAAAAACTCATACAAATTTTAAATTCCAGTAAAACTCAAAAATTTTACTTGAAATATTAGCTCCTTTTTTTAAAAAATGCAGAAGAAATAAAACTCTAAAAACTTTAAATTTCAACGAAACTCAAAATTCGACATTTAAGCTTTTATTTAAAATGCAGAAGGAAATAGAACTAAAAAAAATAAATAAAAATTACATCAAGACTAAAAAATTAAACTCAAGTTTTACTCAAAAATTCAACCCAAATCTAACTCGAATTTTTTAATCTTATTTTAAATGAAGAAGGAATAAAACCTGATAAAAGTCTAAAATTTCTATAAAACTCAAAAATTTAACTCGAAATTTGGACTCTGCCTTAAAATGCAGGAGGAATAAAAACTCATTGAACTCAAATTTTACTAAAAAATTTAACTCGAAATTTTAACTCTTTTCCAAATGCAGAAAGAATAAAAAAAACTGTAAACTTTATCGCGAAATTTTAAAAAAATTTATTGTAGAAAGAATAGAAACTTATTTCGCTCAAATTTTAATTAAGAACTAAGCTCAAATTTAATTTAAAATATTTACTATTATGTTAAATTTAGAAGAAATAAAAACTCAAAATTCTAAATCTTAAATTTAAAAAATTCCAATAATTTTATTTTTTACTCTTTTCTAACTGCAGAAGGAATAAAAACTTATGAAAGTTTAAAATTCCAATAAAGCTTAAAAATGTAATTCAAATTTTACTCAATTTTACCCAAATTTAAATAAATTAAACTCAAAAATGTAACCCAATTTTTACTCAAAAATGTAATACAAATTTAAAAATCAAAAGTGTAACTTATATTTAAATGCAGAAGGAATAAAAACTTCAAAAATTTTAAATATCAATAACATTAAAAAATTTCACTCAATTTTTACTCAAAAATGAAACCAACATTTTACTCAAAAATTTAACTTAAAGCTAACTCGAAATTTTTAGCCTTCTTTAAATGCTGAAGGAATACAAATTCAGCAAAATTTAAAATTCTAGTAACACTTAAAAATTTAACTCGAAATTTCAACTCCTTTTTAACTAACTTTTAACTCATAGAGATTGAAAAGTTCAGTTAAACAAAATATTCGAGTAAAACAAATTGTAAGTTTAGCAAAATTCTAGAGCAAGCAAATAAAATACATTTTAATTTACTACTGTTTTGAATCTACACCAAAATTTAGCCAAAAATATAGACGAAGGAAAGAACACTCAAAAATTCAACTCAATTTAAATGCTACATAATAAAATATCTACAGATTTTAAATTTAAAACCCAATCAATTAATTCTAACTTCTTGTTAACATTGCCAAGCAGCTGCAAACAAGCTGAGCATAAAATTCAACAGTCGAACATAATTCAAACAGATACCAACACATATCCGAGCAGTAGAGTGGTGCCAAAATTCCAAAACATGACTGAATGCAATAAACACAACCACAACATTTGCATTTGAGTATTTTCAAAATTCAACACCTCTCGCATTGTTGCTATTCACTCTGATATTTGGCAAATTCTCAAAATTCTCAACATAATAAAGAACACATTTACGCACGCACATCAACTAAAATATGCCATAAGACACACACTGCGTGCATGCTGTTGTGCGTGTATGTGTCTAATGAGTCTTGAAACAATTTCATTTTGAGCTTTACTTCATTTAGCCTCTGCCTGACAGCAGGCTATAGATGGACATGGACATCGTTCGCTCACCAACAACCAACATCAAACATTCAACATCTAGCCATTCGTCCATTTAACCAGCTCTTTGCTCTCTGCCACTGCTACTATGCTTCTGCAGCATACAAAGCTCATTCATTTACTCGATCATCCTTTCAGTCTTCTATGAATAACAAATGTCAATAATAATTGCATATCTGCTAGGCGTATGAGTGGGCATGCAAGCGTGTGTGTTCAAGTGTGCGTGCCTGGTTCTCGTACACTTTATGCAATGTCATGCATAGCAAATGTGTCTACTAGCTGATTGCTTGGATGTATGTGTGTGATGTGTAGGCGAGAGATATTTTGGTTCTGGCGTTATAGGAACACTGATCTTTTCAACGTCATGTACGGTAGATAGAAATGTGCAAGGATTTTACCCCAATTTTTAAAAAGTTTTTTAAAAACTTTTCAAAATTTGCATGTGAAAATATTTTCTGTGTCATTTGATTTCTTTTGCTACCTCTCCCTGTGTTTACTTTCGTTTTTGTAAAAATAGGGAAATTTAAATTTTGTGTGCAATCCTACTCCGATTCCTGCTTACGATGTAAGTGACATGTCATCAGTGTTTGAGCGACCATGACGGACTGAAATTTATTTCAGAATTGTATGTATCCCTTGAAGACTTCGCAGTTAAATTGTATACGAAAAAGGTTAGTTTTTTTATGTTTCCATTTACGAGGAAGTGATTGCTCGCAAAGATATTTTTACTATGGTGGATGTTATTACTGGTAATTTTCATTAAGTAGGGTGGGTGAAGCATTTCGGTGGGTGAAGCGTTTCACCAATGAAATTTTAACAGTGCGCTTACATATAACCAAGTATCATACCGTCACGTGTTGCTTTCTTTGCCGCAGTTTTTCATGACACAGCGAACCGTTTAGATGTACATTTTGTTGCTTTTACAGAACAGTGGTAAACATTTTTTTGATCGACTAAATTTATCAAAAATTCAAGGTAAATATATCAGTCCTGTTGGTTTAATGTTGTTCTTAAAAAATATGAAGTGTTTGTGAAGTATCTATCGAGTGGTTGTAAACTCACCCAACAAACTCCGTTTTAATGCGTATTTAGTGTTTTTGTGTGTGTTTAATGCGTTTTTATTGGTTTTTTGGCATTTTTCAATTCATTGAAACAAATGCGACCACATATCACTTGCAATGCGTCGAGATGTTCAACCGTGGCTACTACACCTGTCAGAACTGCCACTCTGACCTCGATATTAGCGATGAATAATCAATTTGGATTCGATTATTTTTATTCAGTATTTTAGTTTCTTGCTGACTTAGGAGCCTGCTTGAGGCCATTAACCCGATTTATGTTTATACATAAAGCGGAAAGATTTTTTTTGGATATTTTCAAAAAATCGAAAAATTTAAAAACATTTTCGAAGTATCCCATGATTTTTTTGCCCAAATCGAAAATGTTCAAATCCGAGCGCATAGAAATTAAGAAACATTTCCATTCTTGCGATTTAAGCCAAGACCATTCAAAAATTATAATTTTTGGGGGAGCTTTCAGCCTTGGTGAAGCAAAACTTTACCTCACCCCAGTAATGCTATTAGAAAGATATACCTTGTCAGAAAGATATTCTTGCAAAAATAACAGGGATGAGTAAGAATTGGAGCATGTTTTGCATCTTCTCTACACATACTCTGTTCTCTCCCGCAAAATCGTAAGTTCCTGCAGGTTCCCTTATTTGATACCTTGAAGAGGTTTAAAAATTTGAAAAACGGTTGAAACAACAAGTATTTTAAGGATTAATAAGAATAATCCCATAGTTTCTTAGATAGAAAAAAATCTTATAACCGATCTTACAAAAGATCAGTTGCCATCACAATCCCCTCCCTTTTATATAGCTAGGACGACGACATATAGTAAATTATATAAGAAATCAAAATTTTTTTCATAAATTATTGGATATAAGGACATAAAAACATCATTAAATTATTGATAATTGGGATACTACACGTATAGAGAAGGTGGAAGTATATATAAGAAAACATATATTTATACAGATATTCATGAAATTATCAAATATATGAAAAACTAACGGAATTGTGAGAATTTTTTCAAGTAAAACTTCTCATCGCTTAAAGATAAGTCAAAAATTGTGAAAGAAATTAACCTTATTGGGCTCTAAGCAGAGCACTATCAGCACAAGACCAAATTTGACATAAAGATTGATAGATATCTTTCTAAGATGGTAGAAAAATATGGGTGTGATTGAGAGATTTATTAGATTTATTTATTGAGAATTATTAATATAGTAAGATGATAAATGCACGATATGTTAGAAAAAATGGGTGTGGTATGATCGATTCGTTATGATGAGTATGTTATGATGAGTATGGTTTGATGAGTTTGGTATGATAAGTGACAGGTGTGATAAATATGGTTCAGAAGATTTAGATATGATAGTTCGATATGCAAGGGCAAAGCCAGGGGGGTAGGGGGGGGGGGGGGCGTTTTTTTTATTGTATGTTTAAAAGCTCCTTTTGATTACGCCTTGCTTATAAGCATTATGGAAAAAATGAGCTAATGAAGCAACAACAATGTTAATTGTAATATAGACAGAATCTATTTCTGTTTTAATGAAATTCCCTACAGTAATATGCTAAAAATAATTAAATATGTAAACATAAGCATATGTAAATAAATATAATTCAGTATCGATGTGCTCTCGCAGTACTCTCGCAAAATAAGCGATACTTTGTCTTTATACGAAAACACGAAAGAGGAAATGAGACAAATGCTGTTGCTGTTTTCGACTCAGACTCAGTGCTACAAAACAGTAGCAGCGGTGCTGCCATCTCTTATCAAGTAGCTGATAAAAAGCTTTTATTCGCAGTGTTGCTAAGCTCAAAGTACAAAGGTTGAAGTTTTGATAAAACACTTATCAAGGTTCATTTTTGTGCCTCTTTTTTATGTGTGGTGGTACCATGGCTACGACAAAATAATGGTTGTGCTAATTTGATGAAAGTAAATAATCCATATTAGCTAACCAGGAATAGCAGAATACCTTATATTGTTTATAACTGGAAAAGTATGTGCGCATTAGTTTATAGTTGTAAATATGAAATCTATTTATATAAAAAAAAAATAGTGTACATTTTTATGTCACCACTTACTGCGGAAACGGGTTGGCCGATTTCAACCAAAATTTCAGGGTACGTTGTAAAAGTTCCGAAGATATGGCATTTTAAAGATTTTCCATATCTACATATATATAAAAAGAGTCGTGATTTGTGTTTGTAATTCCATAACTCAAGAACAGAGCGTTCGATTTGCTTGAGGTTTTCTTTGTTGTGTTCTTATTGGCCGTACCATGGTTCTTATGTGAAGATTTTTGCCACACCTCTTTTTACCGCCCACAAATGAATGGACATTTTATATTTCAGACGGCTTGGGTCTTAAAAAAAAAAAAAAAAAATAAATAACTGGCCATTTCAGCCCTTGAAAGGACTTTGACCTAGCTTCTTATGATCAATTGTGTTGTGCGTGTTATTAAGTTTGTACACAATTGACCGAGAACCGGACCTACATGCTTAACGCCGACTCCGAACGGCGATGAACGGAAAGTTCTCGTTCTCAAAAAGCTTTACATGGCATTTTGATTACTCTCTGAGGTTTGCCATTGTCTGCAGAGAGGTGGCGGCCGTACAGAAAAAATTATTTTAATTCAAATAATTTTCTGTCGCTGCTGGGGTTCGAACCTGGGTTTCCAAAGTTCTTTGACATAGCGGCCACGCACTTTAACCAACTACGCCACGGACGCCACCTTGGCTTGGGTCTTATCAGACTAAAATTTAGTACTTTAGTTCATATGGTCACTGTTGGCAACAGTACTACATATGGGGGGAGAGCCATACAAATATGCTGGGGGTTCTCCCTCTCTTATATATGTACAGCCGTGGACACATAAATAGCACAAAAATACATGTGCAGTGTTTCACATGAATTTTAATAAAATATATAGAGGAAAACAAGAATTTATTTCATGGTATTTGAGTTTAAGCATTAAAAACTTAAAATCAGAGGTAACTTTGTAATTACGAATTAAAACTTAGGAAATTAATCAAAAACCTGAAATTGCTCCTTATCTGAGGTGGACATATAAATAGCACAATTTGGATTCTGAAAAAAAGACATAGTAATTTATTTTTATTTTACAATGAGCTTACGAATATGCTTACTAGTACTTGGTACTGTATCCCGAATTGTCCAAAACAGCCCGACATCTTCGTCCCATACTCTCCGCAAGCTTCCTGACCTTATCCTTCGGAAGAGAGTACCAAGCCTTCTCAATTCCACTCCATAACTCATCTAAATTTCGAAAATTTTGGTTGCTTATGGTGACCTTCACATCATTCCATAAATTTTCTATGTGATTGAGGTCGGGTCTTTGAGCCGGCTAATTCAAAATATTTATTTTTTCCTTTTTTAGCCAATCAATCACAACCTTTGTCGTGTTTTTTGGATCATTATCGTGCATAAAAGTCCACCTAATAGGCATATTCTCAAATGCAAATGGTTCCATCTGGTTATTAAAAATATCTTAATACATATTTTTGTCCATTATTCCTCGTACACGAAAAATTGGCCCAACGCCGTGCCAGGAAAAACCTCCCCAAGCCATTCAATTCCCTCCTCCATGCTTTAATGATAGTTTTGTATACTTAGGATTCAACTCTTGGCGTTTGGGGCGCCGAACAAAAGTTTTTCCATCTGGTCTAACCCTATTAAATTTAGTTTCGTCAGTCCAGAGCACGTTTTTCCAAAATTGGTCTTCTTTATTCACATGGGCCCTTGCAAACGCTAATCGATCCTTTAAATTTTTTTTTTTGTTAAGAGCGGCTTTCTTCGGCTAATGCGTCCATAAAGATTAGCTTCATGTAGTCTCCTAGATACTAGTTTTCTTGAAACATTCGGGTTATTTTCTTCATTTATTTCCCTCATAATTTGCTTTACTGACTTGAAAGGATCAGCCTTACTTTTGTGATCTATAAGTCAATCAGTAGAAGCGGTGTTTTTACGCGGTCTAGGATTGCGCGGCTTATTCTCGAAATGATTTCAACAATTTAATATAACCAGCTTGAGTGCATTATAAACCATTTTTCGCGAAATTTGGAGAATATCCGCAATTTCAGATGGTTTTGCCTTATCGACTTACTTCGTGGGTTATATACCTTTTTTTCCGGAGTGCAATGTTTCCCACGACCCATTTTATTTAGAATCGGCGAAATTAACTGAATACAACTCTAACATTTTTACATACACCCGATCTTGTTAACTTTTATTCACCAACTAACATGTGTGCTATTTATATGACCACAGCAGATCGTACATGCCTTTACAGAAAGAGATGGCCTGAGCAAATAAAAGTAAGTAACGGTACATCTCTCTCGGAGTTTTAAACAACGTCACAATGCAGTCTCAAAAAATTATAACTACAGTTAATTAATGCATTTTTAGGTTCAAACGAAACGTTTAAAAAATAAGTTGACATTTGTGCTATTTATGTGTCCATGGCTGTATATCTATCTATATTCTTATCTATCTTGGTTTGTTCGGTTGCTTAAAACTTGAGAACGACTGGACCAAATTGGATACTTCTGTCTGCGAATATGTGATATCGAATATTTTTGTTCACACAGCATCGAAATTTGATATTCGAATGAGAATGTATTTCTACAAGAGAACTGGGATGGGCATATTTTTTCCAATATACTTGCCGGGTGCAGCAACGCGCGCTGGGTATCGCTAGTCCATACTATTATATAAAATGAAAGTGAAAATTTTTTGTGTCCACAAAACTCCAAAAGTACTGATCCGAATTTTTTGAAATAAGTTTTAAAATATCACATTTGTGCTACAAAAGGTTCATTGGTTATTTTCTTTACGAAATTTCAATAATAAGTATCTTCCAAATCATCCACAATGCCATGCATTGCTTGATCGTTAGCTTTTCATGCGTTTGTGCTGCGAGAGCCTCAATAAACTGCATGTTGCTCTCTAATATACTCTTTTTGTTCTCAGCAAGCACAAAACAACAAAACAAACAAACAAATACATATACATACATTCTTTGCTGCGCTTAAAGCTAATTGGATCGAAGTACATTCTAATATGTTCAAAGAAGTTTTGATGTGGAGAATTAATCTAACACAGTTTTGTTAAAAGGGGATTCACTGACCACCTTTAGCATGTTGAGGATTTTTTTGATGAGAATGAGATTCAATCCGACTTGATATATGTATGTATGTATGTATGTACGTATGTTTATTTGTTTCGCTGCATGCAACTTTTCTACACATGTTTTGACGGTGGTTTTCCTGTAATTTATAAATGAACAAAAGGAACAAACAGCTAACTTTTTAATTAATAGAATTGACATTGTGTTATTCAATAAGTTTTTTATAAATAAACAAGAGAACTGGGACGGGCATAGGAAAATGGTTTATGGCTTCGACCACACAAGTTAAATTTTTGATATTGAATAGCTTTGGAACTAAACGTCGCATGACAATAAAACTTAGTATGGAGTTACTAATTGCCAAAGTCTTTCTACTGGAAAACTGGTATGTGCATTGGAAAAGGGGTTGTGGCCCGATTCTCTATAAAGAATACCTATGGAAGCTAAAATCACAGGACATTGAAACTCATAATGGAAGTGTCACCTGGGACTGATGTTCTGCTACTGGGAAACTGTAATGGGCAGTAGAACATGAGCGTGGTGTCAGACCAAGAGACTAATAAAAGTTTTGAATTTACTTATCATTTCCAATATACTTGCTGGGTGCAGCAACGCGCACCGGGCATCGCTAGTATGATATAAAATAAAACTATTTTATTTTTTTCCTTATTGGAGTTTGTTGAACTGTTTTAAAATTTAATTTATCTGATCTTGCCGCTATGGTAAGAAATAAAAATATTTAAAGATCTTAAAGATTTTAAATTTGAATATGATTCACTTCGATTGATGCACTGTCTCAAGGTTAACCTTGATCGTGTTAAGTAGACAACAACTCAGTTACTAATGCAAAAGCGTTCTCTCTGTCAATAATAAACTTCCGAGTAACTTTCTTGGCATATTGGCAGTAAAGTAGGAGGCTTGAGTGGATCACAGCGAAAAGCCAAGCAAGACTACTGATGAGTTGGTGTAGAGGCTAACGAAATAGTCTGTCTAGTCTGCTATGTGATTTGCTCTATACAGAGCCGTTGTTATTGTTGTTGATTGTTGTCTTCATGTTGTCTTGTTTTCAACATACTTGGCCTAAAGCTCAACTTTATTTTCGATCTTAAAGATTCTCATTTCTTCAATTTTCAAAATTTACTTTTCTGTACATGGTGGCCACACACACATTTTTATTACTACATAATAACGATTTCTTCGAAGCTGAGTAAACTTCTTAGCGGTCCTAATTCTGTTTAAGCATAAACTACAAGTTAAAATATTTTACTTCTTTAAACAAAGAGGCTCATTTGGTTATTTCTTTGGGCACAACTGGCCTACTCCTTTTTTGGCCTTTTTGAAAACAATAAAATAAAATATCGATTGCATGCTACAAATTATTACAAAATGGTATAATAACCATTATATATCATAGACCGAGCGAAATTGCCTCCAAAACAGCGACTTAATTAAATTTGATATTTTAAAAACTTCATCTCATCCAAAAGCAGTCAAAACTTAAAGATAGCCACAGCATGTTTCCAAACTAAATCGATAAATATTGTTTTCAACTTAACTATTAAAAGTTCATCATACTACGAACTAACGAATTTATCATTACCAACAACCCCCTCCCCCCCCCCCACACCCTTCACCCCTAACGCTTAATTAAATGCTGTCAAAGTAAAGCCGTAAAACCAGAAACTTTGGTTAAATCATAAATAGCAGATGTTAAAATTTAATAAAATAATTTTCTGCATTTATGTAACGCATGACTGAATGTACACAAATACTAAAGCAGAAACACAAACATCTATTAGCAGCAGCAGTGGCGGCAGCTTAGGCAACATCAACAGCAGCGGCGGCAGCACCCAAATAAGTGCTGTTAGAGGAATTTTCAATGAATGAAGCTCAAAGTTGAAGAAAGTCAAACTAAAAATGTGGATAGAACATAGTTCGTTGCACACAAATACACAAGGACTTGTAAACAAACACACATACATACATGGATAAAGAAAATATACTACACACAAGCATGCTACCAACTAAAGCAAAGCAAAAGTTATTTGTTGGCATGAAATACACTCATATGGAGCAGACTCAGGACGCAGGACGAACGTGCGATAAACTTACTACGAAACACATGTCGAAACAGCAGAGAAGCAACAGCAACAACAGAGACGCAGCAGAGACAGCAGCTGTTATTGGCAACACAAAAACGTACTGCAAGATGTTGTTGTTATTGTTGTTGTTGCTAGTTACCTGCATGTTCTTGAATGCAAAAGCGTGCGTGACTTCATAACAAAAGCTATCTCTGTGTTGAAAAAAGAAAAACGAAAAATTTCTTGCAATATTTGTCAAATTAAAATTTTTCACAATTGCAGGATTGTCGACTACTTTCAAAAAATGTAAAAAAAATTATGAAGAATTTTTGATATTTTCTTTAGTTTTCTCACCCTCAAGAAAACTACACTCAAAAAAAAACCAACAGTGAAATTATCAGTGAAAATGTTTAATCCCATCCAACACTCGAGTTTTTCAAATCAACAGTCTGAACTGTTGATAAAATAACAGTCCACTGTTAATTTCAGACTGTTAAATTGAAGAAACTCGTCTGTTGAATGGAATTTAACAGTTTTCACTGTTAATCGAGCTATTTTTTTACTGAATGTAAGGAACGCTTTTGTTTATTCATTGTAAGAAGTTTTTTAACTCCTTTTCTTCCAACTTCCAGTGCGTTCTCCTTCTAATTGAAAATAATTTTCAAATTAACAGTTTGAACTGTTGCTAAAATAACAGTTTTACTTAATCAGTCCACTGTTAATTTTACATTTCAGACTGTTAAGTTGAAGAAACTCGTCTGTTGAATGGAATTTATCAGTTTTCAGTGTTAATCGAGCTATTTTTTTTTACTGAGTGTAAGGTACGCTTTTGTTTATTCATTGCAAGAAGTTTTCTTTCAATTCATTTTCTTTCAACTTCCAGTACTTTCTCCTACCATAATGAAAATAATTTTAATTAAAGCTACGAAGTGTTTGTTGCTTGGCATCCTTGCTATATTTATTAGATTCTGAAGGACTCTTAAGGAAAAAGTCATACCCACAATGCATACAATAGATATATCTATGAATAACATACATATCCAAAGATATGTATGACTGACTGGCTGTCACTCTTGGAATTTAAATTTTGTTGTAATTTGCTGTCGTCACTGTGATTTCCTAGGATGCAGCATGCGTGCCGTTGCTGCTTCTGCTGTTTCTCCATCTACATGCTTTCAACCGTTAAATCCAGTCTATAGAAAAGTTCTTAGCTTTTATATATTCCGCAGGTGTGGCAAACTAAGCCGTTGTCATGCAACCAAAGGAACAACTAGAAGATTGCCGCTTGATATGTATGCATCACACCACAGACAGTCAGAAACAGACGCATGCAGAACATATATCAACAACGTACTGAGACGTGCTGCAGACAGACTTCTTTGACTTTTCTGGTACTTTTTGTTTGGTTTTTTTTTTAATTTAACAACCAGACTGTTCAGGAATCCATGCATTGGCTTGACAAAATAGCGAATGTTTCATAATTGGGCGCACCTGACTGACTTGACAGACTAAGGTTGCAGTAAATTGATGTTGTTGATGCTGTTGTCTTGTTGTTGCTATTGTTGTCTTGTTGTTGCTGCTGTTGTCTAGTTGTTGCTGCTATACTTCAACGATATGTCTGCTTTGGCGTTATAATAGCGACTTAGAAGCAGATTTTTTGGAAGCCAAACAACTTAAGCGATACACGCGATTAAGAATCGTATAATTACAAAACAAAAACTGCTACTTTTTTTTATGTTATTCTCAAATAAATGATTTACTCTTAAATCGGAAACCAAATTTTAATATTTTAACAGATTTTAAAAAGCCAACATATGTTATTTGCTTTCTAGTTACCCGCTGCAGCAAACACATGTTCAGCACATACAACAACCAACTTTCTGTAACAATTTCACAAATGGTTTGTGTCCGCAATAAAACAACTTGATTTCTCTTCGTCTTTAGAATTCACAGCAACTTTGTTAGATTTAGCAGAAAACATCTGGTAATAATACAACTCACTCAAAAGGTAATCTGAAGGTTAAATCAAACATTGCTTTTTACAAACAATTGGTTTGGTTGAGGGAAGGGGATATACGGGGGGATTTTTAAAAATGGCGTTTCGTTAAAAAAAAATATGTATGCAAAATTTATAATTTAATTTAAATAAAGCAAAATTTTTCAAAAATCCAAGCAAAAATATCAAATCTTCATTACTGTGTAAATTCCTTGATTTTTTCCAGTTTCGGTTTCAACCTTCTTGAATTTTTGGAATAATTTTGTAAATTTATTCGTATGCTTTTGACTGATTGTTCAAAATTTTCTTTTAATTATATTGCAAAAAAAAAAAAAAGAAATAACACAATTTTGTAAATTTATGATTTTTTAAATAATTTTAATCATTATATTTAATAAATAGAGTATATTTTTAAGTTCTACTGTCCCAACATCATTCGCATTTAATCGTCATATCGATCTTTGTACCAATCCTTGTTCTATACATTGTCTCAATCACTATCGCAGTAATTTTCCCAATCTTTGTCCCACCAGTTTTCCTAGTTCTTATTCTTATTCTTATTCTTATTCTTGTCCTATCTTTAGTTCTTGTCTTAATCTTTGTCTTTTTTTATATTCATATCTATGAGATGATACTTGTGCTTATCTTTATGCCAATTCCTGTTCTTATTTATTTCTCAATCTTTGCCCCAATACTGTAATAATCCTGTACAAATCCTAACCTCTATCCTTATTTTTGTCTTAGTTTTTATCCCAATATTTGTACCAGTTTTGTTCTTACCCTTATTCCAATGCCTATACTGATCCTCGTCTCAATCCATTTCTCAATCCCTATCCTGAATCCAAATCCCTAAATTGTTCTAATCCAATTCTAATCCTAATCGCATCTCCAATCCATGTCTTACTACTGCCCTAATCTTTTAGCCTTTGTTCCTACCCTTATCCTAACTCCTGTACGGATCCTTGTCCCAATCCACGTCAAAATCCCCAGTTTCAATACTAGTTCTAATTCGATTTTAATTCTGTTGCAATTTTTACCATAGTCCTTGTACTTATATGTACTATCCTAATCCTTTTCCCAATTCTACTTTAGTTCTTGTTCTTTGTTCTCTTTATAACCTAGTCCTTGTCCCAACCTTTGTCACAATTATTGAAATAATCCTTGTCCTTAACCATGTCTTATTTTTTTTTCTTATCTCTGCCCCAATCTATGCTCTTATCTTTCTCCTAATTCTTGTCCTAATCCTTATCTTTATTGTCTCGTACCTTGTCTCGTACCATAGAGTACAATCTTAGATCCATATATGAATCTGTGTCGCAAACTTATAGTTTGACTCTAGTGCCGAACATTATTTCCATGCAACGACGTTGCATTTACGTTTCATTAAGTGCCTCTCATTGCATTTATTTTGTTTTTTTTTTCATGAGGTCAAAGAGCCCACCTTTACCTTTACTGTAGAGCTTATTGTCATCTTGATCTTCTTTCATGCAACGCTATTGCATTTTCGTTGCATTTTCTGTAGATTAAGCGGCTGTTTCATTAAAATTCTGTTGAGGTCATATTTCTTTATTTATTTATTTATTTATTTGACCAAACAAGGCAATTTCTTATTCTATCTTAATTTAATCTAACTTAATATATGATTAAGGTGATTTGCAAGGTGGGCGTATCCGCCCACAGGATTGACATTATTTTTACAAAACTATGACTTAAAGTTGTTCTACGCTTGTTAGATTCAGAATGGTAAAAGGACTTGGGGAAAATATTTGGCATGGATCATAAGTATTGAGGATGGTAGATGGAGATAACAAATAAAGGGATATTATTAAAGATGAGATGAATATAAAAGGGAAAGGAGATTATGAGGATGGGAATAGGAACTTGTAAAGATTTGTTTTGAAGGAGACTTTGGATATGGATGGTGAATAGCTATCGCTGATATTATTAAATTCTTTACAACATCTATTAATTGGCTGATTATTGGCGTATATAGTATGGTGCTGATACTCATATAACATTCGTGTGTGTCTTGTACGTCTTGAGAGTGCGTTGAATTTTATTTCATTTGATATATTATCAATATCTATAGCACCGTTGAGAACATCAAACGTGAAACATGAGGTGAGTAATGTTCTTCTGGATGATAGAGGCATCAAATTAAGCAAGCTAAGCCTATGCACATAGGATGGTAGGGTATTGTATTTGCGGGTGTTGTAGGTGTTTCTTAGGGCAAAAAGCAGGAACTGCTTTTGAATAGATTCCAGTCTCTAACTGTGTGAATCGAAAGCAGGATTCCAAGTAATGCATCCATGTTCAAGAAATGGGCGTACTAAAGAGCAATATAACGTTTTGATTACCCATACATTTGTAAACTCTTTTGCGCGTCGTTTTATGAAACCAAGTTGTTTACTGGCTCTTGATAGGATTTTATCATAATTTAGATTAAATCGCAATTTACTCTCCAAAACGACTTCGAGTTCAACGAGATAATTAACATTTTGAAGTTCTTTACCATTGAATGAGTAGTTGCTTTTAGTGATGAGCTTTTTTCGGGAGAAAGTTATTGTATAGCCTTTGGTTAACGTTTTGAAAAAGCCTATTCTAATTGCACCACTGTTCCAAAACCCATAGTTTCGATTGTAAAAAAGTCACATCAAGTTCAGGATGGATTATATGGTACATTTTTAAGTCATCTGCATATAATAGATGTGGGATATCAGACAAAACATCGGATATGACTGATATAAAAATAAAGTGGTCCAAAATGACTTTCATGTGGCACACCCGATGTGACAGAAATCTCCTTGGATAGGAAACCTTGAAATTTAAAAAATTGGGATCTACCGTGAAGATAAGACTTAAGCCAATTGAGAAGGGAGCCTGAGATACCAAACTTTTCCAGTTTGGAAGCTATGATATTATGATCAACGCGATCAAAGGCCTTGCTAAAGTCGGTGTGTATTGCATCAACTTGATGTCCTTTTTCCATTTTGCCTAATACACCAGAAACCATAATCATAAGATTTGTGGTAATGAATCTACTTTAAGAGAAACCATGTTGCTCTTCATTGAGTAATGGACTATGAAACCTGTCAGTGTTTCGCATTTAATTTTTTCGAACAGTTTTGGGATTACAAACCTTTCGGTCGTAAAATAAAATCATGCTTTTATTAACTAACATAAAATAGTAAAAATTTCATGCAACGATAATAGATTTGTAAAGCAGCAGGTACTACTTGCTCACCGTTTGATGCTATTTCGATTTTAAAGCTACTTTTTCTGTCGCCTCATGACGTCACAAAGTTCTTGGTTTTTATGTCATAGGTGTAAGGAAGCAATTTTTACTAGTGTTGCTTTTACTAAGAAAGTAACTAAGAAAGTAACAATTCTGTTGACTTAATTTGCAAAGCGGCTCCATCGGCATCCTTATGACATCATTCATTTTCTGTTTTTTTTTTTTTATTTATTTTTATTATTTTTGAATTTTTTTTTTTTTTATATATAATGTCAAAGAGAAATACAATTTTGAGTCATATCCTAATTTCTGCCATAGACTCTACATATACTTAGCTACTTAAAATTATATGCAACACCGTTGCATCTATATATTAATAGGCAAACAAAAAGTTTGTGTTCCCTTTTTTTCTGTGTTACCTTCAACATATTCACATAATACTTAAATCGATGGATAGGTATTTTCGAGTAGATTTGCACAATATAATTTTTATTCGAATATGTTGTCATTAAGATAAGTAAAACTGAGCAAATGTAAAACGCTTTGTTATCCAATGGGACAATGAGAAACTACAAAGCGACAAAGCTCTGTTGAACATCGCTGCTGTAGCTTACAAAAGCAAGTGTAGAATGCGGGAGTGACGCAAACCCTTAAAAAGAGCTGAGTAGCATTATTGTTGTTGTTGTTGATATTGCTGTTGGTGTTGTGGTTGTTGGTTTCTCTTAATATCTCTCAACGTTAAATAAACAAAAAAAAAAATGCTGCTTGCTTCTATTATCTTGAGAATTATCATTTATCTTGATTTATTTGTTATAAATACTTTTCTACCGTTTATTTACTTTTACTTTATTTACTTTACTTTTAATTTATTTATTTACTTTAAATGAATATTATATGTTGAATAAATTTTTGTTATTGATTGATATATGCTTCCTTTTTTGTCCTTTACCACAATTTTCCTCATAGCGTCAAGGCAAGCAAGGTATGTGGAAAACAACTTGAGTTTCGTTACCTTACAGAAACAGATGGCCGAATTTCGGCCACAGGCGATACTAGTTTTGATAAAAATGCCTTTTCCAGCTTTTATGGAAATTTTCGTGGTAAAACGTATCATTAATACTTCGAAATGTTTGGAGAATTTAGTTGAAATTGCAATGAATTTTCTAAAATCTCAAACTTTTTCAATCAATTTAAAAAAAAGGGCTCTGAAGGAATGAGTTCAATGAATTTTTTCATTTTTTTTTTTTTTAAGTTTATTCGTGGTGATCAAAATATCTCAAAAACTACTCGAGCAATCAATTCTATAGTATCAATAAATTTATTTAACTGTTCAGTACGAATAAAATGTACGAAAGCTCATGTGTCCCAAACCATAAATTTCTTCAACTCTCGAGCAATCGGTATTTGCTCTGCTTTCGTTTGAAAATTAGAAAAGTTGACTCTTAAAAGAAGCTGCAGAAAGTGCTCCATCAATATTTATGCCTTTATAACGACATTTTGAAATTTTCCAAATATGCACCGTTTCATATATTTTATAGCCCCGGTCATTACTTAGGCATTACCATAAAAATGTTATTCAATTTTTCCTATGCTCTTAAGTGCAGCACATATAGAGCAGAGTGGTTACTGCACAAAATATATGCACCAAACCAAAAACAAAAATTTGAAAAGGAACTAAGCATCAACAATATCCTGTTTTTAATTTGCACTCAAATTCTGCAGTGGTTGCCAGAATATGTGCCTGTTTCACTTTTGTTACTCATGCGTTACAAGGTGATAAATTAAAAAAACAAAAAAAAAATATAAAAAAAAATTTGCTGCACACAAGCGAAAACTAGTCTTGTTTATGCTCTAGCGCTCTAACGGAAGTGCTAGCAATTATTTTAGCAAAATAAGCGTCACTGTGTCTGTGTGAGTTTGTCAAAGTGTGATTGCTGTGCGGCAAAGTTTTTGGCTATTAACCCAGTTGGCAAGCAACTTAAAAGCAAGCGAAAATTTTTGCTATAAAAATTTTGAGTTATATACGGAGGTTGTGAGATAAGCGCGGAATGATCAGTTGTGTTTGCAGGAAATTTAAAAACTTTAAGAATTTCATAGAAAATAATATGCTTACTTCATCAAATAATTACTTAACGTCAATTAGAGAGTTAAGAAATAAGTGCAAGGAAGAAATTGAAATCAATACTTCTTGTAGCTGAAAGGATATTCAAGGAATTATTAACAGCTTAATTTAATACGTTTATTGTGCGTATTTAGTGCTCGACGCTGTTATTTTTAGGCAACGTTTTTAACAAGCATGCAAAAATATTTGTGTGTGTGTTGGTGTCTTTATTTGTCCTGCCCGCTTTCCTTTACTTTTGTTTAGATGGGTAGCATGATGCTTCGTTTGAAAAAAAAATTTTAAACAGCACAGTAAGGAAGAACGCCAAAAGCTTTTTACACTAGTTGGCATAAGGCGCTTTTGAGAAAAAACACACACACACATAATCTTATTTGGAGAAAAACAAAAGTTAGCTTTTTTTGCACTTGCAGCAGCGCATAAATGCGCTTACTTAACGTAATCCTTGCATGCGTGCGAGTTTGTGTGGATGGCGCTTTATTATAATGTGTGTTTGTGTGTTTGTTTGTGTGTGTGTTTATGTGTAGGTGAGAGCGTCGCCTCTCTATGTACAAAGTCGTGTTATTGTTGTTAAACAAGTGCCGAAACGGTGCATGAATGGTACTGAGTAGCTTGTTGGTGCCTTTGAGCTGTCATTAGCATGAAGATGAAAAGCAACACGACACGCAATACACGCTTTAGTACTAGCTATTATCTTATGTTTGATTAATTTCAGCTATATAGTGAATTTAATATTCAGCATAATGCTTATAACTCAGTGATCAAGAATATTATGGAGAAAGTTGTTAAAAACCTAAGGAGAAATTAGCTTAGTATGAGATATGGTTAAAGTTAAAAAAGTCAGAAAAAGAGTAACAGTTAGAGTTAGAGTTAGCGTTAGAGTTAGAGTTAGAGTTAGAGTTAGAGTTAGAGTTAGAGTTAGAGTTAGAGTTAGAGTTAGAGTTAGAGTAAGAGTTAGAGTTAGAGTTAGAGTTAGAGTTAGAGTTAGAGTTAGAGTTAGAGTTAGAGTTAGAGTTAGAGTTAGAGTTAGAGTTAGAGTTAGAGTTAGAGTTAGAGTTAGAGTTAGAGTTAGAGTTAGAGTTAGAGTTAGAGTTAGAGTTAGAGTTAGAGTTAGAGTTAGAGTTAGAGTTAGAGTTAGAGTTAGAGTTAGAGTTAGAGTTAGAGTTAGAGTTAGAGTTAGAGTTAGAGTTAGAGTTAGAGTTAGAGTTAGAGTTAGAGTTAGAGTTAGAGTTAGAGTTAGAGTTAGAGTTAGAGTTAGAGTTAGAGTTAGGGTTAGAGTTAGAGTTAGAGTTAGAGTTAGAGTTAGAGTTAGAGTTAGAGTTAGAGTTAGAGTTAGAGTTAGAGTTAGAGTTAGAGTTAGAGTTAGAGTTAGAGTTAGAGTTAGAGTATGCGTTTGTGTTTACGTTTATTTTTACGTTTACTTTTATGTTTACTTTTATGTAAAATTTTATGTTAAATTTTATGTTAAATTTTATGTTAAATTTTATGTTAAATTTTATGTTAAATTTTATGTTAAATTTTATGTTAAATTTTATGTTAAATTTTATGTTAAATTTTATGTTAAATTTTATGTTAAATTGTATGTTTACTTCTACGTTTACGTATTTCTTGTCGACACTTACGTTTACGTTTATGCTACGTTGACGTTTACGTCTACGTTAACGTTTACGTCTACTTTTACGTTTACGTTTACGTTTACGTTTACGTTTACGTTTACATTTACATTTACGTTTATGTTTACGTTTAGGTTTACGTGTACTTTTACGTTTACGTCTATTGTTCTTTACGTTTACGTTTACGTTTAGGAAACGTTTACGTTTACGTTTAGGAAACTTTTACGTTTACGTTTATGTTTATGTTTACGTTTACTTCTACCCTAACTGTTACGTTTAAGTTTACGTTTACGTTTACTTTTACGTTTACGTTTACGTTTACTTTTACTTTTACTTTTACGTTTACGTTTACGTTTACGTTTATTTCTTGTTAGATTTTCATCTAAAATGGTTTACTTTGCGGCTTAATAATATTTCTAGGTCCAAGCTTTTGACATACATACCATGCTAAGATAAATTTAAAATTTTTATCTAAGTAACTGCAAGAAAGACTGTACATACCTGAAAATAGAAGAAAAAAAAAACATTAAAAGAATCCATTTATAAAATATTCGTCAATAGGTCAAAAATAAAATAAAAAATTGATGCATCATCACAAAGAACGCTTAAATAAGGAGATTTTTTTAATTTAGAATTAAATCTTGATGGAATAATAGTTAAAATAAAGTTTATAAATGGTAATATAGTGTCTCAATAAGAGGTTGTAAATTTTGTTTTTGAATAAAATAAGGAACAATGAAAAGGCCGTATTCAAAAATATTAAGATTTAAAATTTCTGGGAGAGCACGCCCATAAAATGTTAAGAAAATCATTAGTTGTGTGTTAATCACATAAACAACAAAGTCTTTCATAACAAAATGGTCTCCACACCATGTTAGGTGTACCATCAGTTAAACTAACTGAACCCTAAAAATAGAAGTGTGGAAAAAGGGAGGAGCTAAAAAGCAAAAATAACAACAACTTCAATATGCTCTGATAGCGGCAAACCACGTGATCGAGTTTCGAAGATGCACATGAATTAAGGCTAGGCCTAAAAGTATGATACGATTTAGGTCAACCTTGGTACAGCTTGCATCTAATGTCGATAAGAACTCAGTTACAAAAATTCAAGCGTTCTCTGCCAAAAATAAAATTCCGGGTAACTTTCTCGGCATATTGGCAGTATAACTAGAACCTAAGTAGCTTGAGTGGATCACAGTGTAAAGTCACACAAAAGACTACTGATGAGTTGGTGTAGCGACCAATGAAACAGTCTGTATAGTCAAAGCTGTTGTGATTGGCTCTATACAGAGCCGTTGTTGTTGTTGTTGTTGGCTGTCGCCTTCTTTGTTCTTCATGTTGTCTTGTTCTCAACATGATTGGCCTAGAGCTCAATAACTCGTTTTCAATATAAATAATGAAAAGGCCGTATTCAAAAATATTAAGATTTAAAACAAGTAATTTTTTTAATTTTTTTATTTTTTTTTTTTTTATTTATTTAATAACATCATTAGTATAATAAGAACAAGTTCTTTTCGTATACAAAGATATAGAGTTAAGGATATTCAAATTTAAGAAAATTAACATAACTTATAATACTTCTCTAAAAACAAAAAAAAAAAAGTTAACATAAATTATAGTTGAAGATACTGTTTGATAATATGAACAATATAAATTAGAATACATGAATTTCAGATTAATTACTGACATTAATGAAAAACAAGAAATAAATAAAATATATTATGTAAACTAGAGCAGAAAATTTAAATGATTTTAGAAATTTAGAAATTGAAAAATTGAAAATGAAAATAAAAAGATTAACAAATGAAATAAGAAATAGAAATCTGGTAATTTGTTTTAAAAATATTTGAAATCAAGCAAAATGATTTAGAACGGCCTGCCTAAAACTGTTTTCATTACGAATTTAATGTAACTGGGTAACGTATTCCATAATCGTATGGCATTAACGAAAAATAGCCTAGTTGAGTTAAGAGAATTAAAGCTAGGTATTATCATCATGTTACTTCTGGACGATTGACAGAATTGGAATTTCTCAAACAAATACTGAGGAACTTTACGGTGAATCAACTTATGTAGGAATATGCAGTTACGAGCATTTAGGTAGCTAATTATGTCACAACCAAGAATACTATTCTTGAATTGAGATATGTGATCAAACCTGTGAATATTATAAACATATCGCGTCGCATGATTAAACGCAATTCTCAGTTTGTGCTCAGAACTAGAATCTAATTTACTATAAATAAGCTCAGAATACGTTATTGCAGGCACTATCATTTGCAATACTAACTTACGCCTGGTATCAGTAGGTGTAAACTGAGCTGACGTTCTTAAGTTTCGCAGGGCATAATAAATGTTTCGGACTACACTATTTATGTGATCAGTGCAAGTAAGGGACGAATTAATTTGAAAGCCAAGGCTTTTAACATTACATACTAGTTTTAGCTTTCTGTCCCCTATAAACAAGTCAGGAATGTCATCAAAGCACACTTTATTTCGAGCAATAGGTAACACATATGATTTTAGCGCATTCAGTTGAAGACCATTTCTAATAGCCCATTTATGAATACTATCAAGATCCTCATTCATTCTATAGCTTAAATCTTCAAGGAGACCCGTCCTGCGAGAGAGATGAAGTTGAACATCATCTGCATAGGCATGCATAGAGGAGTATTTACACACCCTAAAAATGTCGTTTATAAATATTGAAAAAAGAAGCGGCCCAAGAACTGATCCTTGAGGCACTCCACTGGAAACATACTTGTATTGAGAGCAGTTATTGTCAACGTTTACTCTCTGAACTCTGTTCGATAAATAGCTACTCATAAGATTAACAGCATTGCTATAGAATCCATAATAGTTTTTTAGTTTTTGACAAAGTAACGAATGATTTACCGAGTCAAATGCTTTAGAGAAGTCAATCATGCAAAGCAAGGTAAGAAAGCCTTCATCATATGGAGATTTAATGTCATCAAGTACCTTAAGAGTGGCAGTTGCACAGCTGTGACTACCACGAAATCCAGATTGAAATGGAGATAAGAGATTATTTTGTGCGATAAAATTGGATATTTGATCAGCCATTATAGCTTCACATACTTTTGACAAGGAAGACAAAATGCTAATAGGCCTGAAATCACTGGGTTCACTGGCGTGGGGTTTTTTAGCAACAGGTAAAACCTTTCCAATTTTCCAGGAATAAGGAAAAGAAGAGGAAGCGAAACAATGATTTATTATATGTGTTAGTGGGCTAACTATGAAAGGCAGAATGAGTTTAGCGAATTTAATCGAAATTCCATCCTCACCAACAGCATTTGATTTAATTTTCATTACTTGTTTGAAAACATAATATTCGCTAACTGTAGAAAACTGGAAATTTGGTTCATGAAATGTATCTGTCAATTCTTCAAGGTTACCAGGACTGACATTAGTATTTAGGAAAAAATCATTCATTACATCGGGATCAACACAGCAGTCAACTACTGTCTTGTTACCAATTCCAAGGCTTTTTAGATTTTTCCAAAGCTCTTTAGCAGGAAGCGTCGTTTTTAGCTTGTTAGAGCAGTATCTCATTTTTGATTGCCTGCATATAAGAACTGATGCATTCCTTGCAGCTATATATTCTTCCCACTTTTCCGGCGACGGATTTCTTTTCCACCGCTTATGCATTTTGTTACGTCTCTTTATTGCATTCTGGACATTTGACGTGTACCAAGGACAAGACACATTCTTAATAAGAACAGTCCGCACTGGAACATGGGCTTCAAAAAGATAGTTTATTTTTTGAGTAAGGACATTTACTTTGTCACTTACGCTTGCAAAGAACCAGATATCATTCCATGGAATGCAGCAAGCATCATTGTGCAAAGACGGAAGATCAATAGACTTGAAGTCTTTATATGTAATCGTTCTAGATATAACAGAGCGAGACAGCGCTATATCAAGTGTACAGAAAATTAAGTCGTGATCGCTAAGAAAATAAATTTGATCAAACAGAAGAACAGACGACAAATCGGAGACAATAAAATAGTCAAGAAGACTTGGAGTGTCATTATTAGAGAATCGAGTAGGCATAGTTTCATTAACAATTGACAGACCGACAGACGAAACATTATCATAGACTGAATTTGTAAAATTATCATGACACAATAAATTAACATTAAAGTCACCACACATAACAAAGTAATTAAAATCAATTGATAAATTAGAAAGCTCTGAGAAATAAGATCAGACTATTCAATTTACTGGGGTTGTATACACAAGACAGAAAAATTTTCACATGATTGTCAGTTACACACAGATTTAAAAATTCTAAAGAATTATTGGAGGATTTTTGTATCACTGTAGCACTCAAGCTTTTATGGCAATAAATTGCTACGCCTCCCCCTCTCCTATCACTCCTATCATTCCTAAATAAGTTAAAATTATTTAACACATAAACAAGAGTCGCTGACTTCGGGACAGAACCACGTTTCAGATACACAAATCACATCAATAGACGAGTCTTCAAACACATATTTTAACCCTTTAATGTCAAATGTTGCTTATAGGCAACATTTTATATTTTCGGTCTTAGTTCACATAGTATTTGTTATTTTTGCTAACGGTTTTTTTCCAACTAAAATTAATATATGTGAGCATTCATTTACAAAGTTACATTTACATTTACTGACCGAGGGTTCCTTTGCGAGCTAGTTGAAGTGTTGTTCAGACAAGTGCAAACAAAAGTGGAAAAAGTTGTTCTACAAAAATTAAAACAAAAACTAAATACGCAAAATTTTTTTTATAAAAAGTGAATTTTATTATAAATAATAGGTAAGAAAATTAAATAAAGTTTGCAAAACTAAAAAAAAAGTTTTATTCTTATATCAGGAATTTCATGAACACAATGTTGCTTATAGGCAACATTTGTCCATAGTAGCAATAATTTTTGTGTTTTTTTTTTTTGCAAATGCAAACGCTGGTGTCGTAAACGAAAGAAGTATATGAATATACCTAGACCTACTATTGTCGAGTGTTATAACATTCATATAGTAGGCGCAGACCTGGCTGACATGCTATCAGAGTTGTATAAAATCAACCATTGTTCCAAGAAATAATATATGCGTATTGTATACTGGTGCCTCAACACAGCTGTAGTTAATAGCTGGTTGTTGTATAGAAGAGACCCAAAAAAATGAAGAAGGAAAAATGAAACATATGTCACTGTTGAATTTTCAATTGATGATAGCAAACGAGCTTCTACACGCGTCTGATATTACGCCAGTAAACCAACGCAAAAGAGGTCGTCCATCAGCAATCCTTTCAAGCATGGAATCAGATTCACCGTCTCCAGCACCATCTAACACTTCATCACAAAGTTCATTGTCGTCAACAAAACTATCATATGTATCAAAATCTCCAAAATACATGCGTCTTGATCAAGCCGGTCATTCTGTTGAATGGGTTCCAAATGGAAGGTGTAGATTATGCCATACCGGTATTCCAAAATCAAAATGTCCAAAATGTAAGGTACACTTATGTTGTAACCCACAAAAAAATTGTTTTGTTTCATATCACACATAAAATGTATTAAAACTTAATAAAAATATCATAAAATATCAAATGTACCACAATGGCGCAATGTTGCTTATAAGCAACATCTCATAACGGTAAAACCAGAAGTGATAGAGGCTTGAAATTGATATCAGCTCATATTCAAGGTTCAACCAATAACCTAATATATTCAAAATATTTTTAACCACGCCCACTTTAATTCTGACATCAAAGGGTTAAGTAATCTAGTTTATTAGAATTAAGACTCCGAGCATTAAAATGAGCAATTTTTAAGCCAGAGAACCGTCTACACAAAACATTAACAAGAACCTTACTATTTTCGCTAGTACCATTATTTGAATTGTTACAGCCAAACATAGAAGAATATATTAACCACAAACACTTTAGACATACCGTAAAAAACAACTGAATTAAGTTTTAAAATATAAAACTCATTGACATTATTTAAAACAAAGAACCAGATAACTTTACAAAGATAATTAGTATAGATATTTAATAGTGAAAAATAGGATACAGATGAATTCATGAAAAAATTAAAGATATTCAATAGTGAAGAATAAGATGCAGATAAAAACTAACAAAGGTTAAAGAATATAGGAATAAAAGTAAAGAAGATTACAATAGAAAAGAAGAGAAGTATCATTATTAAAAGGGAAATAGAAGTTAAATAAGCACTATGTATTTTTATTCTCGTTATCCACATCATTTATCAGCTCACCCTCGACGAAAGCAGCAAGTTGATTTAGGTCGCTTATTAAAAAGCTTTCACCATCTTCATGCTTCTTCACAAATATATGCCCTCTCCTAGCATTAGCGGAAAACAATTGTTTATTACGCCTTAGCTTAATCGCGCTCTGTAGAATTTGACACCAGCGCTTAGTTAAGCTCTCATTGATGTAGATGTTGGAGTTGGAATTGGAGTGCGAATTGAGTCCCAAATCACTAAGAGTAAGATCTCTACAGTTGCTTCTTCGATAGAAAGCTGCAGACCGAAGAACTGTATCCCTCTCATGTGAGCTTGAGAACTTGATGATTATAGGAGCATTTTTTCTTCTGCGTGCTATACTCTTAACGCGAAACATACTCTTAAGCGGCGGGGGTCGGCAGCCGATGGAAAAACACAGTTTATTAAACAGCACTGAAAGGTTCTCATCGTCGCTCTCTGGGACTCCAAACAGCATGGCATCCGCAGCAACCTCTTTGCGCTCAAGCTCATCGACAACTTTTTTCAGGTCAGCCATCTCATCTCTTAATGCACCTACTTCAATTGCCTCAGCCTCACACTCAATTTTCTCGACACGTACCACTACATCTGCTAATGCTGCATCCACACTGTTAATGTTCCTAAAATTTTAACATTTTCAAATAAACACAAACATAGAGATTAAGTATGGAATTTAATATCTTTCAAAACTGTCGGTTTTAATTTGCTCCAATCTATTTAAATTCATCGTTTTAATAACTTTCATAGCGTGCCTTTTATGTTATTTCCCATTATTTCCATTTATTTTCTTCTTAAGATCTTTGAAATAAGATAGAGACGCGTTTAAGGATTTTATTAAACTTTCTTCTTTTTTTTTTTGTTTTTTTTTTTGCATTTCAAACACTTGCAAATATTGTCAATCTGCCTTCTGTTCTTGGAACAAAATCAATATTTGTAACAGTCAGTAGTGGAATCGTTTTCCAATTTCTGCTATTTCTGAGAAGAAAAAAACCATTGACTGCCCTTTTATTCTCTTTATCTCTTGTAGATATATGCTTCATGCGTGCTTAAGTATTTCGTGCACGTTTATTTGTGGTTTAAGGACTCGATGTTGAATCCTAACTATATTTTTTTTTTTGCTTCTGCTTTCTACTCTGCGCCGCTATATAATCACACAGTTCTGTCATTGAATTCATGGATCATAGAGAGTGGAGTGATGTGGGTAGCAAAAGTGAAGGATTTGCAAAGTCAAATAATAAAAATTCGACACACACACTGACAGACAGGAATATTCTAGTTATCTTTAAGGTTTTTGGCACTAACGAGGTACGATTCGATGAACTCGTCCCATAAATTACAGCATGTCATCAGCTGCTGCTGCTACTGCTGCTGCTGGCTGGTGTTGAGATTGATGACGTTTCATTTTTATGAGCAGGATTTGATTTTATTTTCGTTGCGTACTGTTTGCATAAGATTAGAAATATAGCTGATAATGACAGAGACTGCAAAGATTCAGGAACTTTTTAGAAAAGGAACAGCAAACGACAAGTCAACATTTATTCAATAAAATTCTACTTTTTGAGATATAAAAGTAGTTTCTAATATTGAGAGTTCGTTGAGTTTTCAAAATCGTTACAAAATCTATGAAAAGTTTTGGCATTTCCAGTATTGCTGGTTTAAGTATTGTCTTGCTTATTGTTTGCAAAGAACATTATAATTTAATTTTTTCATGAAATAATAGAGAATTCAATAAAAATTTCACAATCAAGGGATGTCGTGAAATTCCTCACACACATTAAGAGTTTCTCC
The DNA here is from genome assembly GCA_943735915.1 of Pherbina coryleti. Lineage (NCBI taxonomy): Eukaryota > Metazoa > Arthropoda > Insecta > Diptera > Sciomyzidae > Pherbina > Pherbina coryleti. Next base: position 27,965,686 of record OX030951.1, read on the forward strand.
CCCCCCTCCCCCTCCCCCCTCCACCTAATACTCTAATGTGCCTTCACACACCTTCGCACCAATAAGCATTTATCATTCATAAATTATGCACGTTAATGCTGACAGTTATAACATAAAAAAAAAAATAGAAGAAAATACAAAAATTGGCGCTGATGAAAATACACGCACACCCACACCTACACACACACACACACACATAAAATATTAAAATTATATATGTAAATTTAACGCTTTGATAACCTTTGCGGCCTCAATAAATAAAAGCTACACGAACACTCACAACCCCAAACACACATGTAGGCAGGTGTTTGTTGTTTGCTCTAAACGTATGTAAGTGTTTGTTTACATGCATCCTTAAAATAAATAAAAAAATTTAACTCATATTTTTGGCGGATGTGCTTAGAAAATCAGCAAATATAACACGCAGAAAAATGAAAGCCTCGTTCACAACCAATTCTGATGGGAAACAATATTGCTTGGAGCAAACTGAGAGCATGATAAGCTCTCATGAAACTCTCTACTCGCTCTTTTTAGTTCAATCGTATGTAACGAACTAGTTCGTTCATTTAGTTCTTTAAGTTCGTTCGTTCTTTTTGTTCGTTCTTTTTGTTCGTTGCATGTTTAACTTCGTTTGTTCTCTCAGTTCGTTAGTTCTTTTAGTTCGTTCGTTCTTTTAGTTCGTTCGTTCTTTTAGTTCGTTAGATCGTTTAGTTCGATTGGTATTTTAGTTCGTTTCGTTTACTCGTTCATGTTCACGTATTTAAAATGAAACAAACTTGGTATGAATATGTGATAGCCATCAAATCCACCATTTTTATTAGTGCATACACAAAAAGTGTCTCAAACCAATGACTCAACCCATATCTTGGGAAATTTATTTCTTTTTGCTATCGTTCGATTTGTTCCTACTCGTTGCAGAAGACACAAAAAGTGTCTGAAACCACGGACTCAAACCATAGCTTGGTAAATAAAGTTATTTTACCTCTCGTTCGTTTAGTTCCTACTCCTTGCAAAAGACACAAAAAAAGTGTCTCAAACTAAAGACTCAAACCATAGCTTGGTAAATTTAGTTATTTTTGCTCCCGTTCGTTTTGTTTCTACTCCTTGCAAAAGACACAAAAAGTGTCTGAAACCAAGGACTCAAACCATAGCTTGGTAAATTTAATTATTTTTGCTCTCGTTCGTTTTGTTTCTACTCCTTGCAAAAGACACAAAAAGTGTCTGAAACCAAGGCTTCAAACCATAGCTTAGTCAATTTAGTTATTTTTGCTCTCGTTCGTTTTGTTCCTATTCCTTGCAAAAGACACAAAAATTGTGTGAAACCAAGGACTCAAACCATAGCTTGGTAAATTTAGTTATTTTTGTTCTCGTTCGATTTGTTCCTACTCCTTGCAAAAGACACAAAAGGTGTCTCAAACCAAAGACTCAAACCATAGCTTGGTAAATTTAGTTATTTTTTCTCTCGTTCGTTTTGTTCCTACTCGTTGCAATTTCAATTGAACTAAAATGAACTATAAGAACGCGAAACACTGAACTAGTTCACATTGTTCATGAGTGGGAATCGTTCAATTGAACTAGTTCGTTCATGAACTACCCAAGCCTAATCTATTCTCTCTAAACATTATATGCTTGGCTGTTAACAAGTAATGTTTGCAACAAAATAGTACACGCAGACAAATTAAAGCGTCAATCAAAACAAATTCTGATGGGAAAGCAATATTTTTAAGAGCAAGCTGATAGCATTAATAGCTCTCACAAAGCTTTCTCTTTTATCTATTCTCTCTAAATGTTCTATACTTGGTTGTAAACAAGTAATATTTGCTACAAAATGTTACACGCAGAAGAATTAAAGCATCGTACAAAACAAATTCTGATGGGAAAACTATATTGTGTGGAGCAAGTTGAGAGCATAAGTAGTTCTCCTAAAACTCTCTCTCTATTGGTAATGTTTAACTGCAAACAACACATAAGTATTAGAGCAGATATTTTATCCGAAACTTAGTAAACTTATAGAACGTTCGTTCACATTGAAGCCTCTTGCACTTTGAAAATTGCAGCTGCCTAACTCATTATTCAAACAAATTAATTCAATTCAAACCACGGTTATCAGGCGTCAACATATTGTGATGGCAACTCTATTTCCAATGATTTTTCACCGTGTAGCAGCACATCACATAGGTAAGTGAACATATTTCCACGCTCCAGAACGCCAAAAATTATGGATATTAAAGGAGCATTGATTTGTGTTATTGTACAATGTGAACAGATGTATGCAAAGGCGTCTGAGTGGAAAAGAACCTGAATTTAAAAATGAATAATCGCCCGATTTAATGATTATGAATTTTTCACTTTCTGTCGATTAGATGTTCAAGGATTTTCACGAGCTCTATATAGCCGGATGTTTTCTATTATGATGTTGTTGTATTTGCGTATTTGTGTGTGGATGTGTGTGTGTGTGAGTGCAAATTGCGTTTGGGTCGTTGGATATCATTAATTTATTATTTGCTTGGCATACCAATCAACACCATATTCGTGCTCTAAATATTTATTACGAACGAAACCTGCCTGCCGATGAAACTTGAACCCAAAGTTAACCCCAAATAAATCTCTTTAATGCCTATCCATGCCGTCATTTGCTTCAATCGAGTCGAATCGAATCAAAATGAATTCACAAAAAAAAAAAAAAAAAAATAAGAAAATTTCAACAAATCTATGGGCCATGCATGAGCGACTAAACGAATTTAGGAATGTATGCTTTTCCTAAATTCGGGAGTAGCGGGAGGCTGTAGGGCGTTTGAGCAAGAGCTTGTAAGCAAGAGCCCGCTGCTTTGAGCCATATTCAGTCGTTAGGCATTGCAATGATTTTCGACTTTTTGCACACGTAATGCTTTTAAATACCTTTTTACAGAGGCTAGCTACATCAACATATTCGGCAGCTTCTTGTGTAGATTTACCGTTGTCAACAGTCGATAATGTAAAAGGTGGGGTCAGAATGACAGCCAGCAAAAATATCATGGATTGATGGGCGAGCAAGAATTTCTGCTTAAATTGAAGCAGAGAGTACGTTAAAATGTCCCTAGGGCTAGGGACGAAAATTTCCATATTACTTCTAACCCTTCGTCGACTATCTGCTCACTACTCCTTCTTACTGCTCACTTCATCACTTTTTCTCAAAAACGACGTAAAGCAAATGTGGTTTAAATGAAAGCTGAAAAAGTACCCACAAAAATTTATCACCAACGTAAGTGGAGCATCACTCAGTCAATATGTTGCTGATGTCTCTGCGCGAGCTACATATCAAATTGTATGTGTGAGGAATTTTCTTTTTATAGTTATTTGCATCAGATGGCAGCACGTAATTCGTCATTAAATTGTCGTGACAAGCAAGGAAGTGAAAGGAGAAAAAGTGATAAAAAAAGGTTATTGATGTTTAGCGATAAACTTTAAAAAGGTGGCACTGTGTTTATTTGTGATTTTGCTACGTAATATAAAATCCGGCATAAAATTGCCTTAAAATAATTTTAAAATAATCAGATTTTTTATTGTTTTTTCAAAATAAAATATATTCCACATTTTCAAACTTAAGGGATATGACAAGCTATAGAGAGAGAGAGAGAGAATGAGAGAATGAGAGAAAGAGATAATGATAGAGAAAGAGAGAGAAAGAGATAATGATAGAGATAGAGAAAGATATAATGAGATAGAGAAATAGATAGAAAGAAAGAAAGATAAATAGAAAATGTTAGAGGGCGATAAAGACATTGCCGGAGGGGGTTAATATGTATGACCGACCCCCATTACTTCTGCAAAAGGAACATTTTTACCTTAGACACCTATTCCCTCCGACCATTCCTTAAGGGGGCTCCCATACAAATTTTATGATTTTTGTATATTTATTCCATACACCTGGGCATATGACCTTTAGAGAGTGCCGAAGAGGGTTAATATGTATGACCGACCCCCATTACTTCTGCAAAAGGAACATTTTCCCCTTAGACACCTATTCCCTCCAACCACTCCTTAGGGGGGCTCCCATACAAATTTTATGGTTTTTGTATATTTATTCCATACACCTGGGGATATGACCTTTAAGAGAATGCCAGAAAGGGTTAATTTGTATGACCGAACCCCATTACTTTTGCAAAAGGAACATTTTTTCTTTTGACACCTATTCTCTCCAACCACTACTTAGGGGGGCTCCCATACAAATTTTATGATTTTTGTATATTTATTCCATACACCTGCACAGATGACCTTTAAGGGAGTGCCGGAGGGAGTTAATATGCATGACCGACCCCCATTACTTCTGCAAAAGGAACATTTACCCCTAAGACACCTAAATAACAAATTGAGTACTCTCAAGTTGATAAACATGTCCCGGAACTATATAGTTCCGCAGTTTCATTTGATTGAATGAAACTCATGCAACTCATATGCAGCAGATACAAGAACCATGCACAAAGCAACCGGAAACATCGAATGTTGGCTTTATATTTCATGTAATTGTGTAAAATTTATATAAGTTAGAGAGTTCAAACATGAATTTTTCTCCCAGTGAGGATCAAGCAGACCAACAAGTGCTAACATCAACATTGTACGATCAGTACTTTAGGCACACCAAAGGCTCAAAGTGTGACCTTAAAAGGCTATCAACCCCCGCTTGATCACCATCAAGCGCCCTACTAACCTCCGAGAATGACGTATTCTACGTCAAAAAATTATCAATCTCTAAGATAGCTTCATCGTAAGCTATTTACACAAAACATTTAATAAAATAATAAATAAATAAACTGGTCATTTCAGCCCTTGAAAGGACTTTGACCGAACTTTTTATGATGAAATGGTGTTGTGTGTGTTATTAAATGTTTGAACACAACTGAGCGAGAACTGGACCTACTAGTTTCATGCCTACTCCGAACGGCTAATGTGCATGTTCTCAGGAAGCTTTACATGGCATTATTTACTCTCTCTCTGTGGTTTGACATTGTCTGCAGAGAGGTGACGGCAGAGCAGAAAAATTAATTCAATTGAAAAACTTTCTGTGTCAGATGGAATTGAACCAGGGTTTTCTGGCGTATGGGTCACGCACCCTACCCATTGCGCTACGGCCGCCGTTGCATCAAATGTTTTAATTTTATTCAAATTGATGCAAAATTTTTTTTTTCAGTAAGTGTAAAATTATTTTTTTATTTCTTTTTTTACTTGGTCCTATTCAGGACTACTTATTTGTAATTGTTCTTTAATTTTTTTATTTTTGTGAATTTTTGTATAATTTGTTTTTTTTTTTCTTTATTTATTTTGTATTTATATACATAAACGTAATTTATAAACAAAACTAAAATACATAAATACATGATATAGTTTTTTTATATATATATGGGTCAACTGCAAAAAAACGCACACAAAGAGGTTTTCATGTTTTGTTTTTTAGAGTTTTTTAAATTTTCCCGTTAGAGTAGTCAAATTTAGTGAAAATTAATGGAGAATTCGAAATTATTTTTAGGCCCTGCAAAAAAATCATTTTTTCTATGGTTTTATGCGATTTTTGTATTGAACGTCACAGAGCAGATATACGAGAAAAATCACTAAAAAATTTTAAAAATGTTGTAAATTAAAGCTTACTGTGATGCTTGTTAAGTTATTTAATAAGTTAAATCAGCGTTTGCAAAAATCGCCATTTCAATTACAGAAATAATAATTTTTTACCAAAAATACCTACATATTTTACAATTTTAACGGGAAAAAATTAAAATTTTTCTCCAAAAAGACATCAACATAGAGGTTATTTTCAAAGTAGTAGACTTGCCGCAATAAATAATAAGAAACTGTTAAATAAAAGGAAATTTCAGAAAAAACAACAGAGTGACGTTCAATACATTTTGTGACGTTCAATACATTTTGTGACGTTCAATACATTTTGTGACGTGCAATGCATTTTGTTGCGCTTAACCAAATAATTTAAATCAAATTAGGGGTTTAACAAAAAAACAGGTTTATTCTTTTACAAAAAAAAAGTAAATATAAATACAAATATAAATTTTAAAAATATATAATTCAGCTATACATACAATTTTCATCCAATTTTTTTCTTTATTTTTTTACAAAAAAATTAAAAAAGTCAATAGCTAGCTGAATTTGTATTGAAAATTTATTAAGACTTCACGTTTAACAGTGTAACTTCTGAACAATTTAAAACCATATATTCATTTTAAATCATTGGAAAGGTATAAGCTAACGTAAAAAAATGAAAATTATAAAAAAGAAAAAAATTATAGCACGATTTGCTGGCATGGTATTGAACTTAAACAAATTAAGAATGAGTCAACTTATTGCAATATTTTCAAAAATTGTGTACTTTTCCTCAAAATAGGTGAAATAACTTTTCCAATGATACTATATTACCGGTAATCGGTCTTAAGTTGATTGATCTACGTTGTCTCAAAATAGACTCTATTTTGGCCGCGAACAATTATTCTAAAAATTAATAACTTGGAATTTGATTGTCATATCAATAAACCAATCAAGAAAAATATTTGAGCCAAATCGGAGATGATCAGCGCAACTGATCACTTCAATGTGTAATGGGCGATATCAGTTAGTAAAAACAAAAAGCAAAAATCAGGTCAAAGTCATACATAGGTACCATTCTTTTTGCTTTCGTTTATATTTTTTATTTGGTTCCTTATCTAGCTTTATTTTTTTCCCGATATCTTCGTGCTCTTTCAGCAGGCTTGAATTTTGCTATTTTACTCTTTAATATACAAAAACGAAATACAAAATGAATACTTCAGCCGGTGGTGTGACATATCTTAAAAGTGACGTTAAATACATTTGCCACTTTTTAGTTTTTTTTTTCTTAGGAATTTTATTTTGCAAATATACGAAAACAAAGAAATTAATCAAAACCTATGAAACAATGATTTTAAACTTGGATTTTTTTGATTTAATATTTTTGCTTTAATAAAACTCCTCGTGACGTTCAATACATTTTTACACGTACTTATCATGATGAACTGAGAAAACACAAAAAAAGTTACTTTAATATTATGTAATGGTCTTAATTTTTAGAATTTCATGAGAACTAATCTCTGCACTTTCTCAATATAACTTTCTTGTCACATATACCACACCTAAATTAAAACTAACGAAGCGTAAAAAAAAAGTGACGTTCAATACAATGCGCGGGGACTAAATGTAAATCAAAAGCCAAATTCGCGATGACAATGTTTTGAGAATAAGAACAAAATAAAACATAAGAAATAAATGCTATCATTACAAAACAGTTGTTATTTGTTATATTTTTGCATTATTTTCACCTCTTTTTTTTACTTTTTTCATCAAAAAGTGTAGCTAACTAGGGACAAAACAAATATACAAACAATTTTATAATTCTGAAAAATATGTTTTGTCAATAAATATTCTTCAGTGATCACTTTCTCATGTTTTATTTGTTTTTTTCTTTTTGTTTTTACCTAAAAACAAAGTTAAAAGAGCGGGGACAAAAAGAGCGTTTTGTATGCAATTGGCCCATATATTCTTTATAAATTTTCTTCCTTAGTACATGCAACTTTAGACAGCTTTCTCAACCTCTTCTTATTTGAAAACTCAAATTAGTAACGTTTTAATTTATCGTTTTTTATTTCATCAACTCTTCAAGCCTTTTAACTGAAATTGTCAAAGATTCGGACTCCCAATAACTGAATTAATTTGCAAAACTTTTGTTATTGAGTCATAAATAAATAAATTAGCTTGGCAACAAGCTCATAACAATTAACTGATCCCCAAGCACATACACAAACACACACAACGGAACACACAAAAACACACTCACACAAACGCACATTTTATGGTGTTAATATAGCTGCCAGCTAGTAGGTACAACAACCACAAAACAAGGATAAACTAAATTTCAACTAATTGTGCAAATAATTACAGTTGCAATAATTTTTGGAAGAAAGCATCATTGCCCCAAAACGACTCCCAAACACTTATACACTCATACACAATTAACATAGATAGGACACACACACACACACGAATGCATATTTTAGACATAGATTTTAATTCGTTGCGTTCCTGAATGAACTTCCCAGGGGAGCATTCAACCGAACAAATTAACAAATACAAAAAGTTATTGTTTTTTTTATTTTTTTCTGTTGTTGTGTTTTTGCATGTTTTATATTATTTGGTCTTGTTTTGTTTTATTTTTTTTTTCTTTTTTTCTTTTTGGTTTTTGCCATAGAACATAAATTACAGCAAACATTAATGAAGCAAACCGCAAACAGGACAACACTGGTTAAACACGCAAAGCGAAACACACTGTTCCGTCGGCATAGCCAGGTGATGTAATAAAAAAATAAAATAAAAATAAAAAAATTATTATTAAGTTGTTTTTGGGCATTTTTGTTGGTCAAACATTATTTGTTGCAAAACTCACAAATATAGCAATAAACAAATGTTATAGCTTCAAAACTTTTCTGCAATTAATTAATAACAGAAGCATAAACATTGTATTTATATAGTTGCTCAATTCTAGATAAAGCTTTTGGCCAACTAAATGAGCATGGAAAAAATGCTGAGGTCAGAGTATACAGTTAAAAGTCAACTTTTGTTTTTAAAGCAAATACTAATCCTTAAACAGACAAAGTTAACTTATAAGCTTGAAAATTAAAACGAAATTAATTTTAGCCGTAAAATATGCAACATTTTTTTATTGTAGTGACTATATTAAAATCAAGCTCATTTATTTGATACTAGTTTTAATTATATTTTGTATTATGTTTCTGGATTAATTAAAAATAATTTTAATTAAAAGTTATGCCTAAAAAGAGGCGAAACAGCGAAAACACAAAATGCCTGAAAATATGCAACAAATTATCTGATATGCTTTTGTGTGCGGACGAATTGATTTATGCGTGCACAAAAACTGTATGTGTGGGCAACACTAACATGGATGTGTGTGTGCATATGTGTGCATGAGCTCACATACAACCATACACACACGCACAAACACACACCTATAAATTAACAACTGTAAATTATGCTTTCAGAATTGTATGTTGCACGCACAAATTGCAGCAGCAACAGCTCTGAAAACAAGCGCGCTTTTGGCTAACCCGGAACAGCAAAATTAAATCGACACCACCACGCCCCAAAACAGCCAAACAAAAAAAAAAAAAATAATAGCTCAAATTTACACTCTTATTGACCCATACAGATGGATACCCAAGCCAAGCAGTCAACCGTAACAACCCGACCAACTCGACCATGCCGTTCGTTACGAGCCAACCCAGCAAACTCACTCGCTCACAGTTTCAATCCACGAACTCGACATATTGCGCGCTCGTAACAACACAGCAGCTCTTCTAGCCTAGCCGTGCAATGCCGCAAAGTATGCAACAAAAAACTAATAAATTTCGTATTTATGAAATTGTCAATATGTATCGGGGAAGGAGCAGCTAGCGAAAGGAGCAGTAGCAACAACAATAATAACAACAATAACAACAACAACACCAGTAATTACAACAACAGCAGCAGCAACAACAATAACAAGAGAAGCAATGTTGTTGCAGCAGTAAACTTTTTATTACATAATGGCCAATGGCGGTCAGACAGATAGACAGATAGCGAGCGAGTCAGACAAGCCTTAGGGACCAACGCTCAGACGATTACACTCAAAAGTTTCGTTATCCTGCTGGAAGTTACTTGAAATAAGATTTTCATGCAGTTTAGATTCTATTGGGACGTTGTCTTTGTTGCTGTTGATGTTGTTGTTTCTGTTTTTGTTGTTGTTAATGTTTTTGTTGTTATTGTTGTTGTTGTAATTGCTGCTGAGTTTGTTGGTGGTGCTGCAACGACTGCTGTTGGTTATTAGGTTGCCGGTTTTTGGCCATAAGACTCAGCGGGACTTCGGTACGACACAAAGCAGCAATGTACTCATACATATTTATGTATGGGCATAGATATGTGTAAGAATTGGTTGTTGCGTTTATGTGTATTTTGCTCCTTTGATTTTGAATGCCTATTCGTAATACGCTCGGTGAGAAAGTTTGGTTTTTTATTAAGATCGTTACAGCTACTTATCGGGCTTTTTCATTTATTTCAATAATTTATTAGAGTATGGTCTCGAAAAACCCACTGATACTCAGGACGCTATTCGGAAATATCTATGTTTTTAACTTTGGCCACGTATTTCCCTGAGCAAGCTAACGCCAGAAGTGTGTTGAAAAATAGTTAGTCAATAAATTTTAATGTGACCTTTCATTATTTTTATTGAAAACAAATTTGAGCTTTAGGCCAAGTATGTTGACAAGACAACATTAAGACAACAACCAACAACAACGGCTCTATATAGAGCAAATCAGACAGCAGACAAGACAGACTGTTTCGTTGGCCGCTATACCAAATCATCAGTAGTCTTGCCTGACTTTTCACTGTGATCCACTCAAGCTACTAAGGTCTTACTTATACTGCCAATATGCGGACAAAGAAAGTTACCTGGAAGTTTATTTTTGCCAGAGAGAACGCTTTTACATTAGTAACTGAGTTCTTCATCAATTCTAGGACTTATATATATTCTTGATCAGCAAGTCACTTAAGTCGATTTAGCCAAGACCATCTGTATGTTCTTCTGTCTGTCTATCCGTTGTCATGATTGCAGCCGTCATTATGAAACGATCGAAATGAAATATGATAATGAGCTTATTTTCAAAAAAGGGAAATTCTAATTCGGAAATTAACTAAATTAGATGAAAACTAACACCACCTCTCATACAAAGTGACGTAATCAAAAAAGTAAAATCTTAAAAGTTCCATAAGAATTAATCTATCTAAAATCTTGAAATTTTGCACATAAGCGCTAATCTAAAATAACCACTTATTGTTTAAAATTTGTCAAAAACGAATGAAAACCACACCTACCTCCCATACAAAGTGACGTCATCAAAATGGTAAAATCTATGAATATTCCACAAAAAATTAATCTAAGCTCTTGAAATTTATTTATAAAGTCAAACATTAGGTTTGAAATTTGGCAAAATCGGATAAAACGACGCCTAACCCCCATACAATGTGACGTCATTCAAATTATATAATCTCTGTCAATTTAACAAAAATTAATCCAAACCTTTCTATAACTTTGTGCTTGTAGTGGTGGAGTCTCGCTCTCAGCACTGAATAATATTTTTGTGCAGGTATCAGTAAAAATGTGGCGTCCGTGGCGTACTTGGTTAAAGTGCGTGGCCGCTATGTCAACGAACCTGGAGACCCGGGTTCGAACCCCAGCAGCGACAGAAAATTATTTGATTAAAATAATTTTTCTGTACGTCCGCCACCTCTCTGCAGACAATGGCAAACCTCAGAGAGCAATCAAAATGCCATGTAAAGCGTCTTGAGAATAAGAACATTCCGTTCATCGCCGTTCGGAGTCGGCGTTAAGCCTGTAGGTCCATTTCTCGGTCAATTGTGTACAAACTTAATAACACGCACAACACTATTGATCATAAGAAGCTAGGTCAAAGTTCTTTCAAGGGCTGAAATGGCCAGTTAATTATTTATTTTTTATCAGTAAATATGAGGACTCGGCTCGTTAGTTTACTATTTTAAGTTTAGATTAAATGTTATGTTCATATCTTTTTTTTTTTTTTTTATTCAAGTTTAATTTACAATCTGTCTTCTTAAAAATAGACAATAAGTAAATAGTATGATAATTTAACAAATTCAACAATTTATGAGTGGTACTCCATTGAGTCACACTCTATTTGGTTAATAGGTACTAAAATTCTTAAATGCTTACATGGATTTTGCTATTTTACATGTTTATATCTTTGTAGGTTTTTAAATTTAAATCAAAATGCATCAACCAAAATTATTAAGAAAACGACTTTTTTTAAAATTTTTTCAAAAAATAAAAAAAAAAAACAAATTAATTTTAAATTCTAATCTAACAAACACAAAGAACACAAAAAAAAACGTAAATAAAACAAGTCAAAAGATAAAATATAGTACTCAATGTTTACTTTTTTCAGTAAATTCTTATTTATTTGCCCATCTATTTTTTTTCCGTGCATAACAATTAAGTTCAAAGCATTATACAGCGTGGACTTGACGGCATGAAGTCTCAGCGCCAACTGATTGAAATAACTTTTTGGCGGTGTTTATATATGTGAGAAACGAGAGAGAGTTCGTAAACGAATCTCTAGCACAGTGTTGTCAGAGAGACGAACTGAAATTTACCACTATTTGGAAAAAATTTACCGCTTTCGGAGAAAATTTACCTTTTCCCAAAATAAAACAATTGAAAAATACAACACCGATCTAAACCAGTGGTGTTCACACGAATACTACTACAATTTTCGTCTTTTGTGCTTGTATTTGTAGCTCTCTCGCTCTCTGCACTGAAAAAAATTGTTGTGCAGATATTAAGCAAGAATTATGTTATAATTATCATTGTCATCACCATTATCTTTATCAGTATCATTATCATTGTCACTATTATTATCATTGTCACTATCATTATCATAATTTTTATTATTATTCTACAAATAACGCATTTTCATATGCCTCAAACATTTCGTGTAGTGCAAAACACACGACCGAGAGGCGCGAACTTTATTGCTTGAAGATTCAGCGCCAACTGATTGAGAGAACTTCGTGCATTTGATTGTGGACGTGTTTCGATTCTCGAATAAAGCTTTCGAGTCTCACCACACGTGGTACTACGTGAACATTACTGATCTAAACACTTGAAATTGTGCACAGGTGCACTTTGTGCTCTGATTCCAAATACTTTCAGTTTAAAATTATGCAAAATCAAATGAAACAAACACATCTACTTCTCATTCAGAGTGACGTCATCCTCAAAGCAAAACCTACGTAAGTTCCACAAAAATGAATAGATTGGCTTGATATTTTACCCACAAACTTTGAGATTTAACACGTATAATGAGAGTAAATTAGATAAATTGAATAAAAACCACGCCTATTCCCCAAACAAGCTGACGTCATCAATACCTTCATAATTTTGGATATTACATACATATTACACATGACTGCGGGGTATATTAAATTCGGCCAAGCCGAATAAGAGCCGTTTTCTACTATGTAGTTCTCAGAGAAATTATTGACTTTTATCTTTATTTGCTGTTTGAATCCAATATCTCATGGGAAAAATACAACAAGTTGAAGAAATTGGCAAGACAACTTTACAAAGATCTCAGAATTGAAATTAAATGTGCTTTACACAGTGTGTTTGCTCTTTCAAGTTTATGTGTTATTTGAACTATTTCAGTTCTGTCAGCTTTAAAATTTCCATTTGATAAAACTGTTTAGTATTTTTTTTTTTTTTGTTGAAAACTAGTAAAGGACAAACAAAGATATAGCGATAAAGCAATTTTTTTTTTCTGAGATGTTTTACAAAATTGTCTGCAGTATCTTTTTATTTGCCGCAATTACGATATCTAAGGACAAAACCTACATGGCACAATGCATTTGAAGATGAATGTCGTTCGCTTGGTTGGCAGATTTTTCAACATTACTACCTACCAAGCGGAGCAACTTTAGAAATTGAATTCCGTTTTTTAGTTTGTTTTTCGCCATCATCCTCGTCGTTTCATCATCATCCTCCCCTCGATCAAAACCTTGAGCTGTAACTTCAATCCTGCTGCAGGAATTTGTAGCACTTTACGCTTGATTTATGTTAAACTATTTCGCGACAAAGCACAATATTAGTTGCAACGCAGCAATATCCTTGCTTACAGCTAAAACTATACGTGGCAGGAATTCTGCTTTTTTTGTTTTTGTTTTTCTTCTCTTAGTTTTCATCTATTTTTTTAAAATTGTTTTGACTGTGTAACAGTGTGGCAACAACAACAACTGCGTACATTGAAATATGAGTAGCTGTCAGTTGAAGCACACAGTCCGACAATATAAAACCAACAAAGGAATAAAGCAAGGAAATAAGAAAAATAAAATGTTCAGCAGTTTTGATTTTTTTTTTTTTTTTATTACTTTGCTGCAGCCAATGTGCTCAGTTGTTGGCCAATGTCAATGACTTACTGCTGCTCGGAGAGCTCTTAATGCTCTTCAAATTCGTGCTAATGGCACTAACGCACAGCCATCAACGTCATCAAACAGCAACACCCACCCTGATACCGACACCCTTACCTAACGCACACCCCCACTTACTCGTATATGTGGCAGTTCTTTTGTCTATTTTGACATTTCGTTTCAATTTCGCTCGTTACGGTTGGTTTTTTATTATTATTTTTTTTTCTCTCTCCATTCGACCGTCTTTAAGTGATTTATTGAAACTTTGAAGATGTTTCAGTAGAAAAATGTTGCATGTCCTTAGGCGATTATCATCATTTGATTTGCTAGTATTTCGATTTATTCGGGTTCTTTGTTTGAAGTATTTGGATTTATTCGGATTCTTTGTTTGAAGTATTTAGATACCAAGAGATAGGTATTTTTTTTTTTTTAAAGCAGATGGCTAGACAATCCTTTTTGAAAATAGCATATCAACGACTTTACGTCGCTGTAACGATTTTTGCAACATATTGTTGCATATTTTCAGGCAAGGTGTATAATTTAATCAAGAGTTTTCCATTAAGTACTTGAAAACTTTTTTTTAAATAAAACGCAAACCATTGGAGATATTTCAAAAACTTTATTATCGGCTTGAAGTACAATCAAAACATTTGTGTATGGAACTCGACTTCGTTCATGTAGACACCGCGGGCACGTTTGCATCGGTCGATTCGTTAGGCCCAATTTTCGATGACTCGGCCACACATTTCGGCCGAAACGGACGCTATTTCACGTTCAATGTTGGCTCTGAGCTCTTCCAACGTCGTCGGCTTGTTGGCATAGACCAATGACTCAACGTAGCCCCAAAGAAAATAGTCTAGAGGCGTTAAATCGGCCCATTTCTTGAGATAACGCGATCATCAAACTTACTCTTCAATAAATAGATTGTAACGTGTGCCACACATAAGCCACACATATGGCACCGTCCTATTGGAACCACATATCGTCCATCCAAAAAATCGGTAATCATGGCGCGATAACGATGACCATTCACAGTAACGTTACGATCGTTATCGTCGACGAAAAAATATGGTCCAATGACGCCGCCGGCATGCAAACGCACCAAACAGTTTTTTTTTGTGGATGAAGTGGTGATTCAAGAAGCACATGTGGATTTTCACCCGACCAATGACGCATATTTTGCTTATTGACGAACCCATTGAGCCAAAAATGAGCTTCGTCACTGAAGATGATTTTACGATGAAATCATCTTGGCGCATCTTTTCCAGAGCCCAATCGGAGAACGTACGTCGCTTCAAATGGTCCATCGACTTAAATTCTTGAGTCAGCTTGATCTTGTATGGGTGTTAACCAAGATCCTTACGCAAAATATGCCATAAAGTAATCTGGGCGAAGCCCAATTCTTGAGAACGCCGTGGAATTGACTGTTTTGTATCGTTTGCTACGGACGCCTGAACGGAAGCGATATCTTCGACACTTCGACCAACCCGTTGTCTCACTGCCACGGCAACATCACACAAGGCATATGTAGACTCAAATTTTTGCACTAAACTTGCTATTGTCTGTCTACTAGGACGAGAATTACGACAGAAAATTGCAGTTAACGCTCTTAAAATTGCGATCACTGACTCCGATTCTCGGTAGTAAATTTTTATAATTTGCAGACGTTTTCCGTTCGTGTTCTTTACCATGATGAAAATGTTGAGTTTACTGAATAAATTGACAGTAACAGTTTGATGATTAGTGAAGAGGTGCATTCAGAAATTTAATTCAAAGTTGTCAAGTCCCTATTGGAAAGTCCTGCATAAAAAATAAATGCTGGTTCGGCTTTTATGCGCTGCAATACCTTTATCCTACTTCGATAAAATTTCGTCTACTTATTGTTTTCACTTGCGCAACGGAGAACTCTTAATGTTGAATGGTACACAACAATTTCTTTAGGAGAATTGAGAAAAACCAAACACCGAAGGAAGATCATCCTTTATCACGACAGAAGTTAATTCTATTTTATTGAAAACGTGAACACCTCCCACATGGGCTTAATTTCATGTTGGCCCATGGCAATGGGGTTCATGAAATTGATGCCCAACAGATAAATCTTCAGGACGTTAGTACCATGCTAATACAAATACAACGTCCATCCGACCTCTCGTGGACGTCAATTCCATGACTACAACACCGGTTACACACCATACTTAAGTGTATATTTAAATTTATAAATATACTGTATGGATAGCAACCAATGCTGGAACACAACAGTACCAATTATGGATGATTAGTTGGGTCACCATCCACATTTATTGGTGGAAATCGATGTTGATGGATGTGGATGTTGATGTTGATGTTGATGTTGATGTTGATGTTGATGTTGATGTTGATGTTGATGTTGATGTTGATGTTGATGTTGATGTTGATGTTGATGTTGATGTTGATGTTGATGTTGATGTTGATGTTGATGTTGATGTTGATGTTGATGTTGATGTTGATGTTGATGTTGATGTTGATGTTGATGTTGATGTTGATGTTGTTGCTTTTGCTTTTTTTTTATATTTGCTTCTCTATTGGTTGTGCTTTTCCTTACTTTGCCTTAGCTGCCAGCAAAAGTGATGCATATGCGTCACATTAAGCGGTTCCCTGAGGGGCCTCAAAACGCCGTAAATTTTTTTTTTTTATTTTTATCATGTGCCCAAAGACCTCATCTTCATTTTCGTCCTATAAAATTTACCGTTACGCCAGTAGTCACAGAGTTAAAATGCCATGCAACGTTTTTTCATGGTTGTAGCATTTTTGATGCATTATGTGGTTGTCACCCTGAAATCATGATGAAAATAATTTTTTTGTTATTTAGTTGTGAGGCGTAATAACACATCTATACTGTCGTCAAACTATATTTACAGCACGTCTCCTGAATCAGTAAAAATTCCATGCAACGATATTAAATTTCTGTTACATAAACTGGTATATTCACGACCTGGTGACTTCAGAATATTTTTTTTTTCATTTTTGTCGTAAGACCAAGTATAAATCCATATTTTTCTTTTTTAGCCATTTGCCGTAGCTTATATACTCACCGAGTAAAAATTCAATGCAACGCCGCTGCATGAATGTTGCATTGTCGATTTTTGACCGGCTCAGTCTGTGTCACTATGACGTCTGAAATTTTTTTGTCTTATTTTATTGTGAGGGCTTAGAATAAGTCTTTATTGGTGTATCATATTTTACACCCTAGCACCAATACTCAGCGAGTAATAATTCCATGTAACAAATTTTCAGTTGCGTTGCTTAAGCAGCTCTCACCGCGTCCCGATGACGTTTTGAATTTTTGTTTTATTTTTATAATAAAGTCAAAGAATTAACCTTCACGGTCATTTACCTTTTTATTTAATCATACCTTTACCTTTTAATCATATCTCTCATACTCAGCGAGTAACAATTCAATGCAACGCCGATGAAATTTGAAAAAATGCATTTTCAACTTTTTTGGAAACCTGCGCGGTAAAAACTCGTGACTTTGACTTCGTCACGTCAAAAAAAAATTCGTTTTAAAAACTGCTTAAATAACGTCTTGTTGAAATATGCGCACTCCTATTTCGTCGAACACAGCTGTATATAAAATATACTCAAATTAAAATATTACCCAAGATACACAAGCACAAAAATATACCCTGTGTCCAAGCTGATAAATTCATAAGACTAAAAACAAAAACTGCACAATTCGCCCACACTCCCGCGCACACTCTCGCCCACATACATACGACAATGCCCGTTGCAGTTCTCATGCAACATACAGACATATATGTCGTCATACACTGTCAACCAAGGTACGAATGACTTTAAAATTATTTGCATAATCAAGTTGCAGAGAAAATTATTAGCGTCAGGATAACAAGAATAAATTAAGCACTGACTGAGGTGAGCGAGAACGACCCACAATCCAAGCCAAGAAGGATTAGAATTCCGTGCTGATGATTGTTGGCTTGCAATCTACTTCTGTTGGCTTGCCGGTAGATAGGTAAATAAGCCAAATTAATAATCAAATGTTTGCATAAAATTGATATTAAATACAATCAAGAGAAGAAGAAGAAGAAGAAGAAGAAGAAGTGACGACTTTACGTCGTTAGTAAGGACTTACGTGGCATCAGAGACGATTATAACACCAAGTGCTGTAGTGGTCGGCGTTGCTGTTGTCGTTGTTGTTTTTGTTGTTTTTGTTTTTGTTGTTGTTGTTGTTGTTGTTATTGTTGTTGTTGTTGTATTTGTGCTTGCAATTAGACACGCATATCAAATGCTTGTTTGCTCGGTATTTATGTTTTATTTGCATTCTTGTTTGCGCTGCTGTTAGCCAAATAGAAGATCAGACTTGGTCGGACAGGATATTTTAAGCAATAATGCAAGCACTAGCTTATTTGTTGTTGTTGTTGTTGCTGCTATTAATGATGGAAATATTTTTCAAATTGTACAAATCTGTTGATGGTAATTCAATCTATCTGTCTAGCCAATTGCCATAAAGTCACCAGGAAAATTTATGCAAGCCTTCAGTTGTGACCAAATCATTCAGGGTGAAGCAGCAGCAAACGCTCGCCTGCTGTGTTTGAAATAGCTGCAATCAGCTGTCATTGCTGGACATTTTGCATAATTTGTCGATTGCCTATCTATCTATGTGGGTGCCTATAAATTAGCTCATTAATGTCATTTGCCTAATTTTTTTATTAATTTGTGTTGATTTGTATTTGCTGCGCTGATGGGCAATGGGATAACGTGTGTGTAACTGTGTTGATGAAAATGTATGCCTTTCAAATCATCAACGAAGATTTCGAATAAAATTTTTTTAATAAATTTTTAATTTGATTTAATTTAATTTAAATTACATTTAAGCCCTAGCAATGGTGAGAAAAAACACTATAAGTTGTAGAATTTTGTTTTCAATAAAACAAAAATCTTTCATGAAAAAGTCTTTCACTTTTAAATTTCCTGAACTATATGTGTGCACTAGACCGTCTCGAAAACTAGAACTATTAAAAGAAAATTTCGAAAAAATACATTTTTTGTATCAAACGGTAGCGAAACTGAGGTCCGGTGGTTCAGTTATATAAGGTGTCAACTGAGGTCAATAAGTCCTAGAAACAAACAATAGGTCTCCCTGAGACAAAAACATAGATATATCATTCTTTAAGATCGGACAGTAAATACCGAAGTTATAAAGAAAAGTGTCAATACACGACCCCTGCGTTCGGCCAAAAAAAAATTTTTTTTTTTTCGTAAATTTATTTCAATAATGTTTCGGAATAGCTGGTGTGCGGCGACATTTTTTTGTTTTGCCTGTAAGGCTAGACGGTGCACCCAAGCGACGAATAAAAAAAAAGTGATGGGCACGATTTTTAAGCGTTTTGTTTTCTTAAACATAAAGTTTTGCCGGAACTTATTTTTCGGGGTCGCGCTGTAGGGTGGTAGAATTGTGCTGTAAAGTGCTATTGAGAGTTTGGAAAAAATTCTAATTCACAATTATTTTTTGAAGAATAACTTTTTTTTTTGAGATTTTGCTATAATG
The DNA here is from genome assembly GCA_943735915.1 of Pherbina coryleti. Taxonomy (NCBI): domain Eukaryota; kingdom Metazoa; phylum Arthropoda; class Insecta; order Diptera; family Sciomyzidae; genus Pherbina; species Pherbina coryleti. The sequence continues at coordinate 27,985,280 of OX030951.1, forward strand.
TGCTGAAGTCAGGGGAGAAATTAGCGGGTCGGTAAGGGGGGTAGGTGACCCCCTTCCTTTTTCAGAGTCGGCCTAATTGTTATTTTCTACAGAAATTTGTTTAAAATATTGATTTTTATTAACAATAATTATGAACGGATCAAAAACACGAAATACCTTGTTACGTCCCCCAATCAAAATAGCCTCGGTACGCCCCAAGAATGATAGAAACCAGATTACGCGTTCCGCAGTCCCGTTATCTAATGCTCTCTTTCTCAACTGAGTGCATGACGTCACACAGTACTTTTGCTTGACAAAAACGTATGCGAATGTGCAATCTCTTAGGCAAATTGACGAAATTGAAAATAAATTCTTTCGAAAAAGTAAAGTAAAAATATCTACTCTTCTACATAAAAAAATGAAAATTTTCGTATACGAAAAATATCAATTTTTTAAATTTTCAAGATTTTTATCTCCTAAACTATTCAAGACCGACAAAATTGCACCAATAGGTTTATTAGGTTCATATACATATTATAAAAATAAGAAAAAAAATATTTAGGTATGGGTGTGGGAGTAAAATTATTCCAAAGTCTGACAATATCGCATGTGACGTCATGCTCTCTCTCTCTCATTTGCCGAACGCGTAATCTGGTTTCTATCATTCTTGAGTACGCCCCTGACTAAAATAGTACTGTAAAGTGGTATTGCGAGATTAAAAAAATATTTAAATTTGAGAAACTTAAGAGCACTTTCTACTTTGTAGTCAAAGGCGTAAGTTGTATGGTAGTCTTTGAAGCATATATTTAAGTGAAATTTAAAATCATAGACAAACCATCTAATGACATGGGCTCGGTCGCCCAGATACTATACAGAATACACTTGCCTCTAAAAGAGGAAACATTTTTACAAAAGAATATCTAATTTTTACAAAGAATACAGCAGGAAACCTGAATAAAGTGGATACTGACTTAAATGGGTCGAAGGCCGCTCATGATAAGCTAGGATTATCAATCTTTTTTTTTTTTTTTTTTTTAATAACCGGATTGTATTAATTTGGGACATATATTTGAGTTTTCCAAACCTTAACCCAAAATTTTATGCCGTAAAAATTTTACTCTCTTATGGACATAGAATCAGTGTGACACAAATATGTTCAATATTACGGGGTCTTAGGCCAAATGAAATTAAATCACATAGGAAAAAACTGTCGTTGATGATATTCTAATGCAGAACTGTAAGCGATACGTGACACGAGTCAATTTTGTGTTCCTTGAGGGTTATCATTAGATATTTATTGCTAAGAAAACATTTTGTATTATTAAGAATTCAGTTAAAAAAAAACATACAAGATTAACTAAAATATTTTTTTAAGGCTGACTCAACGAACTATGAAATTATATTCGTTCAATATATTTGGAAAATTAGATCCAAAAAGTCATGAGAGATGCAAATTTTGTGGAACAAGTAGGAGCGTCGACTATGTCGCATTTGTAAATGAATTTTTAAGTGCATATAGTGCAATGGGATGCACCACGTCTATAAAAATTAATTTTCTCTTTTTGCATTTGGACTTCTTCCCAAAAAACTTAGCCCAGTTAAGCGATGAGCAAGAAGGACATTTTCACCAAGAAATGGCAACAATAGAAAAACATTTTGAAGGAAAAAATAAAATTGAAATGATTTCGGAGTATTGCTGGTCATTACAACACGAAATTAATGATGCCGACTTAAAAAAAAAGATCAAGCAAACATTTTTGAGTAGTCATACCGAAAATGTATTTTTGGAAAAAAATCTCTTTTCATGAAAAGTTGAATAACTTTGTCAATTACTAACCAATTTTCATAAACTAAATTGCGTTACAATTCCTAATAAATTAAATGTTTTTTATGAATCCGTGCAGGACTAGTGTGGTCTCAATATAATTTAGTGTATAGAAAAATCGTCAAAGTTGAAAAAAGTAAAAAAAATTGAAAAAAAGTTGTATTTGCAGAGTAAATACACACAGCTTTCTCAAGTTGTCCCAAACAGTATATATATCGTTGGAAAGGTTCAAGTATCGTCTTTCAGGATCCGGTTAAATTTTTAAAATCAATTGGCAATCAGGTAAGTTATAAGCCAATAAGTGGGCAAAGGTAGGCAAAATCGGTTTTTTGACCGTAAGTCCAGATTTTGGGGGTGTCCGGCAAATTTCAAGTATAGAAAGTTCTTTAACTCAACAAGACCTACAAGAAAAATTACATTATCTCCCAGGTATTTTGGACTGTCGCACAGTGTTATCTAACAGTTTAAGGGGGTCGCTGATTTCGAATCTGATGTCAGAATTTAAAATTTTAGATGGCTGATATAGTTGCCACCTAATTTTTTTTTATTTTTACGAATTCGATGCTGGGGCGAACACTAGGTAAAAATGGGTCGCTGAATCCGAATCCGTTGTCAGAATTTCAAAATTGTGAAATTTTTAACCCTATAGGGTTGCCACCTAAAAATTTTGAAATTCTGACATCGGATTCAGCGACGCATTTTTACCTAGTGTTCGCCCAGCATAGAATTCGTAAAAATAAAAAAAAATTAGGTGGCAACTCTATCAGCCATCTAAAATTTTAAAATTCTGACATCAGATTCGAAATCAGCGACCCCCTAAAACTGCAGAATAGTGATTAAAACTTTTAAAAAAGTATATTTTTAGGTGGCAACCCTATAAGGTTAAAAATTTCAGAATTTTGAAATTCTGACAACGGATTCGGATTCAGTGACCCAGTTTTACCTAGTGTTTGCCCAAGCACCGAATTCGTAAAAATAAAATTTCTATTTGTCAATGGTAGAAATAATTACTTCGCCAAGGTTCTGTTGTGTTAGGTGTGATTGATGCATTTTTCGCTGTTAGTAATTGTTCTGTTAAAGCAAACGGCGAACATGGTTTGATTTGAAGCTGACGAGTGCTCTGCAGTGTTCGTTTGTTATCATTAAATGACTTGGATATGCTCTGCTTGACTAACAGAGTTCTGTCAAGCTCTGAACTCTGCACTGTTGGATCTACTGTTGTGGAAAAAACGAGTGCATTTGTGCAGAGGTTTAATATATACCTAAATAAACTACATTTAAAACTTTAAACGCGTTTTTCTCGAAAAGGCTGTTTAAAACCGGTGGACAGCATTACTCGAAAACTATGCAAAGGATCGCTACCAAATTTATTTCACTTGTTAAGTAAATATGGCCGGTAATTCACCGGTAAAAAAATAAAAAACGAACAATCAACGTTTTTAATATTGAAAAAATACTCTTTTTTTTATAACCTAAAAAAAAATCACTTTTGAAGTCAAAAATTTGTTTTTTACCTGCCATTTTGGTAAAAATCAAAATTTTTTTAAAATCTTCGAGCAAAAGCTCAAAAAGCTTTAGCAAAACCTTAATCATTTGTATTTTTTGTTTTTAGATAAACAATCTCTGAAAAATCGTGTTCACCGCATATTTAAGGTACTTTACTAAATTACTGATTCCTGATATGTATATGGTTGAATATTTGTTATCGAAAAATTCAAAATCTTTTTTTCAAAACATATATAATTATAATGTAAAAAAAAATGTATCTAAAATAAACAGAAGCTTAAAAATAAAACTTTTAATTCAAGGCTTTTTTTCGCTTAAAAAACTTTAGTGGGCCCTTAAGCGACCGACCATCTGTGAGATTTCGCAATAATTCACCTTTATTTTGAAAATTTAAAGACATAATTTGCTTTAAATATTTATAGTTCCGCTTTGGTTTAGAAAAACTGCGGGGTAAAGTAGTTAACAAGATTATTGAAAACAATCTACTTAAGCATGTCATAGTAATTGTTATAAACCAATGTGGAACTATACAAATTTCATATCAAAATATACTTCTCTTTGAAGTTTTTATTTCTAGACAAAGAAATGCATGACTAAAAGCAGCATGTTTTTAAGTTTTCAGTAACAACAAATTAACCATAGAACAAATCAATTTTTTTCCGCTAATATATGAGTAACGTGAGTTCAGGCAAAATTTTCTTGAATCACACCGTGAATGATACAAAATTTGCTGATTACCACAGGGCAAAGCAATTACCTGATAAAAGCCACAATCTCTATGTACATTTTAACCATTAGCAACTTTTCATGAAAACGAAGCTGTTGAATAAGCCCCAAACTCAATAAATTAAATCAATAAATCGTTGAAAAAAATTTAATCAAAACCTTCAACGAACTAAATGATAAAATTTTCTTGCCACAAATAAATTTAACACTCCACCAACTGATAAGACTGCAGAATGTACACAACCTCAATGAGGTTAAAGCCAATTATTAGCGCTCCTGACCTCGCAAGTGTGCAAATGTTAGATTGTGTGATGATGATGTGTGTGTGTGAGTGAGTGAGTGAGTGTGTGTGTGTTTATTTGGTAGAGCATACATAAAATTGAAGTATAGGTCGATTGCAACAATTTTATCCACCTGCGCCATAAAATATAAACAAGTGCAAGCGATAAAAAGTTTTTCTACAACGTCGCTCGCCCGCCCACACGCTACAGGAGCAGAGCACACTAAAATAAACCACCTGCAAAAATACACATCTCCCACACTCAAAAACATACACACACATAAACACATGTTAGATACATAAACATATCGTTGTTTGTTCTCGAATTGCTCAATGTTGCTGCAACGTGGTGTGATATTTGTGTTTGCGTGTGTGAGTCTGTGTGTGTGTTTAATTCTTCTTTACCTTATTTTTATATTGTTCCATTTTTATGACTTGTTTCAATGTTTGTCGACATGGTCGTAAATTTTTCGCTAGTCAGATAATTGCACTTCAGAAGTTTTTTTTTTCTTTTATTTTATTTTTTTTTTCATTTTTATTTTGCACAGCAATTTATTAAAACTTGACACGGACGGGCACACGAGCGGATATATGGTTGTGTGGGTGTACCTTGGGCTACTATGCAACATTGTCACACGTACACACAAGCGCACCAATGCCACTACATTGTTGTCCGCGCAAAGTCTTTATCCGCAAGTTCAACCGGAAGTCCACTAAAGCTCGGCACTTCGCTGCCGTCACCTGCTGCTCTTCCTGCTTCTGCTGCAACAGCTACTGAATTAAATAATTTCATTTTAATTTGTTGGCATTGGCTGGCTCTGCAAGCTTATGTCTCTGATTGCGCTTGTCTGTGTGTCTGTGTGTGTGGGAGTGTGTCCATGTCTGCGTTTGTTTCATAGATATTGCAAAAATCAATTGAGCGCGCGGGATTTTATACCAAGGATTTATTTATTGGCTGCGATTAATTTTTATGCGCAACATTGGTCAGCTTTTTAATTATTGCGTTTGATTTTTCTACTTAAGGATTTTTATTGTTTGTTTGTTGTTGGCCTTGTCGATTGGTGCTGCATTAAATAAGAGCAAGTTTTGCGCTTAATGAATAGCAAGATTTAATGTAGCCTTAATTTATGTGATTTGCCTGCCTACAACAACAACAATTGGCACTTATAAATTTAATTGCTTTTACTTAAAGGTGGCAACTATGAAGTTCATTCGTTTTAACGACTGCAAATATAAATGACCTTGACCATAACTAAGTAAAGAAAATCACTTTTAGCCTACTTAGGCTCTTAATAGTGCTTTTTTTGTTGTCTTTTTTTTTTTTTGTTATTCATGATTTATTTTCTTACCTTAAGTTGATTTCAGTAACAACGATACATTTTTAAATTTCATATCAGAGCCAAGGAAGAATACTTTTTAGAAATAAAATCAATTGGATCGATAGATCCAGACTCAATTGACTCAGATTCTCTGGGCTCAAATGAGTCTTTGGGCTGAATTGAGTCTCTGGGCTGAATTGAGTCTATTAATTTAATAAATAAAAGCAAAACTAAATTTACTTCGTATACTAAGTATGTATACATGTTACTTCGGCTTTGGATAAGACAACGTGACAAAAGTAACTTTTTAATTTGTAAGATGACTCTTCTTACAGTTTACTAAACCAAAGCGGAACTGTAAATAAATGAAAAAAAAAATAAAAAGAACTGTTTAACTCAAATTGTCGAGGTTAACACAATTAAGCTTTAAAAGATCAAATTTTATAAGCAGACAGTTAATGCAAAATTTTTACGTATATAATTTTTTTTCGAAACAAATGCAAAAGCTTCACGTATATAATTTTTTTTTTCAAACAAATTAAAAAATTAATGACCGACAATGGGAGTTCAGTTCAACAAGACCAACAAAAAATTTACATTTTATTAATATCAATAATATTTTCAATAATTCCATTATTTTTAATGGAGAGAGAATAATTAATGAAATTATTATAAATAAGGTGCCGTTAAATATTGAAACAACATTTTGCAAATAATTAACATGAAATAAATGAACAATTGTGCAGTCAAGATAAAATGGGCAATGTTTACATTTTATGTATTTTTTTAATCATTATTAATTAAGTTTGTCTGGCATAATGTTGAGAAAAAATAATACTTTAATTATTATAATTACGTACTTTATATAATGCTTTAAGTATGTCAAATATGGCAGAAAACTAATATGAAAACTTTATAAAATAAACAGGCATTACATGTGAGGCAATAAATATAGCCAAGGGCTGTGGAGGGTGTGGCATGAGAAAATATTTACAAGAAATTTGGAGTAGTAACACCTGAGATTGTTTTATGCGAATAATACAATTTTACTCGTCTTTAAATAATAGGAATTTAAACAGAATTAAGCTGTTAATTTCGTTCCTACCGAAAGTATAAAAAACAACATCTAAAAGTATGCAATAAATTATTTGACAGTTGAGATAAGTAAGCATTTTATATAAAATTTTCCACTTAGAAGCTCAGTGAAGGTGATCTCACTGACTATTTTGGTTATTTCAAGTAAGATTATATAAAAGATCCTAAAAGTATACAATACTTTTATGTTTAATTTATAAATGCTTAATACATAAATAAGTGAATTGAACACTTAATTCAGTGTTGAAAAAACATTTTTAACAATGACACATGTTGGTTTTGACAATAACAAAAACAACAACAATGTTGACGAAAACAACAAAAGCCACAATTACAGCCAACAATTAACAGGTCATGCTTAAAATTGAAAAATAGCAAATTAATAATGATTTGCATAAATAATGGTTACTACAACGATGACAAAAACAACAACAAAAAAAAACAATAACAAAAACAACAGCAAAAACAACGACAACAACAACAATAACACCAATAAAAACATCAGAAATCGCTTTAATTGATACTGGATTATAATTTCTGGCGAGGTGACAGAGTTGAGTAAAATTGACACAAATGTCAGAATGCTAAATGCTAAAATAACCATTTAATTAATAATGAAAATTACAAAATATGCAAAAAAAAATTATTTTAATTTTAATAATATTGATTTTTTTTCCATAAAAAAGAGTTGGATGTTTCGTGGACACACCCGTAGGATTTGACGTGACGATGTTTCTTTATATTCCTATTTTATGTCCAAACTCTTGTTTTAATCCATGACAAAATTCTTGAATCAATCAAATATACCGAATCCCTTTCCTAGTTTGGAAAGGTGTGTTTCAGGTGTATCTTAATTTTTGTCCTAATCCATATCCTAATTCATGTTATAGTCCTTTTCCGGTTTCATAGTCCGGTTTCAGTGCGTTATTTTTTGTTTTAAAATCATAACTAACTAGATTAGTTTTGTTGTTGTTGGTGTTGTTGTTCTAGTTGCTGTTGATGTTGATGTTGATGTTGATGTTGATGTTGATGTTGATGTTGATGTTGATGTTGATGTTGATGTTGATGTTGATGTTGATGTTGATGTTGATGTTGATGTTGATGTTGATGTTGATGTTGATGTTGATGTTGATGTTGATGTTGATGTTGATGTTGATGTTGATGTTGATGTTGATGTTGATGTTGATGTTGATGTTGATGTTGATGTTGATGTTGATGTTGATGTTGATGTTGATGTTGATGTTGATGTTGATGTTGATGTTGATGTTGATGTTGATGTTGATGTTGATGTTGATGTTGATGTTGATGTTGATGTTGATGTTGATGTTGATGTTGATGTTGATGTTGATGTTGATGTTGATGTTGATGTTGATGTTGATGTTGATGTTGACGTTGACGTTGACGTTGTTGATGTTGATGTTGATGTTGATGTTGATGTTGATGTTGATGTTGATGTTGATGTTGATGTTGATGTTGATGTTGATGTTGATGTTGATGTTGATGTTGATGTTGATGTTGATGTTGACGTTGCCGTTGTTGGTGTTGTTGCTTTTGCTTTTATTTTTTTTTTTTTTTGCTCCTTCATTTGTTGTGCTTTTTCTTGGTGCCTTAGCTCCATGTAATTAATCCAGCAAAAGTGATGCATATGGGTCACTTTAGTCGGTTCCTTGATGGACCTCATGAAACCGTCTTTTTTTTTTAAATTTTATCATGTGTCCGAAGACCTCACCTTCATTTTCATTCCTTAAAATTTACCTGTGCGCCAGTAGTCACAGAGTTAAAATTCCATGCAACGTTTTTTCATGGTTGTAGCATTTTTGCTGCATTATGTGGTTGCCACCCTGAAACCATGACAACAAGAATCTTTTTGTAATTTAGTTGGGAAGCGTAATGACACGTCCCTGCTGTCGTAAAACAAAATTTATCGCAGCACGTCTCCTGAGTGAGTAATAATTCAATGCAACGATATTACATTTCTGTTACATAAGCTGCTATATGCACGACCTGGTGACGTCAGAATTTTTTTTTTTTTTTTATGTCGTAAGGCCAAGTATAAATCCTTCATTTTCTTTTTTAAATATTTATCGTTGCTTATATACTCACCGAGTAAAAATTCAATGCAACGCCGCTGCATGAATGTTGTATTGTCGATATTTGAGAGGCTCTCTCTGTGTCACTATGACGTCAGAAATTTTTTTTTGTCCAATTTTATCGTAAGGGCTTAGAACAGGCCTTTATTGGTCTATCATATTGTTAATCCTAGCAATAATACTCAGCGAGTAATAATTCCATGTAACAAATTTTCAGTTCCGTTGCTTAAGCAGCTCCCACCGCGTTTCGTTGACGTTTTGAATTGTTGTTTTGTTTTTATAATGAAGTCAAAGAATTTATCTTTGCGGTCGTACCACTTTTTAATCATAACTCTTATACTCAGCGAGTAACAATTTCATGCAACGCCGATTAGTTTTGAAAAAATGCCTTTTTCAACCCATTTGGAAATCTGCGCGGTAAAATGTAACTTCGTCACGTCAAAATTCAAAATTAATTAAAATAATATATTATACTAGAGTTTCATCTGAGTGTGTTAAACTGCATAAAACAAACTGGTTTTTTACACATACAGCAACTAGCAGAAAATACAAAAAAAATACATAAAACATCACAGAGGCAGACCAAGAGGTACAGGTACATTAAATATTAATATTATCAAGCACCAAGAAATCCAACAAAAAAAGCAATAAAATGTCTGCAACACACAAACCATCACACAAGCAATCAAACACGAACTCAGAAAAGAGCCCCAAACATGGGTTGTTGTGTGTGTGTGTTGGTGTGCATATCAACGATCTGCAGTTAGCAAAAGTGGGCGTCAACATGTTGTGTAACATGCACGTGTCAGTATTAATGTTAATTTGCTTGTATCTGTGTGAAGAGTTCAACACCTATACACAGCAAAGTTCAAAATTATTAACACACATAAAAGTAAAACAGCAGCAATAGAACAAAAAAAGTCAAATTTTTGATATATATTCTAAACTGACCTCAAAAGGCGATGGACCGATCAACATGCAGAAACACATGCAACCATTAATGTATGTACGTGGATGTGTGTATGTGTGTACATGTGTGTTCGGCTATTTTGGTAGCAATTTGTGTTAACTTCCGGTTCTGTTTGAAATTCCTCAGTGTTCTTGTGAAGTTAAAAGAACATTAGAAATGCGCTTAATAGCATGTGAGTAAGTGTGTGTTTGTGTTTCTGTGTTATGTGTATGTGTATGGGAATGGGTGTAAATTTATAAATGCATATGTGGCTGTGGCCCGAATACGTGTTTGTTGGCAACTGCCAGTCAAATTTATATAAGCCAACTTGAGCGTTGTTGTTGTTGTTGTTGTTGTTGTTGTTGTTGTTGTTGTTGTTGTTGTTGTTGTTGCTGTGTTTGTTGCTGTTGTTGTTATTTATGTTGTTGCTGTGTTTTGCTGTTGTTGTCTTTTTTTCAGCTTTTTGCATATCAGGTACTTAACACATCCTTATAAGAGTATGTGTGTTAAAGTAAATAAAGCTTAAATAAATTCTAAAAAAAAAAAATGAAATAAAATATGAGTTAAAAAAACTTTAATAAAAATACATATTTGCGAATTGAAAACAAAAGAAACCAATTCAACAAAAAATTTATTTAAAAAATAGTTCAAAATGCAACAAATATTAAAAACACAAAAAATTAAATTAGCTCAAAAATAAAAGCTGCATCAACAAGACGTGTAGGATGTGTTTTTTTGATAAAACGAGAAATTGTTTAAATGTATCTAAAAATGTTTATTGCAATATAAAGTAGATACATGAAAATTATATATGAGTTACAATATCTTTCAATCAACCGATTGGTTGTTAAATAACCCGTCTTTTTAACCTTACACTTTTTGTTGAAACACTCTTCATATTTAATTCACAAAATTTATTAAAAAAAACTTTGAGTTCCTAGAAAAGGATGAAGATTTTTATTTATTCAAAGAAGGTTCCATTAGAGTCAACCATATGTTTGACACGATCAACTAATGCAAGTATTTTTTATATCGAATTCTGGAATGTTCTTTAGTATCTGCGTCACCGGAATGGTCGTAATATCATCGTCAAACACTCCTTTTAGGGCAGTTTTGAGTTTCGGGAATATAAAATAGTCGCAAGGTGATAGATCAGGCGAATATGGAGGGTGATCGATGACACAGATCTATTTTTTTTTTTTTTTTTTATCAAAAATTCATTCACTTTTTTGGTCTTGTGTGGAGAGATGCATTGTCGTTCAATAAAAACAGCTGTTTTCTCTCTGGATATTCAGGTCTAGCACGACCAATTCTCGACCACAAACGATGTTAAACTCCTAAATAATAATCACCATTGACAGTTTGACCTTCTGGAATAAATTTCTTGTGGAGAATACCCTTCGAATTGTAGAAAGTGATCAACATTGTCTTGATTCTGGACTTCTGAAAACGCAATTTCTTAGGTTTTGATTTACTTTTTGACTTCCATTGTGCAGATGGACGCTTAGTTTCGGAGTCATATTTATAGCACCATGTTTCATCACCAGCTATGATTGAATCGAGAAAATGTGGATTGTTTTCATCAGTTGAAATTATGTCTTTACAATGCTCTATACGAGCGTGTTTTGGTCCTAATTCAATTTGTGTGGAACAAGTCGCGCACAGACCTTTTTTTACCCAAAACTCTAGTTAGAATTTGATGAACAGTCTCTCTATATGTTTCTAACTCCTCAGCCTACATTCTCACAGTAAAATTTTCATCGACACCAATGATTTCGCGGAGTTTTTTCACTAGTTCATAACAATTTTTGTTCTCTTGAAGTCCGCTTCTTTGATCGTCGTTAAAGTCTTCACGGCCACTTTTGAATCGTTGAAACCACATCTAAACTTGTGTTGGAGATAGACAATCATCACCATGAACTTTTTTCATCAGTTCTTATATCTCAAGGAATTTCTATCCAAGTATAAAAAAAAATTTAATATTTGCTCCTTCTTCCATTAGGTTTTTACACTAAACATAAAAAACTATTGTCATTAAGACCAGCCTAATTTTATAACCTATTAACCGATTTGCATGAACTTGGGTGCGTTTTAAAAGAGGATAGATGTATCTTTTGTAACGAACCTACAAGGATTTTACTTTTTTTATGAAGTTGGCCATTAGGTGTTGAGACATAGGAGCAGAAGGGTGTGCATTAGATTGGAACGAAATGTATGGAAGCAAAAAAGCTTTATGGGCTTCATATATTTTTGAAAACTACGCTTAAAAAAATGAATTTCTACATCTTTAGTTTTTTTCTGCGACATAACTTTTGACTGCGCAAAAGGGTTTATATATTTCATTGTCAGATTTTTTTTTCTGAAATCCAAAAAAATTAAGAGCTAATTTTTTTGATGCAAACCTCTTCATTTACTCATCAATAACAACTTGTCATGTATGCGCTAAAAGATATTCAGGTTCAAAGATCACCAAAATCGGTCATTTGCCTATATCTCCGCTCTGCTCAAAGTTAAAATGAAATTTCTACTTTCCGTTATTCAAACATATCTAGTCACATAGCGTGGAAACTGTTTGTTTTATGTTAAAACTGTTAAGGGCATTTTTGTAGAGAATTATCTAATCTACAATTTTGTTCTGAACATATTTTCTGTCATACAAAGAGGAGCGGAGATATAAACGAATGACCGATTTCGGTGATCTTTGATCCTAAATATCTTCAAACGCATACATGGTATCATAAGGATATCTTGACAAGTTATCATTTATGCGTTAATGAAGAGGTTTACATCAAAAAATTAGGAACTAATTTTCAAACTAAACTTTGGATTAAAAAAAAAAAAAAAAATAAGTCTGGCATGAAATGTATAAACCCTCGGGCGCAGTCAAAAGTTATGTTGCAGAAAAAAACTAAAGATGCAGAAATTTATTTTTTTTTTCTCGTAGTTTTCAAAAATGTATGAAGCTCATGAGGTTAAAAATTTGTTCCACTCTAGTGTGCATGCTTGTGGTTTCGTCGGCTAGGTTTTAGTGGCGGGGTGGATATATTTCTGCCTTTTGTGCTTACCTCAGTCCTTCAACGAGAAAAATTTTTCATGCACATGCTAGTTGAAATAATTGTTCACATCCACAGTATTCACTTTATTATTTATTTTTAAAGGCAACTTAATCACTTATATTTGCGGCAAGAACAACATCAGACATGAAAAAGAGCCGAAGTAACTCGACTTTTTCTATTTATACTTAAAAAAAATCTGGAAATGACCCATAATTTTTTTCACACGGCACTAAATTTTATACACGGCACTCATTTTTGCACACGACACCCATATTTTTGCCGATAAAAAAAAATTGTTTAGGGACATTTACAAGAGCATTTGGGATTGAAGCAGCGTGGACTGGATTCAACCCGTTAATTGCTCTCAGTTTCAAAATTTCGAACCTCTTTCGTAGCCCCACTCTGTTTTTTGAACAAGACTAGTAGATAGTGTTGACTCTCCACCCACTCAATCTGTTAACTCAACTCTGTGAAATCTTAACCCCTGCCATGTTTATGCTAAAACTCTGTTGGCTACCAAACTGTTATACGCAGCCTCTGTTAAGCTCTGTTAGAGCACAAGCTATTCATTTTGCTCTCAGAAGTCTATAACAAAACCTTGCAATTGTTATATATTAACAGATGTCTATTTATAGACACTGTCGAATGTTTTTGCAAGCCTCTGTTAAGTCTTACTCTGTGGATCAATAGCAAAATCTTCCAATTATAATATAAACATATGTTCATTTATAGACACTCTAACAGTTTTAAAGAGCTTCTTTAAACTTTTTACTCTGTGAATTCAACTCTTTCTACAGTCCATTGTTATGTTAAAAGATGTTTATTTATAGACCTAAGCTCTGTTATAGCTACTTGTACTATGTGGTAAGGGTTGCCAAGAACATTTAAAGGAAAAACAAAAAAATCAAGCAACTGATACTACAAGTAACTGAATAATAAAGGTATTTTCAATACAAAAAACAAAAAAAAAAAAACAAAAAAAAAATGCTGTCTTTATATTTACTCCCGAAATATATGGAGCAACCCTCGTAAAACTATGCAATACTTTTATTTAGAAAACAACCGAAAAACAAATTGTATTAAATTATTTTATTTCAACTTTTAATAAAAACATTTAATTTAACAAATTCAATATTTTTAAAAATACATCAAAAAAAAATAAATTAATGAAATTAAAGTAAAAATACTTAAAACAATAACGTGTAAAAATAAAAAATTGAAAGTGGTTCCTTAGCGAAATGCCTACGAAATGCCACCTCAAAGAATTCAATATTTTTATTCCAGTCACAATAATTAGAATTTTTCGAATTTGAATGTTTTTTTCATGAATACTTTTTTCATATAATTATTTTTTTTTTGTTTTTTCTTTAGAATATATCCTTTAGCATTTTTTTGATCTACTGACTAAGTTGAGAGATTATTTTTACAAAATATTTTATGTATGGAAGTGTGAATGGAAATAATGCGTAAATAATACATTTTTCAAAATTAAAAATACGTAAAAATTTGTGTTTAAAACATAATTAAAGAAGCATTTGTATTTTCAAATTTAAAAATTTGAAAAAAAGACCATATTGAGGATCACAGTCGGAAAGACACGTTTAACTCCTAATCGACCTTAATCTCCAAACAACCAACAATGGTGCAACTTTGAGCCCTCTACAGCCTCTAGTTTAGGAGATATAAGCAAAATAAGTTGAAGCTTTTGTTTTCATTAGAAAATCGTATCGCACAAGAACAACTTAGGTATCCAATTAAAGGTTGAAAAAACAGCTTCACAATGGTTCAACTTTGACCCCTGTGAGGCCTTTAGTTTAGGAGATATAAACTAGATTAATTAACTAATTTTTTTGTACAAAGCAAAACCACCAAATAAATAAATTTTGAAGTGTTTGAAGTGGTATTATTTAAGTCACTCGCAATAAAAGACATTTTTTTTAAATATATTTTTCGAGCTTTAAAATTTCTCAAAATCAATTTAAGGCCTTCCAAGGACTTGTAGGAATGTCTTTTTTTTATTTTAGAGAAAAAATAATTGGTCTCTTTCAGACAAAAACATCGATGTGTCATTCAATATGATCAGACTTTTAATACCGAAGATATGATGAAAATGAAAAAAAGGAACCCTACGTTCGGCAAAAAATGTTAAAAAATTTTTAAAAAATAGTTTATGCTGGAAATATCGATATACTTCCTGAGCAAAAGATTAATGATATTTCAAGAAATTTATTTTTTTGATATTAGGGTGGCACATTAGGATGGTAGGAACTGAGATGTGGAGGGCAAGTACTAGAACAGTACACCTGAGGTCAATGACTTCTATAGAGGTATTGAAGTCACATATTGCTCTCCTTGAGACAAAAACATTGATATACCAAACTTCAAAATCCGACTGTAAACACCAGAGATATGAAGAAATATGTCACTGCACGACCCCTACGTTCGGTCAAAAAAAAAAATTTTTTCGTAATTGTCTTGCAAAAATGCGTCATATTCGTTGGTAGCGGCGCACTTTTTTGTTGAGGTACGGTCTAATGTATATATACATTTTTATATGTAAATTTATATGTACATTTATATGTATATTTATATTTTTATTTATATGTATGTATGTTTCTTTTTATTACATTCGAAAAAATTTTGTATGGAATATAAAAATGAGTTTACATGGCTATCGGCTACTCTAGCTTAGGCCCCAGAGTATTGAGCAGCAATGAGTATTGCCTACAAAGCACATAAGTTGTCTGGATAAGTACAAAGTGTTCCTGTCGCCATCGTTTAAATTGCCACAGAGAAAGAAGAAACAAAAACAGAAGCAAAGACGAAAATGAAAACGTTTGACAGCCGTCGAGCTTGAGATAAATTCTGAAACTAGAAATCAAACGTTCCAATTTGGCTGCCAAATACCATTTGACCTGCACAGAGACTCTATTTCGCGTTCGACACAGCAACACCCAGGAAGCCAGTTCTAACTAAAGATAGGGATGATTTTTTTCTGTTTTGAATTTTCATGTCAATTTGAGAAATGTCAGCCTCAATTTAAGAATAGAAAGGAAAAAAAAATAAAAAGATATTTTATAATGATTAATATAGAGTAGCTCCTTGAAGTATGCAGCATTTTTTTCAGCTGCTCTCAAAGTTGGGAAATTGTGTTAGCAAAAAATTTTGAAATTATTTCAAAAATGTTAAAATTATAAAAAAATCTGCTATTATTAAGAAGCACCTAAGGATATGCAACATGTTTTTATTTAAATTCGAATCATTGGTTGTAAAAATTTTTTTGATGACATTTCATTTTGTTTACTCGAAAGGTTGCCTAAAAGTATGCACCATTTACTTTTTCGGCTTGCATTCGGTAGGCTTTCGGTTATAATTATTTTTTTATTTTTTCTAAATATTAGCCTACCTGGTTTAAAAATTAAAGAAGGTGGATTTGACAGTTATTCGCAAGTCGGGATCTAGTAGAAAAAGGAATATGTAACTAACTAACTAACTAATGTAACTAGGAAAAAGCAAAAAAAATCATTGCTACTTTGAACAAGAATCTGAATATTTGTGGTTAAAAAGTGACTAAAAAGATGAATAGTTAAGGATTTTTTTTGTACGCAAGGCAAAAAGGAAGCTGGTCAGATGACTTTCAAGGTGTAAAAAGTTCCACACAGGAATGTCAAGGAAAAAAATGCTGCAAAACAGCCTGCCAAATAATAAAAAAAAAAAATGTCTTTGAAGCATTCAACAGCAGCATCAGTGATGAAAAATCTCTTAGACGACTTATCATCATAACTTTCTCTTCAAGAGATTTCCTATGAAGCTCCACGGTAAAATCTAGACAAAAAAGCGGAGACCAAGCAGAATTGAATTTTCCTCCAAAATTCCTTGTTTAGCAAGCAATCTAATGTTGTGGCAAAAGGAGCAAGTTTCTTCCAAGTCAGGCCTTAATAAATGCCGATTCTTACAATAAAGAATGCTTGCAGAAAATGCAAAACCCATTCTTGAGACCACATAGCCATTCTTAAGTCATTCTCTTGGCCAGACATAGGAGGCAGACATAGGAGGCTATCATTACTGCAAAGCGGCCATAGAAGATATTTTACTTTTAGTGCTTCGAAGGCAAATTCAACACATTGCCTTTGTTGTCTGGGCTTTGGTCTAAAATTAAATAATGGCAACATCAAGTGGTTGGTGATGTTAAGGATTTCGTGAGGATGGGGTTTGCAGCAGCTCAGAAGGTATGGAAGCCATAAGGATACAATTAACAAATCGATAATGGAAGGTGTAGCTTAAAAAATTTGCAGACTCGCAGACTCGCAGATATTCGCAGATTGGCAGGCAAGAAGTTTATAAAGTAGCACCTCACGGTATGCAATACTTTTTTTTAACAGCGCCAGAAGATTAAACATACATAATGAATTCTCCAGATAATGGCACAATTGAGCATGAAAAACGCTCGCAATTGAAAATATTTGATTTAAGACATTTTTGAGAGGCTCCTGCAAATATGCAGCATTTTATATATCCAGGTCTTGCAATAGAGGAATTTTGCGACTTTGGATGTTATTCAAATTTTTGTGGAGACCACAAGAAATTTTACACTTCAATGACGAATGCAGCATTAAAACGGACTGTAAAAGGACAACTTAAAGTTCTCAAAAAAACAAAAAAAAAAAAATGTTAAAATCAAGCATTCTTAGCCCAGCTAATCTATAGAAAACTGCGGATTGTTGCTTGGCGACTCCAAAAAATGAGTTCTAATCAACTCTGATTTAAACCGTGAAATCTATCCGACCCTTTCTAGGACACAAACTGAAACGAAAACGCTTAATAGAAGTTGGTAAAGTAAAGCGTACAAAACACGCCCTTTGAAGCATTTTTTTTCTAGTTTCTTTTGCTATTTATTTTCAAGACTTACGCATTTCGCTTCAAGGAGGTTTTCTAAAAAGGGTTGAACTGTTTTATTAATAGCGGCGCAAAAACAAGTATTTCAGAAATTGTTGTTGCTATAGGATTCTTTTCTATTACTTTTGTTGCTATTGTTGTTTTTGTGATTGTCACTTAAAGCCCTTACGTGACAATTTCCCTTAATTTGAGTCGTCTTAGGGATTTTTGCTGCTTCAATTGTAAATTTTAATTTATTTTTTTTTTTTTTTTTGTTTTTTAATCTCTCTTCAAAACAGAGCATATCCTGGCACTTTACTAAGGCTGTTTCCTTTTTTTCCCCTTTTTTTTTTTTTGTTTTTTTAACCCTTTTCAAACACAGTTTCTATATTTGACGAAAATTCTTGAAATTTTTGAAGTTTGTTAATTTTTATGTTGAGTGAAAGATACGAATAACACACGGGCGAAAAAAAAATTAAACGAAAAACTGTGTTTGTGTAAATGTGCTTCGGAATTTTTGTGGTTTTTGTGTTTGGTGTGCTTTGATTATATTTAATGTCTACTTTGAGGCGTTGCAAATTCTCTGCTCTTGGTTAACTTTGAAGTGGCCACATTTTTGTGTCTCACAGAACAACGAAGCAAGTTATGAAGGGGGATGTAAACATTTTGAAAGTTCTTCTCGTTTTGAGTATCGATCCATTTAAAAAGTGACAGTGGTAAAGCATAGGGAACACAAAAATTGTC
Source organism: Pherbina coryleti (assembly GCA_943735915.1). Taxonomy (NCBI): domain Eukaryota; kingdom Metazoa; phylum Arthropoda; class Insecta; order Diptera; family Sciomyzidae; genus Pherbina; species Pherbina coryleti. Next base: position 28,003,724 of record OX030951.1, read on the forward strand.
CTTCAATTATTCTTTTTGAAAAAAAAAAACAAGGAATTATAGAGAAATTGAATAAAAATAAATTTGTTGTGAAAAACTTTATGGCTTTGATAGAAGAATATAAAGAACTTATAAAATAAAGACTGGTACTCCTTTGAGCATTATAGATACTTGCGCTATCAGGACAAACAACACAATTCCAATTTAACATAAATAAACCCCACCCAAACACACTCACATACAATTCCATGCACAGACTAGCTTTAGGAAGCAACAATTGCTTCGGAAGCAGGCAGTCGAATAAGCAACCACAACGACTACATCTATTTTTATAGCTATTTATTTATAGCTGCACTAACCACACTAACAAACACATATCAGGAGTTGTTGGACGTAGAGCGTTGGGCGTGTGACTCCCTAGCATCACATTCAATTAAGATGCGTTGAGAATGGAAATGCTTTGCCATCGATTTAATTTCCAATCCATAGGAAACAGCTTGAGAAGGACATATTTTAGGTATTTGAACTTGATATCGAATTGATGCTTGTATGAAATAGCATTGATACCAATATCATATGATATCAATTTGATAAAAATTTGAGTTCAATATGATATGAATTTGATATCAGTTCAAAGTTGATTTCACATCGCGCAGGCATAATTTTGATTTGCAAGATCCGATATCAATACGATATCACTGTGATATCACTGCGATATCAACACGATCTCACTACAATATCAATAAGATATATATCAATGCGATTTCAGTTTTATATCAATGCAATATCATTTTCATATCAATGCGATATCATTTCAACATCACTACGATATCAATACGACATCGCATCGATATAATTTTGGCATAAATTTAATATCAATGCAATATCATTTTCATATCAATACGATATCAATTCAATATCACTACGATATCGCATCGATGTAATTTTGACATAAATTTTATATCTATCCCATATCATCTTCATATCAATGCGATATCAGTTCAACACCACAACGATATCAATCCGATATCACATCGATATAATGTTGACTTGAATTTTATTCAATGCAATATCATCTCCATATCAATGCGATATCAGTTCAACATCATAACGATATCAATCCGATATCACATCGATATAATTTTGACCTAAATTTTATATCAATGCAATATCATCTTCATATCAATGTGATATCAGTTCAACATCATAAGGATATCAATCCGATATCACAACGATATAATTTTGACATAAATTTTATATCAATGCAATATCATCTTCATATCAATGCAATATCAGTTCAACATCACAACGATATCAGTCCGATATCACATCGATATAATGTTGACTTGAATTTTATATCACTGCAATATCATTTTCATATCAATGCGATATCAATTCAACATCACTACGATATCAATACGATATCGCATCGATATAATTTTGACATAAATTTAATATCAATGCAATATCATTTTCATATCAATGCGTTATCAATTCAACATCACTACAATATCAATACGATATCACATCGATATAATGTTGACTTAAATTTTATCATCAATGCGATATGAGTTCAACATCATAACGATATCAATCTGATATCACATCGATATAATTTATCAAAAATTTTAAAATCATTTTGACCTATATTTCACATCACTGTGACTTAAATGTGATATCAATTTGATATCAAATCGAAAGTAGTTTATACTTAGGTTTGGTTTATTCATAATATTGATATCAATTATGTGATAACATATCGATACAAACTGAAAGTCAGTTTTTTGATTACGATTTCATTCACGATATCCATTTGATATCAATCAGATGTCATTTTGATATAAAATTAATATAATTTCTTTATTAATTTCATGTCATTTTGGTATCAAGGCATAAATATTTCAATTCAATTTCATTCAATTTCAATTAAATTTCAATTCAATTTCAATTCAATTTCAATTCAATTTCAATTCAATTTCAATTCAATTTCAATTCAATTTCAATTCAATTTCAATTCAATTTCAATTCAATTTTAATTCAATTTCAATTCAATTTCAATTCAATTTCAATTCAATTTCAATTCAATTTCAATTCAATTTCAATTCAATTTCAATTCAATTTCAATTCAATTTCAATTCCATTTCAATTCCATTTCAATTCAATTTCAATTCAATTTCAATTCAATTTCAATTCAATTTCAATTCAATTTCAATTCAATTTCAATTCAATTTCAATTCAATTTCAATTCAATTTCAATTCAATTCAATTTCAATTCAATTTCAATTCAATTTCAATTCAATTTCAATTCAATTTCAATTCAATTTCAATTCAATTTCAATTCAATTTCAATTCAATTTCAATTCAATTTCAATTCAATTTCAATTCAATTTCAATTCAATTTCAATTCAATTTCAATTCAATTTCAATTCAATTTCAATTCAATTTCAATTCAATTTCAATTCAATTTCAATTCAATTTCAATTCAATTTCAATACAATTTCAATTCAATTTCAATTCAATTTCAATTCAATTTCAATTCAATTTCACTTCAATTTCAATTCAATTTCAATTCAATTTCAATTCAATTTCAATTCAATTTCAATTCAATTTCAATTCAATTTCAATTCAATTTCAATTCAATTTCAATTCAATTTCAATTCAATTTCAATTCAATTTCAATTCAATTTCAATTCAATTTCAATTCAATTTCAATTCAATTTCAATTCAATTTCAATTCAATTTCAATTCAATTTCAATTCAATTTCAATTCAATTTCAATTCAATTTCAATTCAATTTCAATTCAATTTCAATTTCAATTCAATTTCAATTCAATTTCAATTCAATTTCAATTCAATTTCAATTTCAAATCAATTTCAATTCAATTTCAATTCAATTTCAATTCAATTTCAACTCAATTTCAATTCAAGGTATTCAATTTCAAAATTTCATAGGACAAGGTAATAAATTACTTTTTAACATGCCTCCTTTTTTCTCTATTTTAATCAGATTTTTATTTCAAAACGCATCCCTAAAACCAGAGTTAATTCAATGGAGAATAATTATGATTCTGTTTTCGAAACAGAGGCTGTCAAAGCACGAAATTTAGATTGGATAAAAATTAATTAAAAACTCGTTATTCAAACCGAAGACTTCAGTTGCTTTGCGACACTTTGAATCATTTACAATTATTTGTTCATTCAAATTGCGTACAATGGAAAATTTTTAATTATATTCAAAATTAATGACGAGGTAGTACTCGGCACTTCTTCACTCTCACACATACACACGCAAAAATAATGGATAGATAGCTACATTATAACATTAAAATTCGGTCGCTTGGCAAAGACTAGACTAGAAAGAAAATAAAAAGGATATTAAGCTTAAGGAGGCTGTTTTGTAAATGGGTTAATTTAAATATCATATTTTTATCCTTTGGAGATTAATTTACGCACAGTAACTGCCAACAAAGGGTTTCAGTTGAGACTTAATTATACTCATTGAGAGGACATAATTTATTATACACTGCCATTGTGTGTTTTTGTTGTTGGCCATATTGAGAGGACTTTATTGCAACATTAAGATAATCTTAATGATTGTCCTTTGAACTTTTTAAACAAAAAAATAGAGCATAAAGGCTTATGGCATAAACACTTAAATGCTGTTTAATCGAACGAGTTAAACATTTCATTGCAGTGTTATTGACATCAACTTCAGCCTGACGTTGTTTTGTTTGTTTTTATACTGGAAAAATAAGCTTTCGACGTTATCCTTCACTTGCACACAAACCAATTGATTAATTTTCTTCTTTGAGCAGGCGGTTTTGTTTGTTCTCTGAAATCCTTAACGCACACAATCAGCAACAGTCATAGTTGTTTGAACAAGCAAACATACAATCGCTAACAAGCACACACACTCACACACCCAAATGTACGTTCTAATACATACATAAAATAAAAAAACTATAAGGTTCCTTGGATATTAATGCTCGTGGTGAGAAAAGCATTAAGATTTCAATGCTGGCAAGGAGTGAGTGAAGGACCTTTCTTTAAAAGCTGCTAGTTTCTTCATTGGTAGCAAAATAATGGAGTGGAAATTTTTATATTATGCTATAAAATTCATTGTCCTTCGACTAGCCTGAAAGTTAAAGCGAGCTGTGCGTTCAGCAGTCATGCGTTTTTGATGATATTTTTAAGTTGAAGGAACAATAACACATTTTTTTTTTCAATATTTTAAAAAAGGACGTATGAGAAACTTTAGGCAATCACCTGAAGCAACATGTTTTAATTTGGTGACAGTAAAGTATGTATACATTTACGTTGGCTTTACAAAAACCTATTCAAGCAGTAAATTTTATTTTAGTGAAAATATTGTTTTTTTTTTAACCGACATAATATAAGTCAGAAATATTTATTTTATAAAAAGGATATATGGAGCATTCTCGTTTTTTGAGAAACATATGTAAGAGGTGAATTGGAGGTTAATTGAAACGTTCTTTTACTTTCTTTTAATGATTTTTTTAACTTAATAAGTCGCAAGGACACGTTGTTAACTTGCTTAAAGTTGTGTTATCACATAATTTCAGTTAAAGTCTCTAACAAGTTTTTTATCTTCTCAAGATTACATAGAAATTATTGATTTTAGTAAAAAAGGATATATGGCGCGCTGCCTGGATATAACTCTGAGGTAAGAAAACTTTGTAAAATGTGAATTTATACGTACTGCTCCATTCATTTATTCACAATTTACTCATTGTTATTCTGGAATAAAAAAAGGATATGGCTTGATAAAATGGTTCCCTTGCGAGAAGAATTTAAATTTTTAATTTGTTAATTTACATATTTTACCACACAGTTAATCGCATTTGCATTAAAAAAAAAATCGAATAACATGCATTCATGTATAACTCATTGATAGCTGAAGATTTGAAAAAAGCTAAAATTTGCTATTTGATCACTTTATTTGTATTATTTTTATTATGTGATAAAGTTTTGTTAAAAGGTAAAAATCTTCTTAAAGAGTTTTTAAGATTTTGTGACAAATTCTTTCCTTTTAACTAAAATGGACTTAAGGATAAGCTTCCATAAAATTGTAAGAAAAATATTTTTTAATTAACTTTAGAAGGTGCCATTTTACACCTTTTTTACAAGCTTTTCCCTTTCGGATCTACATGTGCTTTCATTCAAAACTTTTCTACAAGAATTGTCATTTAAAAATAAAAGGATACATGAAGAGCACCGTAATTATGTATGGTATAGGTTTCAAATTTAACAAATCTTTTTAATATGTTACGTTACGCTCTTTTTTGAATTCTTTCATCCATTTAGCTTTCTATGATTTGGAAAAAGGATATATTTTGTTTTTATTAATATGGACATATAAGCATTTTCTTATTAACCATTCACTCTTTGCACAACAAGCGTGTTTTTTCTTACAATAACTTAACGTATGAGTGTTCGCTTATAGCAAAAAAAAAGGATATATGAAGAGCTCAGTTGCTTGGACTGGCACATGATACAAATTATACAGATATTTGAAATATCGTATTTTTACGCTCTTTTTGAAACCGTTGAAAACATTTGGCTTTCTGTAACTGAAAAAAGGATATACAAAAATTTTTAAACACTTTATTGTTACATTAACTTTTAACTTAATGCATTCTACATTTTATGGTTTATACAAGTCTACTGTTAATGAATTTGCGTTTTCTAACAAAAAGGACATATGAAACGCTAAGTCATTGTGAGTGCTTTTAGTAACAGATTGAACGCACCTTTGAAATAACGCACTTTTACGTTCCTTTTTATAATTTTTTGACTCATGTTACTGCCTATGATTTAGAAAAAGGATATGTGCTGATTTTTAGCACAAATGTTTTTATGTTTAAACTATCAAATTTACTAATTGGTTTTTGAATTTAAAATTCTGCTAGTTTTTTTTTTAATTAACGCTTATTGTGGCATTTTATAAGAACAAAGTCATTAAAAAATATATATGATAAAAAAGGATGCAAAGCGAGCTTAGTTATTTTAACAGCAATACACTTACAAATTTTTTGCATGCAAAGTGAAGTCCTTTTTACAACTTTTTAATAACTTTAAGGTCGCATTTATGCTTTTACTGAATTTATTTTTGGAGTTTAAAAATATTTTTTTTTTTTAAATTTCTACCAAATCAGAAGTATTTTTAATATAAAAGTTATGCTTGCTCCACACAACACAAACAAATTTTTGCATAACTAAAAAAGGTTATATTGTGGACTAGATGTCCTTATTTATCGCATGAAGACCCTATTTTACATTTTTATTATTAACTGCTACATTTACATATTTGCAAAGAGTTTAGTAAATTTAAGAACTTTTTGAATTAATAATGTCCTTAAGCAAAATCAATTTTATTACAAATAAAAACACAAGCACTAAAGAATTTACAAAAACAAAAGCAAAGCACACGTTGTCCGCTTCAGACACAAACAATATTGACACATATGCTATTTTATGCTCCTAATTCCCTGCCTCACCACACCAACACATGTACGAATTATGCTCTACCAAATTTACTAACGTGTTCCATGTTGTGTGACTTTTATATCTATTTGTGTTGTTTTGCTTTGGTTTTGTTTTTTTTATTTCAGTCTGTGCTTTTGGGTAATCCTTTTTTATAGACCCGCACACAAAGATATATAAAACAAAAAAAAATAAAAAAACAAAAACAAAAAACCTGCCAAAAGCCCTAAGAAAGCCTTAAAACTAAATTATTGTGGATTTGGTGTAAATAATGTCCATGGGAATTGCACTGTTTGGATTTTTATGTCTTTTAAGGGTAGCTCCGAACAATTATTTCGTTGCGAGGATAAAGTAACACAAAACATACAAAAAAATTCCTTCAAAACGTAAACTTTTATGTCCCTAAATAATTGTTGGGGCTAACTTTGAAAGCAATGGATTTGAAAATAAAATCAAAACAAAACGAGCTAAAAACGTTTTCTGCCAGGATAAACTTACGGCTTATGTTAAAGTGTTCGGGTTTGCTTTAAAATTAGTAGCTTACCTGGAAAGAGAAAAAGAGAAGGAGTTATATTAGAAGATTTTTTTTTATTAATAATAGAGGAAATTTAATAAAAAAGATATCAAAGCAGCTTTAATTAAATACAGCAAATTTTAGCATCTAGTCGGCGTTAAATAGCAATATATTTAACTTTGCTCTGCATAGATCAAAGATACAGTTATAGAGAGCACAAAAAAAATAAAGCAAATATATCAAATGTAATGGTGCTTCATCAGGGTGGCAGTGAGAGTGTGAGAGAGCTATAGATACACACGCACACAGCTTAGTTAATTGGTGTGCGTGCGTGTCGGCAGCAACATTTATTTAATCATCTTATTATATTCAACAACAAAAACAACAACAACAACAGCAACAACTGTGGATTATTGCCTAAAATGCTGACAAATAAACACATATGTGCGTGCAGATATAATGAAGCATACTTTCCGGCGAATATTTCATTTTTTCGGCCTATTTAGTTGCACGTGCTATATTGAGTTTTAAGAGAATTAATTTATGTTGTGGCGGATTGAGAAGATTTGCAAATATCATTCACAAGTTATCATTATAACTGGAATCGTAGTTATCAGCTTCAGCTTTAATTATTTTTTCTTATCGTTGCATTTTTAACAGTTTTCATTTAGAATTGAATTCTATAAAAAAAGGATATATGGTCAACTACTTCAAAATGCATGCTTTCCAAAAAACTACTTTTGCAATCTTTAAGTTTAATGTTCAGACATTCGATTTGCTATACATTTTTTATATTTAAGGCAGATATTGACTAAAAACCCATGAAAAAAGTTCATAAAATTACTATATCGCAGCGTTTTAAAGAGTTTGGACAGAAATTTTAAAATTAAAAAAAAAGGATATATGGGAGACATTTTGAAAAATCATGATATCGAAAAACTTGTAACGCTGTTATATTAATCTAACATTTGGTCAGTCGTAAATGCAAAAATTTCTGGTCTTTAAGCTTAAGTTATAAGAACAACTATGAATTTTGTTCCTATAACTAATTATTTTTTATGTAAAAATTGCTGCTGACTTTATTTTATGAAGTTTTGAGCATAAATTGAAATTTAAAAAAAAAAGGATATGAGGGCAGCATTTTTAGTGTGAGTGAATAGGAAAAACTAAGCACGCAGTTAAATTAGGTTTTTATAAAGTCGTTTATTTTGGTTTTCATTTCTAAGCTTAAAGCATTATTTATAGAGAAAAACTGATAAAATAATCATTGTACAATATATTTTTGCTTAGTTTTGAAGTAAGAATAGTTACAAAGCAAAAATATTACGTGTATGGAAAAAGGATATATGAGTAGTTTTCGAAGGGCACCAAGTATGCAAAATGTTATTATGCAGAAAAATTCTATAGACCAAAGTTCATTCATTTTGTGAGTTACAGAATGATCGTTTTGTGACTTCTGCATTTTTCACTCAAGAGTAACTGTGATTTTTCTTTAAAGTAAGCAGCTTCTTTATATAAATTTAGTAAAAGGTGTCTTCGTAAACAAAAACTGAAACCAAATTTAAAAGTATAAATATGTTTAAAAAAAAATGTTTCTTCTTTATTAATATATGAAAAAAGTCACAAGCTATGCAGCCTTACTTACATTAAGAGCAAAATTTAATCTTCCTCTAAAGATCCGCACGATAAAAACGTGTTTATTAAATTTTTGTAACATATGCTTAATTCCTTTAAAAACAAAAAACTAAAATAACAATATTGACCAAAAAATGGGTGCTACTTCTGATTTTACAAATAACATTTCTATATAAAAATATAAAGAAAGGTTATTTCGAACTTGTGCATTGAAGTAAGGAAAAAATTAACAAAGACCGTTGCAAATTGAATGCTTTTCTCTAAACTTAACTTCTCTCTAGTAAACAAAAAATTCAATTTAGCAACTGCAGCGTTCATAAAGAAATTAGCTATTTCCAATGTTTTACAGTAATTTACACAACCACCAATGTTAGCAATGCAGCTGTTGATTTGTGTGTGTACCTAATATGTTTGAATGTGTGGCAGAGTTAATGTGTTCCAACTGCAAAACACAATGAACGTAGAGAAAAAGAAAAACAAAATAAAATTACGAGAGTATGGTACATATGTTGCATTTTGGTTGTAACAAATGTAATTTAATCAGAGTCTTGAAGTTGAAAAAAAGCACAACAAAAATAAGAGTCTAACGAGTTTGCAAGGCACAATAGAGGTCAAAAGTAGTAAATTACCGCAATGGCAAGAACAACAAGTCTGCTCAAAACATAAAAAAAACTAAAAAAATACTTTAGCTCTTATGGCTAAGTGGAGAACAGAAAAAAAAACAAATACTTTAAGTTTTTAATTGATATCGAAGAAAAAAGGAGAAAATCCATTTTTTAACTAACATTGCCTTATAACTTTAAATTGATAAAAAAAGGATATGTGGGCAGTCTCTTAAAAATATATTTTATGAAAAAATTACTTTTGCAGTTTTTTTAGTTAAACAATAAGACATTCGTTTTGCTATTGCAATCCTTTTTTTGTCAGAAGTTTTAAAGTGAAATTACGCAAATGAATTTTTGGAAAATGATTTTTTGAAATGATGTCAAAATGTATCGATGGAAAACGAACATTTAAAGCAATTTTGACCAAAATTCTATTTTTAAAAAAAAGGACACATGGCAAAACTTTTTAATGCGCATAATATGGAAGAACTAAAAACACAGTTATATAAGTTAATCCTAACTTCACTCTTTCTACTAGACATTTTCAAATTTTAAGCCTTGTTTTTGAATAAAAATTAAGAAAAACTCAAACAAAACTTTTTTATTGTATTCTTATATCATTAAAGTTTGCTTGTTGATTGTTTTAAGTAAGTTTCAGCTGAAAAAGTGTTGGGTTCATAAAAAAGGATATGTGAGAGCCTACACTACTAGTAAGCATAATAGATACAAATTCGGAACGCAAGAATTTTTCTTATAGTGATTTACATCTATTTTGCTTTTAACAGCATGACAATTGCAGCAATATTGCTGTTAATGATATAATTTGGAGCAATTTAATATGAAATTTTGAAAAACAAGATGAACTTAAGAAAACACTTGTTGTTTGACTTATTATCTAAATTAAATTTTTAAAGTTTAAGCTCTAAGGAAGATAAAATTTCAATACGAGGTTTTTTTTGTGAAATGCTTTATAGTAAATTGCACACTCTGTCAGCACGCTCAGAACAATTCACAGCAACTCCTGTTTTTATGTACTGCTTCCTTTTGTTGTGTTCTTGGATTTTTCAAGATTGTTCGCTTTATTCTCGCTCAAGCTCTTCACGAACAGGGATATGATGTCGCAGATACACTAGCACATAAAACTCTAGGAAAATGTCATTAAGGATTTTCTATTATATAACAAAACGCTAACAGCACTGACATTAAGTACTTGACACACACTAGTGGCTCGTTCAAGACAAACGGCAAAAAGGAGCAGAAGAAACACTTGCAGACAGACGCAAAAATACAATAGAGAAAAATAAAGTATGAAATGAACATTAAGTTTAAGACACCATTTGCAGTGGATGTTAGTTTAAGGATATGTGCTGGGGAGAGATGAAAAACAAAAATAAGAAAAAAACTTCTTTAAGATACTCTTCAAACTCCTCTCAAGGCATAAGGAAGATTAGACTTCGAAGTTTCAAACACAATTTCTTAACAATTAAATTTAAAATATTTCAACAGGATACTGCAACTATAACCATACTACAGTTTTTTAATCATAAAAAAAAAAACAAAAACATCAACCAAAGCATATTTATTAAAATCTCTTAGATTTTCCAACAATAAGCAAACAAACAAAACCAATGTGGTAAGCTTAACAAAAAGGATACTCTTACATGGTTCCACACACAAACACACGAGGTAGGAGTTGTTCATCAACATCATCGATGCCGATGTACGAGTATATTGAAAAAGTTTTACTCTACCGCACACTCACGTCACATTCTTATTGAGCAAAAGCCCCTAAATTGCTTTGACCAGCGCCACAGCTTCAGTAGATTGTATGTCTGTTTGTTTGGTTGACTGACTGACTGAGTGGATTTTCCTCAAAAACACATACCGCACAAATGTTTCAACTCTTGGGGAGTGAGTACGCAGGCACAAGAACAAAAATCAAACATGCCAAGCTCAAACTTTTTCAAAAACTTCAACTGTTAGTTAAGAAAAAAGGATATAAACCGCAAAGGAAAACAACTGAGCAACACAACAACACAGCATGACGAAGTTATGAATTTTTAAATCAAGCCATAAAGGAAGCCAATATGAATGCTTCAAAATGCAATTCACAGACATATACGCACACACATCCAATCATATAGAAACAACTACGCCAACACAAACACCATTACAAACACAAACATATTTGCACTTGTTCGCTTTACTGTTCCTTTGGTTTTGTTTTTGTTGCTGTTGGTATTGTTGTTGGTTTTGTTGTTGGTATCAAAGCGTTGCTTTTATCGAATATTATGCACTGAGCAAGCAAAGCAATTTGAACAAAGTAGTCCCGAGTGAATATTAAATATGAGTGAAATGAAGGTAACAAAAGCATAGCTAATAAAGCTAGACATCATCGACGTGATTGTGCACTAAAGATCCTGCTACAGCAAGGATTTTGAGGTAATTATAAAATAGACTTAGATGAAAAATGTTAGAAAGACTTTGGAGTTAGAAGTTTGGCAGACGTGTGCAAGAGTTCAAGTTGTACTAAGGTTGTAAATAGAATTTTAAGGGTTGCCTGAGCACGCAGGTGAGGCATAAAAGGTTATACGCTGCAGTAAATTGTGAAAGGAATAACTTTTTATGTTGTTTTTTAATGCATTTCAGACAGTTTTGAGCATAATTTTTCATAAAACAAATAAAGGATATATGGCAAGTAGCTTATATAAGAGTGATATTGGAAATTTATGTGCGCAGTTCTAGTTATTGACCAAAAGTATATGTTTTCTACTAAAAAGTTTTTCATTTAAATCAAAATTGTTATAACATAAGGGGGGAAAAAAACAAGCATTTTTTTTTTTAGAAGTGGTATTGAAAGGTTTGAAACTAAAATTTGTGCAACAAGAAAAAATGACATGAGGGTATATTGCAAAAAGCATTTTATATAAAAAATTTTTCTGTTGATTTCATCCTTACATCGAATCACATTCATATCTCAAATTTTCTTACGATCACCCTAACATGACTATGAGAAATATAAGAAAATCTCTATAAGTTTTGTAATTTAGTTTGATTTTTTTTTACAATAAATGTATTTAAGTGGTTTTTGAGACAAGATGAAATGCATGAAAAAAGGATATATGTGAAGGCATGCAAATGTGATGATAATGCAAGAAATTTTTAAATCAACCACTTAGAAGTCGAATCGCGTTCATTTTGTTCACAAAATCATAATAAAAGGACAACATTTCAGAGTGCAACTGAATTATGAAGGTGGAATTATGCTTATAAAGCATTTATTTGATACAAAAACGTTTTCGTGTGGGACTTAGTATCAGAAAGATGTGAACAAATCTTTTTTATAATTTTTTACTTCAAGTTTGGCCTAAATGTGCTTACTAACAATATTTTCAGTGCATGAATTTCAGTTGCTAAAAAAAGGACATATGCTGAATTCAGTTAATATGAAAAATATTAAAACTTTTTTCGACCTACTTTATGTAGCATAGAAAAGTACATTATTTAAAAAAAAAATTTACACCCAAGCATGACCGAGGTTATTTCATTGATTTTATTAAAAAAAAAATTATGACAGACATATTTTTCTATAAAAAATACCAACAACATTTATAAGAAAATTTAAAACTCGATTTGGGAACATAATAAAAAATGGACATATGTTAAAAAAAGGATATATGGAGGGCTTAGTCAATTATTGAGATGATAACAGTTTTTTCAGAACACCATAAGAAACGCAGAGTCCTACTTTCATTACATAAAATACTTTAAGCAGGAATATTAGCACTTGAAAAAAAGTAACCCAGTAAAAAAATTAAAAAAAAAAATTATGTATGGAGTGCTATTTTTACTGAACTGATACCTAAAATATTTTTAGTCGACCTTTTAGAGTGCAGACAAATACTTATATTTTGCAATAATCCTTAAAATTATAAAAGGCATTCTTCCAGTTTAATGAGAAGTAGGAGATCTTTTGATTATTTAATACATTTCAAGATATTTTACAGAATTTTTGTCAAAATTTCAATAAATTAAGGCATAGAAGTTATAACGAATGTTTTTATAAACAAAGGATATATAGAGAGCTTTACTTAAATAACTTTTAGGAAACATTTTTAACGCTCATCATTTGACGCACAGAAATATGCTTCCTTTTTTTTAACAAAAGCAAGGAATTTATCCTTGATCCTTTCTATTTTTTAAAGGAAAATAAAAAACAAGAAAAAAATAATAAAAATTAGAAAAATTATTTCCAATCTTTCTCCCATTTACTTCATCCAATAACATATCTAAGAGATTTTCCATAGCATTTGTGTCAAATTATAAATAATAAATAAGGATATATGGCAAGCTCTCTCGCCAAGCTGCTGAATGTGTTCATTTTTGCTAGCAAACATGCCTAAACCACTCATGCATTCATACACGGAATTGCAAGTCTATAACGCAAAGCACTAAGAAAATTCAGTTGCTGCCCGTCTGAGCATAAAGATTATGTTAGTGCCTTTCTGCCAAAGTGAAATAAAAACTAAACTCATGTATGGCATAAACTATGCACAAGGGAAATTTCGTGCAACTTCATGTTTTTCATATGTATCAGGACGATGTTCCCTAGAGCGGTTGTGCACACGTCTCTGCCAGAGTGAGAACTAATAAACCGTAAAATAACACATAGACTCAAATTGTACAAGAATGTAGAGTAATAAAGTTTCGGCAAGAGTGATGGCAAAGGTACAAGGGGGAAGTGAGCAGGTGAAAACAATAAGCATCGTTTTACAATTGAATTTCGATGATAAAAGAAACAGAAAAAAAAATGACTCAGGATATTGGGCATAGACTTGAAAGGATGGTATTTTCTATAAAAAAATGGCATTGAGCAAGTGGCAGGAGAATAAGTTTTATGTGAAATAAATATGTTTAAAAGAAATGAAGATAATAAAATTTGAATTTATAGCCAAGAAGGAAGTCAAGCATAGGTAGGTAAGGATAATAGAAAAAAATTACGGTGTACTGTACGTTTATTAATTTATGATATGCAATTAAAAGAAGCACATTTGTTTTTTTATTTTTTTTTTTTTTTTGTTTTTGTGGTAACTTCATAAAAATGGGCTTTTTATACCTAGACACGGATGACTGCAGCTAAGCTGAGTGAAGTGGTCGGCAGCAAGAACTAGACAAAAACCCACACAAGCAGAAAGCACTGTTCGAGTAAGTGTAAAGAAATGTTTACCAAGAAAGCATGTTGAAGTGGATGAACGAATATAAGAACCAGCTTTATACAACAGGATTTACAAAAACAAAGTCATAAAATATTTAAAAAGCAATTTCCAAAAAGTAAACATAAATTTCAGCATGTAAAACATAGCAAGGAGCTACGTATGAATGGCAGACAACGAAGTCTATAGATAAGTCAAAGTTTTACAAAGTCAGATTGTATAGTCAGCATAGATAAGCAGCAAGAATCAGCGCAAGCAGAAGTGTTTAAAGCGCAGCAAGTCAATGTGATGCTTGCCAGATATGATATTAAAGGATATATGAGCGAAGTGTTGGCTAATCTTTAGGGGAACTCAAGTTTTCTTAAGGCTCTTTAAGGACATATTGATAGAAGTTGTGGCCATATATTTACGAAAGAATACTAAGTGAATAGTTCAGAGGATGTTGCAGAAAAAACTTGAAGTTTTAAATATTTTTCGGAAGCAGTAACAAAAAATCAACAAAAAAAGCCACTAACAATTTTTTTTTTTTTTTTGCATTATCCTTTGCAATTCTGTTATGCACCACAAAACATGAAATACTGCAGAAAGCAGCAGCAGAAGAAAACTTTTTATGCTGTTGCTGTTGCTGCTGCTGCTGCACGCCAACGATAGCAGCTAAGCAAATAAAAACGACCAACAACAACATAAAAATCACAAAAAATATTAAAGCAAATAAAAACGAAATATAATAAGATGGCAGCAGCAAAGCATATCCTGAGCGCATTTTTATTTTCATAGCAGCAAATAAAAAATAAAAGTGATGCCAGATTGTTTTCTTCGTTTTTTTTGTTTTTTTTTTTGTGCTTTGAATATAATAAGGAAACAAACACGAGCTGCAAATAAAACGGCACAGATACAAAAGATACGCTCGAGAAATAAGGAGAGCCCATAAATTGTGCAAGGAAGCGGGCACTAAAACGCATAGCAGCAGCACAGCAGCGCAACAGCGCAGCTAAGGTAAGCAACACAAACATACAAAAAACACACAAAATATACAAACAAATACAGCTTGACACAACAAACAAGCACACAAAAATAAAAACGAAAGGATCAAGCCAAGAAGCGCGCAACGAAATTCAAACCATTTTATGGCCTAGAGGCATTTTAAGCTTTAAGAAAATAGAAATGGGGGAAAAGAATTTTTATATGCGCAAGCTGGAGCGCATCAAATGCAAGGATATGCGTGATGATGCGGTTGGGTCAGAACAGGCAAAAAACGAAGCAGAAGAAGCAGTCAGCATAATGCTATGTGTACCTTGGCTTAATATTGAAACCAGTCCGTTGAAAAGAACGTCCTGGAAAAGTGCAGAAAGGGCGGTGAAAGTTGTGTAATAACTGGGTTGAATTAAAAAGCTTAAGAAAAAAGGTCAGTGAGTTGTCCAAAGTACAGGCAAGATTTACTATTTATTTTGCGTAAAGCTGTAGGAAAAGTAAGCGGAAGCTAAAAGCGAGTGGGTGGTATGAACGCGGGGGAATAAAGAGCAAATCAGCTTAGCAGCCACAGAACACTAACATCAAGCACAGTTAAGACGGCTTTTGAGAGAATTATTTTGGTCAACCATGGCGTATACGTATTAATTTAATTAGCATTTTAAAGCCGAGGAAACTTTCAGTTGGGGAAAATTTAAAATTTTTTTCTTTTGAGCTTAAATTTAATAATTTTCATAAAATTTTTGGTATGTTTTTTTATAAATATTAATACGCACATTTACATGTTTAATAAGTACAGCATGTGAAGATCATATCTTAGCTAAATGCGTTAATATGCGAGGATTATTCATGTCTACAAACTGGAACGTGCGAGTTCAAAACTCAGCCGATACTGAACATTTATTAAATATGAAATTTTTTTCTGTTGTTTTGTTGCCCATCATCTGCTTTGCAGACAATGAAATAGAGAGCTGCTTACACCATCATATTGCTACTATGTTGTCGGTGATCCAAGTGCAATGCAGAACTGTAAGCGGGATATAACTTAAGTAATATAATTTTTATATATTCCCGTTATCTTCTTTGCTCTGCGTCATATGCAACATCAGTGTTGTCAGTACAAATTAAATAAAAATAGCCAATAAAAGTAGTAGAACTGTATAGGTAGAGAATTGTATACAGGCACTGAACAATTGCAGTTGAGTATATATTTAATTTATTTTTCTCGATCTTTCGTAGGCACATCTACTTTCTCTGGAATTTTTTCGCTTTTGATTTAATATTATGTTTAACTCTATGCTTTTCTCTGTATCTCACTCTTTATATATCTCTCTCTCTTTATATCACTCCCACTCTTTATATCTCTCCCTCTCTTTTTTTCTATCTCTCTTTATCTCTCCTTATCTTTCTTTAACTCTCGTTATCTCTATCTCTTTTCATCTCTCTTTATCTCTCTTCTTCTCTCTTTATCTCTCGTTATCTCTCTTCATCTCTCTTTATCTCTCTTTATCTCTCTTTATCTCTATCTCTCTTTATCTCTCTTTATCTCTCTTTATCGCCCTTTATATCTCTTTATATGTCTTTACGAGGTGTGGCAATTAAGTTCCGGGAATTTAGTTATAATTCGAAAACTGGTAACACTGCGTATTTTGTATATACATGTCTAGAGGGCAGTGACCTTTCTTCAGTTCCAGTCAAAGTTTGAAGTCGATCGCACGTTCAGTTTGTGTTTTATGCGTGTTTTTTGGAAGTGCTTTTTTAAGTCGCGTCACGAAAATGAGTGATTTACTTTACAAGCAACGTAAACAACTCATAAGTTGTGCGTGAGTTTTTGGCAAACAAAGGCATTCCAACGTTGCCGCAGCCACCCTATAGCCCTGATATAGCCTCCTGCGACTTTTTCTTATTCCCCAAGATGAAGTCGTACCTCAAGGGAATTCACCATGGTGGCGTACAGGAGGTCAAGGAAGCCGTAACAAGGGTGCTGAACGGTCTAACGTCGGAGGATTACCAAGGGTGCTTCCAATCATGGGAGCAACGTTGGAAACGTTGTGTAGAGTTAGAGGGAGACTATTGTGAAGGTCGATAATAAACTTTTGATTAAAACTTAATTTTTTCGTGTTTTATTGACGAATTCCCGGAACTTAATTGCCATACCTCGTATATCTCTTTAAATCTCTTTATATCTCTTTATATCTCTTTATATCTCTTTATATCTCTTTATATCTCATATATCTCTTTTTATCTCATATATGTCTTTATATCTCTTTATGTCTCTTTATATCTCTTTATATCTTTTTATATCTCCTTATCTCTCTTTATCTCTCTTTATCGCCCTTTATATCTCTTTATATCTCTTTATATGTCTTAATATCTCTTTAAATCTCTTTATATCTTTTTATATCTCTTCATATCTCTTTATGTCTCTTTATATCTCTTTATATCTTTTTATATCTCTTCATATCTCTTTATGTCTCTTTATATCTCTTTATATCTCTTTATATCTCCTTATATCTCTATATATCTCTTTATATTTTTTTATATTTATATAATATACTTATATATTATATCCCTCTTTCTCTTTCTCTTTCTCTTTCTCTTTCTCTTTCTCTTTCTCTTTCTCTTTCTCTTTCTCTTTCTCTTTCTCTTTCTCTTTCTCTTTCTCTTTCTCTTTCTCTTCCTCTTTCTCTTTCTCTTTCTATTTCTCTTTCTCTTTCTCTTCTCTTTCTCTTTCTCTTTCTATTTCTCTTTCTCTTTCTCTTTCTCTTCTCTTTCTCTTTCTCTTTCTCTCTCTTTCTCTTTCTCTTTCTCTTTCTCTTTCTCTTTCTCTTTCTCTTTCTCTTTCTCTTCCTCTTTCTCTTTCTCTTTCTCTTAGGTTCATTAACATGATGAACTTAACTTAATGAACTTAACTTGATGAACTTAACTCTCTTTCTTTAGTTCCTTAACTTGATAACTTCTTTTTTTTTTTTGTGAAACTTTATTGCCATTCTTTACGATCCTTTATTTAAACACATTTGTATTTCCTTATTATATTCAAGTATTTCCTCTCACTTGCTCTATTGACTCTATTGGGTGAAAAATTTGCTGGACGTGTAATTTCTCAAAATGGAGACATCTTGCCAATGCTCTAGCAACGGTTCAATCCTACAAAAGCAATATTAGAGCTGTTATTCGCAAAAGAGAGTTTTAATTTTTCCAAAATAGCGACGGTCTGTAAGAAAATACGAGTCGAGGCATTTAGACGATATAGTGTTGCATCACTAACATCATAGTCTTTGTCATTGTCAAAAATTCCTCGCTTTTACTAAAAATATATATTTTTTTTTTAATTTAAAATAAAACTTCTTGTTGAAAGATATGAGACTATACTTATGTCAGTTAATTTCTCTATTGTATGTAACGTGTAACGTGTTGTTCAAAAATAAAAAAAAAGTTTAAAGTTTGCAAGGTTAAGAAAGCCGGTCGGGACCCTTCTAGCAGCTAGCTATCAGCCTGTGGGGAGGTTCTTGGCTGTCCAACCTTAGCGCTCACATACACATATAATATTACAGAGTCCCTTAATACACCCACTATAGGAAAATAGTACACAAAACTGAAAAGGCTCTGGATAATCTAATTGTTATAAGTGAAAAAAAAGGTGGTTTCTCTGTACTAATAACCTAAGCGATATCTTATGATGATGTTCAGATAAACGCTCATATCCCGCCCTCCATGATCTTTTGTTTTATTTTATAAAAGATCCCAAACATCATTGTCTTTTAAATTTTTCTATACCACAAGGAATTCACTAAAATTTAAGTGTTCATGTTTTTTTTTAGTCAATTAAGTTCGTTTTTATTTCAGAAAAAATCATTAAATCTTATTAGCATACTTTTAGTTTTATAGTTGAAGTTAAAACAAATAGCAATCATATTGTTTAGTTACATATGTAGTGTACCAAAGAGAAAAAATAAATATATGTATATAATTTGGAAGATAAATTTATTAACAATGCTAAGATATTTTATTTTATAACATTTTTATTTTTACTCTGTATTCAGGTTTGTAAATTGGTTGATAGGAATTGAAAAGAAAGAGCAAAAAAAAATTCACATTCTCTAGTAGTTTTGTTGTAACATTATTACAACGTACTGGCAAAGGCTATTAAACTTTCATATGCGTATAAATCGAAGTAAGCAAATGACGTTTTGTTATGAGAAAGAGAGAAGCAAAAATTTTAGTTACATTCGTTGTATATCATTTTGAAGTTAAGAGAGCTCTGATCTAGTCGAAGCCGCGCTCAAATTTTAAGCGAGGATTCAAACCAGAGCAAAGCTAAGTGAGCGATTTAGTATTTTATTTAATTTTATTAACGCCTAAGTATTGCTTCACGCTCCGCGAATTTAATTTTTATTATGTTTTTTTTTTTTTTTTTTTTTTTTAATTTGTTTGTTTTAGTTTACGGTAAAAATGAAACAAAAGAAGCTTAGCTTTTAAACAAAACAATAATCAAGAATAAAGAAAACAAAAACTTACATTTTTACCTCCAACTACGATGCAAGGCCTTCCATTGTTTGTTGGTGAGAGATGATCTGCAAATGTTGTTGCTGTAAATTTGATCAATGTTTTGTTATTTTATAAGCTATCTTTTAACCCTTTATGCAACCTAATATACTAGTTTATTTTTTTGTTAATATTTAATCGAACTGGAACTAATTTTTATTCTCTGTGGTTTTTACGAAAAAAATTCAATATTCACTTTAAAAAAAAATTTTTTTTTTAGCATTTTAAGCACTAACGATTTTTTTTTTTTTTATTTTTCAGTTTGTTTTTAGACTTGGGAATTTTTAAAGAATGTAAATTTTATTTTGCTTGAAAACTCAGTTTTTTTTTTTTTCTTTTTCTTTTAACATTTGGTTTTTAACTATTCACTACTTTCAAGGTGACTTTAACACCCGTTTAGTTTTCTTTTTTTTTCTTTTTTTTTTTTCTTCAGTATTTAAACTAATATTTATTTGATGATTGTTTCTTTTGTAATTTTTTATGAAAAATTATATTATTTTGAACGTTAAGCCTTAGCTTAGCTGCGCGGAAAGAGTTTCGTAGTTTTCTGAACAAACTGCATGTGCTGATTTTTAGACTAAGTGCTTCAGTGTTTCCAAAGTAAAGTTGATGGATCAGAATTTTACTCTCTGCACAAAGCGTAGAGCTTTTTTCTCTGGAGACTTTTGATGCGTTCAAACATGCGTCTGCTGGCCAGCATAGAAGACGGACACCGCCGGTTGATTTGCATGATCAGGAAAAAAAATTCTTTCCTGGCAAAAGTGTAGCCCTTTTGACCGAGGTATAAAAAGGATGTCATCAATACACTTAAAAATTGTTTAAATTGACCAAATATTTTAGGATGCGGTTCGGTTTTTTGCAATCAAATCCAAGTAGAAAAATATGTGCGTTGAGCTGATAATCTTTCCTGCTTGATGGTTCAACGAAAAAGGAAGTTGGATTTCTTTTTTTGTTCTAACCAACATCAGCATAGCTTGCGAACAAAATAAGTTTTTTAATTTTCACAGTTGGTATGAATTTGTTTGGAGACATTAATAAGCATTCAGGGGCGTTTTAGAAAAATATCTTAAGTTAAGTGAAATTTCTTATATATGAATTTAATAATTTTATTGTTGATAGCTTGAACATTACAAACGCTTTTTTTTCTCATTTAAGAGATATTTCAATTTTTCTCAGAACAATTAAGAGAAAGAGAAAAAAGAGATTAAAGGAGAATAAAATTCTCTCAGAATTAAAGAGAAATTAAACTCTTAATTTTTCTACCTTCTGTCTTTTCATATATCTTCCTTCTCTTTATCTCTCCTTTCACTACATCTGAATTCGCTTTATAGTTTTAATCACTCTACATTTTTTTCTCTATGTATCTCTTCTTTGTGTCTTTATCTTTTCTACATACTTGTCTTCTCTCTATATCTTTATGTAAATTTCTTTTTTAGTTACATCTCTCTTCTTTCCACATCTGTCTTCACTTTATATCTTTACTATCTCTAAATCTCTTTCCTTTCTATAGCTCTTTTCCCTGCATTAGTCTTGTCCGGATCTCTCTTTTCTCTATAACTATCTTTTCTATATATCTCTGTTTTCTATGTATTCCTCTTTTGTCTATACCTCTCTTCTCTGTCTCAGTTCTTTACTTTTTTCCCCGTATCTCTCTCATCCTTATATAATTCACTTCTCTCTTTCTCTTATTTCCCTATATATCTCATTTTACTATACAATATATTTATATTCGCACCATATATCTTTTCTTCTTTCAACTCTTTTATTTTACATCTCTCTTCTCCCAATATCTCTCTTTCCTCCATGTCTTTTTACTCTATCCATCTCTCCGCTTCATTCTCTCTCCATTTATTTCTGCACTATATATCGTACATCTCTCTATGGGTCATTCCTACGACTTGTATATTATCTCTCTTCTCTTTAAATCAATTTTATTTCTTTAAACGAGTGTCTCTCCTGTTTTCATCTGTCTTCGCTCTTTGGCTCTCCTATCTCTACATCTCTATACCCCTTTTTCCCGTTAAATTTTTGTTTGTTTTTTTTTCTTTCAGGGGGTTTCCCTTGTATCTTTCTGATCAAAAGTTTTTAATCCACAAAAGCAATAAGTTTCCTCTCTTAATATGAGTAATGTCAGTCGATTTCGAAAAACTGTGAGTTTGTTTTTTCATTACTTGAAAAAAGTTTAAGCGGATAATGTTGTGATTTATTCAGAAAAAATTTACTATCCCATTTACTCGAACTAATGGTAGTCAAATAACTCCTACTTATGTAACACTTTCTCTACTATCTGAACTTTCTTTTCAAATCATTTTTTTTTTTAATATTTCTAGATATTGGACTTCTTATCGCCTCTTACTACGAATTTTTCAAGCTCTTCACAACTAGCATCACTAATTAAAGCCACCTACGCTATACAGCTTCATTTTATATCTACGAAGCTGTCTGAATGTGCCGCTGGCATTTGAATATATTACCCAACACCATCCCTTCTCTAACACCTACACTTTGTTATTCGATGAAAAAAGAAAAACCAATTTCCTTCTTACATCCTGCGCGTCTTTTCGAGAGCATAAATTAAAAACTTGCCTTCAGACGATACAGCTTTTCGTCATTACAGCGTTAATTAAGCTATGAAACTCAATAAAAGAAAAAGAAAGCAAAAAAGTTTTATTCTACCAAAAAAAGTAGTCAACCACGTTTGAACGAGAGAAGAAAGCAGGAAGACAAAATACAAGAACTCTATTTCTTTTAGCATTATTAATGAACGATCTGAAAAAATGGCCACCTAGTAGCCAGTAGAGAACGAAATAAACTAAAACTTTTACCACAAAAAAATACATAAAGCCAGCATAAAATTTGCGCCAGAAAGAAGTTAACGTTCGAACGCATACGTTTGCTGAATGCTAACGAGTCGCATCCCTAGATAGCTAGTCAAGCTGTCTGCTAGGCTGGTTGGATGTGCTTCATTTCTTCATTGGTTTTTGTGATATTTTCTTTTTTTTTTTGGGTCTTTTGGAAACCCTTAAGCTACCTGCTGTTCAGCTTTGCACCCGACCCGGCGCTCTAGACGACCCTACAGGTAGGCAGCTATTAGTTATTTATCCTGCTGCTCTTTCTACTTCTATTTTCTTTCTTGAAAATCGACAACCTCCCTCCCTCCCCTATAGAAAGAAAAAGCATTGAGAAAAACGTTTCCTTCAACTGTCAGCCCACCACTACATTCAATAATTGTTTTTGAATGAGTCACAGTGGGCTTGAAATCAGCAGCAGCATCTTAGGTGTTTTTATAAGTTTTTCTTTTCGGATTTATTTTTTGTTTTTCGTATCTTTACAGTAAAACTTCCAAGACTTTTTTGTGTTTTTTCACCGCTTATAGGATCTGATTTGCTCCTTTTTCTTAACTTTGTAACGTTTTGCTAAACTTAAGCATTAAAGTGAAAAAAGTAAAGTACGATTTTGAGGTTGCTGTTTGGTCCTTTTGGGTGGAGGCATGCGAGTATGTGTGTGTGTGTGTGTGTTTGTGTGGTTTATGTTGGCCACCTTTATGTTCTTGTAATTTGAGCCAGGTTTTCTTTTTACGGCTTTATTCATTCTAACTTTACCGCATTACTAGCAGCCCGTTGATGAGTTCAAAGGATAATCTTATTTGGTAGCTTGGAGTTGTAGACCAAATGGCGATGAATCCTTGATTCATGAATGTCGGTGTGTGCAGATTTAATCATGAGACCAACATGTCTCTCTTAACGGCAGCAGATTTGTGAAATATAAGAATTTTTAGCGCTATAAAAGTGGAAATAAAAACTTTTGTTGCCTTTTTTCGTTTTTATGCGCTTTCTTTAGAAATTAAAAAAAGCTGCTGCAAAGATTAAATAAAATATCCAAGGGTGCGAGAACTCAAAGGTATGCTAAAGGGTTGATAAAGGCAAAAAAAAAAAGGTTGAGGCTTTTAAGAAACTCAGAATCACTTGCATGGAAACCTTTTGCAAACTTGACCTTTCTAACCCAAAAGTCGATAACTTAAAATTGAGACTCAAAATAAGGTTGGAATAGAGAAGAAAATATTATCCCTATTGAAATAAATTCAAATTTTAAAAGTAACAAATTCAATGTCAAGCTCCAAGAAATAATTTACGCAGTCAGCAATATGAATTGAAAAAAGGAAACGAAATACCAATCAGTCGAAATTTGACCTATATCAAAAAATAAAAAAATTCATAAACTTAAAAATCGGAGAGTTTTATTTAATGGATAAAAATTAAGCTGCTCCTTTTTTACCTCATTTATTTCAGCACAGCAATAAAAAAATAAAATCAATCAGTGAGCCAAGAACATTAAAATTTATAATGTTCCTTTTGTAATTATTAAAGTAAGACACATTGTTGGTTTAAATCTGAATGCACTGACATGACCACAATTCCTATTGTACAACACAGAATAGCTGTGCTTTACTTTCAAAATGCTATTGGCAGGCTCAAGTTTTACTTTTTCTACAAATTAAAACGAGTTCTTCATATATCCTTTTTTCACACAATACAAATTTTAGCTCAAGCAACGTTTTCTCGATATACTTTACCAAAAATAATTGTTTTGTAAGTTTTTTCTCATTTTAATTTCCACATTAAAGCTCTGAATGAAAAGCTTTTTTCCACATGAGTGTCTGTTAATAGCTGTAATACACTAGCATATAAAATTTCTCAAAACCGTTACTGGAAATCATGGTTGCCATATATCCTTTTTTTTTTAATTTTATTTTAATGAATTATCGCTCAGTAGGTATTTCTGAACAAAAAATTTAATGCTTAGGTTTTCATTCATTATAATTTCCAAATGTACGCCTTGGCTGAAGATATGAATAATAGAACGAATGTGTAATAATGTCCTTAAAATAACTGCGAAGCTTATTTGTTCAAATCAATTATATTAAAGGATCTTGTCATATATCCTTTTTTTAAGAAATTTACTTTGAAAGCATCATTACTTCTAACACAAAATTTTTTATAAAGCAATAATTTTTGTGGTTATTTATCAATTTTTTCACAAATTTGTTACTAAAAAAGGATAATTAATAGTAAAAAGAGTGTAAATGTATATCGTCATTATAACTGTATACCGAATTTTGTAAAATCAGTGTAAATAAATATGCTTGTCATATATCCTTTTTTTAATAATTTCAAATCCATGCTCAAACTGCAAAAGTATCAATTTCGCAGGGAAATGTATGGAATAAAACGCAGTGAAATCCTCATAAATACACTTTTTCGCAACATACAGTTCACATTTTAACAGAAACTGGGTTTGGGAAGTTCAAAATATTAAAAAAAGCATATTAAGATTTTTATTTTTTTCCTTGATACCATTTTTGCTAATATTGATAATCCGATTGATTTTTTTTATAGCATTTATTCAACTTTTTAACAGAATCATATCAATTAAAATGAATGAATGAACGAATCTAGAGTGCAAGAAAAATTTTTTTTAAATTTGTTCGTAGAAGATATGCTTCTAGCAGAAAGGATTTATTATTTAGGGCTGAATTTATCATCCTAATGCATATCTAACAATATTAATAAAAACATTTCGTTTACACTTGACACTGATCAATAAATGATTTCCAAATAAAGCATGGGTGTAAATTCCCAGCTACAATGGGTTCAATTGAGGATGACCTTCAACCACAGTCCAAAAAATGATCTCATTGAAAAAAATCATTAAAAATTTATACAATCTTTGCTCCAAAAATATAACCAAGCCAACCAACACATATCTAGATATTCTTATCATCAACATAAGCATCAACACAAACAGACACAGCCTGTTACAAGCACAATAGCAGCAAGGCACACACACAGACGGCAAGATAGACAAATAAATATTTCAAAGAATTTTATATGGAAATCACGTTAATAAAATACATCTACTCTTAAAAAGAAATCGATTTGAATATAAAAATAAAAGCGATGCAAATAAAGGATAAGCAGCACAAACTGGCTACAATCTGGCTGAGTTGGGATGTTTCACATATAAGGCAAGAACGGAATACAAAAAAAAAAATAATCAAATTTGGCAAAAGGATTTTCAGTCGTCATGCATGCATGCAAACAGGCTGAAAGGGAAATCAATGCAAGCATTGATAGGTACCTTGACTTGTGTTGCCTTTTAGTGCTTTTTTTTTCTTGTCCTTGTTTTATTTACATTGAAAAATGATGCTCTTGAATGAAGTGAAAAGAATTGCTTGCATAATGATACTTGATTCAAAATATAATTTCTGTAACCTGCTGCGTTATAAAGTGAAGCCTTTTACATATTTGAATAGAAAATGCGACAGAAGAAAATTTTAACTTAAAATAAATCCATTTGAAGTCATTTATTTTATTAATAATTATAAATTAGAAAAATTAATTTGACTTTGATTCAAGATCATTTTTAAGAGCTGACACAGAGCGGTCCATAATGTCCATTTACATCAAACGTTTGTTGCTTATTGAAAAATCGTTTTCTGTTCCGTTTAATGCAATAAAATATAAAAATTTTTACTTGTTTTTGATTGCGGACTATGACGTAAATAAAAACCAAGTGTCATTTGCAACATTTCGCAAGCCTAAAGGCATTTTTGATGACGATAGCGCGTTTATTTTAATTGCGGCATATACCGTAATTGAAAACAAGCTATATTTTTGGTGCCAACTTGAAATTTAAGCCGTCAGTTTATGCCATAATCCCAAAAAAGTGGAATTTTCATTACTCAAGAAGGACTTAGCAATGATGATATTACCTTGTTTTTGATTACGGCATATACCGTAATTGTAAACAAGCCATCTTTCGTTGCCTACTTAAAGTTAGAAGCATAAGTTTATGCCGTTATTAAAAAAAGTTGTAATTTTCAGCATTTCATTAGACAAATAGGACTTAACAGTGACAACAACATATTGGTTTTAGTTGCGGCATATACCGTAATTGAAAACAAGCTATATTTTTGGTGCCAACTTGAAATCTAAGCCGTCAGTTTATGCCGTAATTACAAAAAAGTGGAATTTTCAACATTTCATTACTCAAAAAGGACTTAGCAATGATGATATTACCTTGTTTTTAATTACGTCATATACCGTAATTGTAAACAAGACATCTTTCGTTGCCTACTTAAAGTTAAAGCCATAAATTTATGTCATTATTAAAAAAAGTTGTCATTTTCAGCATTTCATTAGACAAATAGGACTTAACAGTGACAATAACATCTTGGTTTTAATTGCGGCATATACCGTAATTGCAAGCAAGTCATATTTTTAATGCTTGCTTAAAATTTAAGCCGTCAGTTTATGCCTTAATCACAAAAAAAGTGTAATTTTCAACATTTCATTACTCAAGAAGGAATTAGCAGTGATGATATCACCTTATTTTTGATTACGGCATATACCGTAATTGTAAGAAAGAAATCTTTCGTTGCCTACTTAAAGTTAGAGCCATAAGTTTATGCCATTATTAAAAAACGTTGACATTTTCAGCATTTCATTAGGCAAAAAGGACTTAACAGTGAAAATAATATCTTGATTTTAATTGCGGCATATACCGTAATTGAAACCAAGCTACATTTTTAGTGCCAACTGAAAGTTTTAGCTTTTGAAAAATAAAAAAGACTTAGTCTTCGCTTTATCTGCGATTTTCACAGTAAAATAGGTTGTTTAAGAATTGTACAGATAAATAGAAAAGATACAAAGAAAAATATACACTTTAAATTTTGTTCAAGCTTTTAAGCTACTTACATAAGTTTACTTTTATTTACATATTTAGTTTATAGAGCCTTTTATTTAGCCTAAAACCGTGGCAAAAGAAAAAATTCGCATTTTGATTAAAACTAAAAACAAAAATTGCTTTATTTTCAAGCAGTTGCTAATAAAATAAGTATTTGCTCTGCACTTTGGTTAAATATTTTTTTTTAAATTGGAACACTTTATTTCATTCTTTTTCCTACTCTTCACCCTCTTGTGCACTACAACACGCTGCTTCAAACCTTATATTGGTATTTAAGCCACTCTAAAACAATCAATAATCATTATCACAGGACATGTCGTCCTTAAATTCCCGCTTGGCCTGTTAGACATGGTTTCGCGTTTAAATTCTATGGTTTCTTTCATCAGCCTGTCTACAAACTAAAATTCAGAGCTAATGCAAAGTTTTTCTTGTGCTTCTGTTAAAATGCCAGACAACCATCCATACATCCATCCATCCATCCTTTCATCCGTGAATCCATCATCATTTATCACCTAGTTTGCCAGCGCAAACACACACACTAAGTGCACTTGAAAAAAAAGCTTTAGCAAAAAAAGAGCAAAACCAAAAAAAAAAAAGCGTATCATTCAAAACATCACAAAGGCGTTTCCAGGCAATCAAATAAACAATTACATTGCCTTCGCTTGTGCTATCGTATCAATACTACTTTAGCATTAAACATTTCTAAATTATGCATGCTTTTCTTATTGTATTGGTTCTTGTTTTTTTTTTTTTTTTCTTTACATATCAAATAAGGATATTTATTGGTATCATTGAAAAAAAGAAAAAAGCAAAAATATTCTATTCATTGTCATCAAGTTGCTAAGCAGGCCAACCTCGTCTCATGGTCAATGAGAACAACCAGTGACAACAACAGCAAGAACGATTTTATCCTCCTTTGGCCAACTTTGTTTCTTTCTTTTTTTTTTCTTTTGTTTGAGGAGCTTAAACGTCGATTTTCATGACAACAAAATAAAGTAGCTTCGCAACGTCCTTGTGACACAGGCAAAAACAAAATTGCGCGCTCTTGTTTTAATAGCCAAATGTCAAGCTGACTAAATGTAGGCAGACGACGGCTATTCATGCTAAGAATAACAAAGCCGAATTTATTTCTTGTTTGCTTATGTTCTGGTTTTTTTCGTTTCCTTTTCTGTTTATAATATGCTCACATTGCATTAACTTGATAGCTTTTAATGATTAATTAAAGTTATAAATTATAATTTGCTCAAATTGAAGAGTACTTTGCACTCTAGTTGGTTGGCAGGATAAACTTTGCAGGTTATAAAACTATGTCTTGTGTATAAACAAGGATATAATTAATTGATAACTAATTGATAGTTAAGACAGAATAAACAAGAACGAACAGGAAGTAAGACGTAGCACATTCTTTTACTGTCACTAGAGTTCAAAGACTTGATAGTTCGAGTTGATAGGTCGAGTTGATAGGTCGAGTTGATAGGTCGAGTTGATAGTCGTTGACCAAAAAGAGTAGAGAGGTTGAACATTTTTCAAGATAAAGTGTTTAAGAAACTTTTATAGATGGTTTTTGTATTTTTGGTATAACTTTTGGGCGGTTTTTTTCCCAGAATTAACGTATATCAGGCACACTTATAAGAATTTAAGTGAAATTGTAAATATGGACTATGCCGTAATTAAAAACATTTGCCTTTCTTGACATGTTTAAGCCAGAAAGGCTTAAATTTTAATTACGGACTATGCCGTAATTAAAAACATTTGCTATTTTTTACATATCTTGACGCAAAAAGTTATTTGTATCAAAATATGCCGTTTATCACAAATTGGCAATATTTGCGCAACAAATGCGGACTATGCCGTAATTAAAAACATTTGCGATGCCGTAAATCAAAATATTTGGTATTTTTGACATATCTTGAAGCCAAAAAGTGATTAGTATCAAAATATGACTGTTATCACAAATTGGCAATGTGTGGACAACAAATTAAAAGCATTTACTATGCCGTAATTAAAAACATTTCCTATGCCGTAATTATAAACATTTGCCTTCTTTGACATATCTTAAGCCAGAAAGTGATTTTAACCACAATGTCATTTATCATTCTTATTCTAAATATAAGGGACGAGAATTAAGGGGGCATATAGGTTGCAAATTTTCAAAGAAAAAAAATTTTTTTGGGAATTTTTTTTCATAGATGGAAAAATATATCGTTTTCAAATTTTGCACATATATTTATTAATATTTAAAGAATACAAAAAAAAAATATAACCTCGAAAATCGACTTTTTTCAAATGACCGCCATTTTGTTTTTTTTTTTTTTTTTTTGGCAGAAAAAAATTATCCTAGTTCAGGCGATAGCCACTTAAACAAGGATTAATGTGGTTTTTTTTTCCTCAGATGTTCCAGGCTGGTGATATCCTGTACACCGTCAATTTTTGGCATTTTTTTTTTTAAATCAAATAACGTCAAAAACCGCTTCAAAAATTCTGAAAAAAAATGTTTGTATTCTTTAAATGTTAATAAATATGCGTGCAAAATTTAATATTTTTTTTCTTTCTATGAAAAAAAATTTCCAAAAAAAAAATGTTTAAATTTGTAACCTGTATACCCCCTTAAGGGACTCAATTGAAGCAATATCTGTTCAAATCAGTACTTAAAAATATAAATAAAAAGTGAATGCTTCAAAACATTTCTATATTTTTGACATATGAAGCAAGTTTTTGTTATTTTATAAAAATATTTACAGCTTACACTTGCATGATTTATTTTGGAATACAATTTTTTGATTACGGCATAGTCCGCAATTATAAACCCACTAATATCTTCGTTAATATCTTTTGTAAAATGCCTTGACTTTAAAATGAAGGGCTATGCTAAACGTTTTGTAACACGCAAGTTCTGTAAAAGAATTTTGAAATTTGAATAAAGTTTCGTTTTTAATTACGGACTATACCGTAATGAAGAACTCATCGCTTTCTTAACGTCTAATTAAGTTTTTGAAAACTTTCAATAAAAAAATTTAATAGCGTTATAATTGCAAGCAAACCGTTCATTTTTTATTACTCTTGATTTAAAAATTTTTAATTTCCAAATAAAAAAAAATGCAATGATAGTATAATTAAGTATCATACCAAAACTATAAACATGCTTTTTTTATTATTTCTACTGATGGAAAAACAAAATTTTGAAGATTTTCCTAGTTTTCTTATTATGGGCTAGTCTATAATGTCATTCAATGCCAGTTTTAACGTCTGTTGAGGCTTTTCTGAACTTAAGTGTAGGGTAAAAAACTTTTAATAGATTTTCAAATTGTGTTTTGGTTTTAAGTGCTTGCTATGCCGTAATTAAAAAACATTCTGTCTTAAACGGCTGATTACGTTTTTTTACTGTTAACATATAAAAAAATTCAATGGAGTTGTAATGGCTTAGTTAACCGTAATTGAAAGCATAACTTATTATTTACTTTGGATACTGAAAATTTATTGGTTTCCAATTGCGGACTATACCGTAATCAAACAAATTATATATTTAACATCAGATTATGCTTTTGAGCATTTACATGCAAAAAATGCAACAGTAATCCAATTACGTTCTATGCCGTAATTAGAAACAAGTATTGTTTTACTAATTTATTATTAAAATATCTTAAATATGAAAGTGGTTCTAGTTTTCTGAAGCTATAGTTATAAGAATAATGGACTTTTAAGAAGTTTTGAAATTGATTTTCGTTTTTAATTGCGTGCTATGCCATTATTAGAAACATATTCTACTCTAAGCGAATTTAAGGGAATTTTTTGATGAAAAATTCAATGAAGTTCTAACCGTGATTGAAAGCATAAGTTATTGATTACTTTGGATTTTGAAATAATTTTGGTTTTTAATTGCGGACTATACCGTAATCAAAAACAGATTATATTTTTCACATCGGAGTATGATTCAAAAGATTAAAACGCTACAAATACAAAAGTAGCAATAGTAGTCTAATGACGTTGCAAACCGAAATTAGAAACATGCATTTTTATTACTTTCTATTGAAAATGTTAAAATTTTAAGATTTCCAAATTTCCTCATTACGGACTATACTGTCGTACAATTCACACCACAGTTTTAGCATATGTTGAGGCCTTGCTGACCTTAAGTGTAGGGCATATATGCTTTAAAGCGATTTTAAAATATGTTCTGCTTTCAAATGCGTGATATGCCGTAATTAAAAACACATTCAATTTTGAACGATTGATAAAGCATATTAGAGTTTGCATAAAAAAAAATCAATAGAGTTTAACAGCATATTTAACTGTAATTGTAAGCATTCATTTTTGACTACTTTGAATTTTGCAAAAGATGTTGGTTTCCAATTCCGTCATATACCGTAATCATAGATACATTATATTGTTAACATCTGATTATGTATTTGAGGATTTAAATGCAAAAAATTCACTAGTAATCTAATTACGTACTATACCGTAATTGGAAACATGATTTTTTTTACTTCTTCTGATGGGAAAATAAAACTTAAAGATTATTTTAGTTTTCTCATTACGGTCTATGCGGTGATACAACCGACACCGCAGTTTAAATGTACTTTGGTGATTTCTTAACCTAAAGTATAGGTTGAATGAACTTTTTAAATATTAATGAAGCAAATTAGTACCAACAGCACGTGCCATTAGCATAGCAGTTCAATGAACTTTAGTTATTTTTAACTTACCAAATAATTTTGTTTTGTTTTATTCACTTCTGTAAACTGAAAACAAATAAGTAAGTAGCACCTTTGTAATAATTTTTTTGTTCATTCTTTTTTTTTTTGTTCAAGCTGCTGAACACACGCAAGTTTATTTCCATAGAGCTATTTTATCGAATATTTCAAAAAGCTATTAAGCCACTCTTTATTATGGGCTAGGCTTGTTTTCGACAAGCAGGTTACCACAAACAAGCTTGTTATCAGCTTTAGGATTGCGTGTTATATATTATTTTATTTTTTTACTATTTTTATTTTCTTAATTTTTTTTTTTCATGAAAACATTCTTCGATTGAGTCATAAGGGAGGCAGGCATTGGCGCCAGTTTGATGCAGTGGGTGGTACACAACAGTAATGGCTTTATTTTGTATTCACCGCTGAAAACCTGTCAGCAGATAATGTCAAATATTTTCAAGAAATGTTCATGCCGAAGGTACTCAGCTCTAGATATTTTCTCGGTCAGTGAATGAAGCGCAAATTAATGAAAATGTTTTGCGAAATATCTATTCATGCCGTTTAGCGAATGAATAAAGCTTTTATCGTAGCAAAATAAGGAAAAGCTGTTGGCTTAAAATAGAATCTTTTATACATTTAAAAATCTTAGTTTTTATTTTTGTTTATATTTTATTTTTGTTTCTTGCTTTAATGACTGCGTCGTAACTGAAATATTTTCTTCTACTTATGGAATAAGATTTAATTTCATGAGGTAGGATTATCTTCTTTACAATTGTCAGTGAAATTGTCTTCTAATCGAAATGGGGATTTTCGATTTTCAAGCAACTTATTCACGGATTTAGTAACAAATATTTCAAATATCCAATCAATCCTTATCAATCTGGATTAACATCTTTATCCTGTTGCTAAGGAAGGAACAAAAGCAAATGCTTTGGAAAGTAGGAGAAAAGTAGTGAAAACTGAAATTATGATTTCAAAGAGATGCTCTTGAATGGTGTTTAGTATAAAATGTAGGTTTCAATCAAAACATTTGAAGATTCACATTGAAATTTATATCCTTAAAGGACATTTAACACTATTATACACAGTTGAAAAAAACAAACCGTAAAAGTGTAGACTTTTAAATTTTGTAGAAACACATTGCATACAGAATATTTTAAAGAAACACGTTGCATATAGAATAAGCCCTGCAGATTTTTAACGTTTTCTAATTGCGTAATATACCGTAATTAGAATACTTTGTGTAAAATAGTAAAATTATTTTTAAATAAAGTATGTATTTTTACGTCGGCTTGAATTCTTAAAGTTTCACTCTTAAAAATGTTATAGAATTGTCATTGTGGTCTATGCCGTAATTAAAAACAGTGGCTTATGACTTTTTCTAATGATTTCTGTGAGTATTTTATTACGGACCACCCGGAATTAAAAAAAAAAAATTATTTGTGACTTTTTCTCCGGATTTCTATGAGGTTTTTAATGGCGGACTATGCCGGAATTAAAAAAAATGTATATATGTGAGTTTTTCTGCTGATTTCTATGAGGTTTTTAATTGCGGACTGTGCCGTAATAAAAAACATGTTTATTTGTGACTTTTTCTGCTGATTTCTTTGTGGTTTTTAAATGCAGACTATGCCGTAATAAGAAACACATTACATTTAGAATGAGCCTTTTCAGATTGTTAACGTTTTATATTTGCGTACTATACCGTAATTAGAATACTTTATAGAAAATAGTATAATTTTTAAATAAAAGTGTGAATTTTTACGTCTGCTTAAATTCTAAATGTTTCACTCTTATAAATGTTAATAGAATTTTTATTGCGGTCTATGCCGCAATTAAAAACAATAGCTTATGACTTTTTCTAATCATTTCTGAGTTTTTTTCTGCGGACTAACCCGGAATCAAGAAAATATGATTATTTGTGACTTTATCTGTTGATTAACAAGAAGTTTTTAATTGCGGACTATGCCGGAATTAAAAACATGTTTATTTGTAACTTTTTCTGCTGATTTCTATGAGGTTTTTAAATGCAGACTATGCCGCAATAAGAAACACATTGCATTTAAAATAAGCCTTTGCAGATTTTGTACGTTTTTTAATTACTCTATACCGTAATTAGAATACTTTACATAAAATAGTATACTTTTTAAATAAAAATGTGTATTTTTACGTCGGCTTGAATTCTGAAAGTTTTACACTTAAAAATGTTAATAGATTTGTTATTGTGGTCTATGCTGCAATTAAAGACAATGGTTTTTTACTTTTTCTAATGATTTCTGTGATTTTCTTATTACGGACCAACCCGGAATTAAAAAAAAAATGTTTATTTGCGACTTTCTCTGTTGATATCTATGAGGTTTTTAAATGCAGACTATGCCGTAATTAGAAGCACATTGCATTTAGGATGAGCTTTTGCAGATTTTTAACGTTTTCTAATTGCGTTATACACCGTAATTAGAATACTTTATATAAAATAGCATAATTTTTAGATAAAAATATGCATTTTTACGTCGGCTTGAATTGTGAAAGTTTCACTCTTTAAAATGTTTATCGAATTTTTATTCCGGTCTATACCGTAATTAAAAACAATGGCTTATGACTTTTTCTAATGATTTGTATGAGTTTTTTATTGCGGACTAACCCGGAACTAAGAAATGTTTATTTGTGACTTTTTCTGTTGATTTCTATGAGGTTTTTAATTGCGGACTATGCCGGAATTAAAAAAAAAGTTTATTTGTGACTTTTTCTGCTGATTTCTATGTGGGTTTTAAATGCAGACTATGCCGTAATTAGAAAGACATTGCATTTAGGATGAGCTTTGCAGATTTTAAACGTTTTCTAATTGCGTGCTATACCGTAATTAGAATACTTTATATAAAATAGCATAATTTTTAAATAAAAATTTGTATTTTTACGTCGGCTTGAATTCTTAAAGTTTCACACTTAAAAATGTTAATAGAATTGTTATTGCGGTCTATGCCGCAATTACAAACAATGGCTTATGACTTTTTCTAATCATTTTGATGAAGTTTTTGATTGCGGACTATCCCGGAATTAAAAAAACATGTTTATTTGTGACTTTTTCTGCTGATTTCTATGAGGTTTTTAATTGCGGACTATGCCGTAATAAGAAACACATATTATTTAGAAAAAGCTTTTGCAGATTTTGAACGTTTTTTAATTGCGTAATATACCGTAATTAGAATACTTTATATAAAATATTTAAATTATTTTTCAATAAACATACGTATTTTTACGTCGGCTTGAATTGTGAAAGTTTCACTCTTTAAAATGTTTATCGAATTTTTATTCCGGTCTATACCGTTATTAAAAACAATGGCTTATGACTTTTTCTAATGATTTCTATGAGTTTTTTTATTGCGGACTAACCCGGAATAAAGAAAACATGTTTATTTGCGACTTTTTCTGTTGATTTCTATGAGGTGTTTAATTGCGGACTATGCCGGAATTAAAAAAACAAGTTTATTTGTGACTTTTTCTGCTGATTTCTGTGGTTTAACGGCAAATTTTTAATTCCTTAGTGCGAACTATACCGTAATGCCATTTGTAACGTTGTATTTTCAATGATATCTCTTATAATTGAAAATTGCATTACAGTATTGTAATTACGGACTATGCCGTAATTAAAAAAATTTGATATTCACTACTTTTTTAGTGCTAAACGTTAAGTTTTAAGATTGTATCAACTATAAAACCACTTAATTCGAACACCTGGACATTTTAGGCGTTTACTTAAGCATTAATGACTTTTGAGGATTATGCCGCAATTAAAATCTTTTGATGTATACTACTTTGACTATGGCAAGAAATTAAGTTTTAAAACAATACCAGTTTTTTAAACTTGCCTAAACTTTGAAGTTTACGTAAACTTTAAATAATGGAGTAACATAAAAGTTTATCACTTTTTCGTTTGATTACGGACTATACGTAATAAAAAACTGATATTTTTACGAACGAACCTTTGAAAATTATGACAAATATGATAGTATAATAACAAATATGAAGGTTAAAAGCAAGTTTCGATAGACAGTTTTTTTAATTCCCGAGACGAAACAAAGGTTCTCTAAATTGAATGTAGCAAAAACATTCAGGTGGCGTCAGAGTACCTATCCATAAATTATATTACTTTTTTTTTATCATAAACATAACTTCGAATATATGAACGTCATAAGTTTATTGTCTGATAGACAAAAATTCGAAAAGGAAACAATAAAAGGGACATTCCTTGACTTGACATAATGATGGATGGGCATGTTGTGCGTTTACTTCAGAATATACCCACAGACACTCGCACACACACACCCAAAAACAACAAAAATAACAGCGAAAACAAATAAAACAAAAAAAAAATAACGCTTGAAACAGGACGTTACAGGACGAAAATTTAATAAAAATTAAATAAATAGTAGAAAAAACAAAGCATCAAGAAAATAAAAAGAAAACGGAGATGGAGCAGCTGAAGATGAAGATGACGATGACGATGAAGATGAAGCTGTCGAGCAAGCAGAAAATGTCAAAGCTGTAAGTCAGATAGTGTCAATTTAGGAACCAGTGTCATGGTGTTGTAGTTGTTTCAGTGTTTGTTTTTTTTTTTTTTGTCTTTTTCAGTTTTTGCTGAAGTTGCTGTTGATGGCTTCATTGTTTTGCCGGTCGTTGTTGTTGCTATTGTTGGTCTGTTTGAAGTTTATGCTGCTTTCGTTGTTGTTGTTGTTGTAACATCATATTGTTAAATGTCCCTTGAGAGAAAAAAATTGTTCATTAAATTAGCTTTCGTAAGGATGCAGCTCGTCTAAGAACATTGGTGCGCACCGGATGCGCTTAATTATAATTTATATACACTGGTGCTGGCCATTGACAACTTAATTAATATTGTTGTTGTTTTTGTTGTTTTTTGTTGTTATTGATGTTGTTGTTGATTTTGTTGTTTTTCCTTCTGTTTTGGTAGCTATTAAATCATTTTGCGGACGCTGATTAACGTTTTGAATTTGAAGGCAAGTTATTTTGTTCTTCTACTTAAGAAGCAAAATTTCACTCAAGGTTAATTACAAGATAGGATCATAAAATGCCAGATAGAGCCAAATGTTTTCTTGCATAAAAAAATAGATGAAGCATTAAATTAAATACCACAAAATTAAACAGCATAAGTTTAAATAAGCGTCGCTCACTCCTGCGGCGCCAGCTACGAGCTGCTGATGTCCATGTCCTTCTCTCTCTTAAAAGTTGTCAACATGAAATGGTTAAATTGCTCAACATAAAATTGCTCGCATATTCTAGATGTTGCTGCGCAAATTACCAACAATAAAAACGACAAGAACGACGACGACAACAACTAGTTTTACAAGGATGTACCTTTGACAGGAAACAGCTGCAGCAATAGATCTTCACAAAAATTTACAGTACACTAAAAGGACACATAAAAGAACAGAGAAATAAGACAAAATGAGTGTGTGTACGGGTGTTTGTCTGCATGTATGTATGTGTGTGTGTGAGCAACAGCAATTGAGTTGTTGCCTTCTTTTTGTTCGACCAGCAACTCATTATCCTTTTTGTAAAATTTAAGTTTTTTTCAAACATTGCTTTTGAGTCGTCGCAGTCAAGTCTCGAGTGATAAAAAGATACAAACAGCAATGCGGACAAACAAGCAGAAGAACTGACGAATATCTATCTATATAGATAGAAAGACAGACGAAATGTTAGCTGTAACGAAAGTTATCTCTATACATTCATAGCTAATGTTTGTTAGGTATTGAAGACCATAGCTGTACGTAGTCATCGCTTCCATTATCATTCGTTAGAGTTAAATTGGCGAACAAAAAAATAAATTGGCAAAGTAGCAAATAATGAATTGACTACACTGAAGCACAAATATAGCGCTTTTTGAATCAAAAGGACATTTTCAATTCGAATTGCGGAAAAAATGTAAAATAATTGTGTATCCAAAATGGTTGAGTCTTACTTCAACTTTATTTCTAGTATTAACTGTCACTCATACGCCCTGGTGTATTTAAAAAATTATAAGTCTAAAAATAAGTCTTAAAACTTTTTCTACTCTTAATTAAACAAATAAAGTGCCATAAAATGCTATAAAAACGATACATTTTCAACATTTACTGAAGTTGAGTGGCCTTTCGTTTATATATTTCAATGGTATTTTAATTACGGACTATACCGTAATTGAAAACATGGCTTATTTATTACTTTTACAGATGATAACATCAGAAATACGCTGCTGTTTTAATTTTTTATAAGATTTAAAATAGTATCATGCAAAAATAACAACGTTTTCTAATTACGGACTATACCGCAATTAAAAACATAATTTCACTTCCGCTTTAGTTGAAGAAGGAGCTTAAATTTGAAGAGTTTTAATTTTTGTACAATCTTGCATAAAAATATGTTGCATTTTTCATCTGTTAAGTTTTGAACCACTGCATTTTTCATCTGTTAAGTTTTGAACCACTGACCTCTGACCGTTTTTACTATAGACTCTAACGTAATTAAAAACAAATATTTTTTTATTATGTCTACTGATTTCATTATTTCTAATGTTATTTGAATTTTCAGTATTAAAGAAAAAAATATATGTAGGTATATGTGCATAGATTTCAATACTTATGAAAGTAATTTCACCCACTTAATTATGGACTAAACAGAAATTTTTCGGTGTTTTTAATTATTTGATGATTTCAACATTTTGGTTGTTTATACAATTTCGAGATTTGAAAATGTGAGTAAAAATATTAATGTTTAAGGAAGGTTTCTAAAATATTGCTCCTGATGAGTAGCACTCCGTGTTTTAAAACAAAACTGAATAAAAGTGGCAACTTCAAAAAGTGCTGACGAATGTTGAATGTTTTGAATTTTGAGTCATAAAAGTAAAAAAAAATGTTTGAGTCATAAAAGCTAGTAATTTTATAGAAACTATGCGATTAATATTTTATACAAACTATGCGAGTTATACGAGCCATCGTGTCATATGAGCCAATCGAATCAGACCAGAAAAGCAAGTCTTATGAGCTAAGCGAGTCATAGTACCCAAGAGAATCATAAACAATTAAACGAGTCATAGAATCCAAGTAAGTCACTTGGTACAAGCGAGTTTTACGAGTCAAGTGAGTCGCACGAGACAAGCGAGTTATACTAGTGAAGTAAGTCACACGAGAGAAGCGGGGCTATACGAGTCAAGTGCGTCACACGAGCCAAGCTAATTATACAAGCCAAACGAGTTAAACGAGCGAAACGAATCAAACGTACCATGTGAGTCATTAGTGACCATGTGAGTCATAAATGACCATGTCATACAAGCCAAGTGTGTAATACATGCCAAGTGAGTCAATCAAGCCAAGAGAGTTTGACGAATGAAACGAATCATATGAAACAGGTGAACTATCCGAGCTAAATTAGTCATAGAAGTCAAGTGAGTCATACGAACCAAGCAAGTAATTTGAGTTAAGTGAGTCACACGATCTAAGCTATTCACACTTACCAAGGCAGTCATGCTTGCCAAGCAAGCTATACTTGCTAAAGAGTCATACGAGCAAAGCAAGTCATTCGAGCCAAGGGAGTGATATGAGACAAACGAATTATAAGAGTCAAGTGAATACTACGAGCAAAGCGAGTCATATCAGCAAAGTGAGTTATATCAGCAAGGCAAGTTATATCAGAAAAGTGAGTGA
Organism: Pherbina coryleti; assembly: GCA_943735915.1. Classification (NCBI taxonomy): domain Eukaryota; kingdom Metazoa; phylum Arthropoda; class Insecta; order Diptera; family Sciomyzidae; genus Pherbina; species Pherbina coryleti. The sequence goes on from OX030951.1 coordinate 28,043,819, forward strand.
TACCAGAAAAGTGAGTCATACCAGTGGCTCATATGAGCCAAGTATACTGGTCAAGTGAGTCATCGAGTCATACAAGCTTAGTAAGCTGAACGAGCCAAACGAATCATAGAAGCGAAGCAAGCCATATACTCTAAACAAGTTATACGACCAAAGAAAGTTATAAGTGGCACGAGCCAATTGAGTCATACGAGTAATGTAGCTCAAGAGAATCATATTGCACTCCAATCTTCAAAACAGGCACAACTTAAAATTTACAAATTTTTACTTTATAATGTTAAACTATTCGTAGTGATAACCTCCATCAACTATCAAAATTTTGCACTCATCTTTTTACTCTTCAATAAAAAAAAAAAAAAAAAAAAAAAAAAATCGTTTTGTCTCCTTGTTTTGTAAATGCGAGTCGTTCTAGCGAAGCAAGTCATAAGAGCCAAACGAATCATAAGAGCCAACCGTATCATACGAGCCAAACGAATCATATGAGCCAAACGAATTATAAGAGCCAAACGAATCATACAAGCCAGCCGAATTGCACGAGCCAAACGAATCATACGAGCCAACCGAATTATATAAGTATGATATGAGCGAAGCGAGTCATTTGTACCAAGCCAATCGTATGAGTCAAGTTTACACTGAAACAAATTTGAAATTCGGTCGAAAAAAATATTGCACTGAACGCAAATTTAAAATCGATTTGATAGGAAATGTGGGTTTATATCTTCGCTTACTTCCTTTTTAAATGCGATTTTGCGAATTTAAATTCTGGAACTTTAGAATTATTGCCATTCGGAATAAATTCATTAATGAATCGAAACACACTTTATGAAACACTAATTTCATGATCATAAAAAATTTCGCAAATGAAATTATCAGAAATAATATTTTAAACGAAAACATGTTCTCGAAAGAATCACAAGTTTCTGCATTTTTCGCAAACTATGATGTCTCGAAAATGAATCGTGAATGATACTTTAACGAACACTATTGAATTAAATTGTAGTTATTAGGACATTTCAATAAGTGAAGAAAACAAATTTATGATTTATAGCACCTGACAGATCGACAGATAATAAGACATGAAAAAAATGTTCGTAAAAGTATTATCAAAGCGAATCGTGCTAGTGAAGCAAGTCATAGGAGTCAAACGAATCATACGAGCCAACCGAATCATGCGAGCCTACCGAATCATACAGGTCACATGAGCGATGAGAGTCATTTCTACCAAACGAATCATATGAATCAAGTTTACACTCAAACAAATTTGAGTTCGAGAAAAAAATTACACTAAACGCGAATTTAAAATCGTGTGGATAAGAAATATGGGTTTGTGTCTTCGCTAACCTAACTTTCGAATTGCATTTCAGGCACTTTGCAATTATTGCCATTCGGAGGAGATTCATTTATGCATCGAAAAAAGAACTCATTTTATAATCTGAAAAAAGTTCACAAATGATAAAGGTTAAGAGGGAAGGACAACCCGATGTTGCCTACACGGGGGCCTATTGGTCCATTGTGGTTCCCTATGTCTGTGGACCTAATTGTGGCAAAACCAAAATAAAAATCTTAGTCACTGGAGCATGGTTGGTCGAACCAACCGGTGCTCCGTATAAATCTGAAAAGATGCATCAGTGGTACGTTCACGAGCTCTTGCAGTTCTCCGTACACTCTGCTTCCCATGTGGCGAAGTCGGCGTTGTTGGAGATTGAAACACTCGCAAAGTAGATGGTTGATGGTTTCTGTTTCCTCGACATCTCCACAGCTTCTGCAGAAGGCCATTGTGCCTATACAACAATGCCCCGTGAGGACCCCTATTAAGATGCGAGTTTCATTTTTACTCATTGAAAGTAGGGATTGGGTCCTTTTTTCGCAGAGTTAAGGCCAGAGATAACACAGTCGTCTCTATTTGACCAAGAGTTATTTGTGTTATTTCTGGCTTTATCATTTATTTTCTTCTTGAATTCTCCGATTGGAGCCATAATCGACCCAATCACAGAACTACTTTCCAGGTCAGAGCCGTCCCTAGCCAATCTGTCTGCTATTTCGTTTCCCTCTATGTCCCGATGACCGGGGACACAGCAGATATTGATCTTGTGGGGAGGACTGATTCTGGTGAGAGCTTGCCGGCAGCTCAGTACAGATTTCGATTTTGTTGTTTCGCTGCGGAGTGCTTTTATAGCAGCCTGGCTGTCCACAAAGATTGTAATCCTTGATGGATTGATGTTCCTTGATTGGATTGTCGTAGCTGCTTTCTCGACCGCAATGATAAAAGGTCAGAAATAATATTTTTAACGAAAACGTGTTTTCAAAAGAATCATGAAATTCTGTATTTTTCGTAAACGATTTCGAAAATGAATCGTAAATGATACTTTAATGAATGTATGTATGGAATTAAATTCTAATACTTGACACATTTCTATAAGGAAGGACAAAAATTTGTGATTTATAGCAACTGACAGATAATATGACATGGAAAAAATTCTTCTAAAAGTATTATCTATTCCTCGTTAACGAGGAAAGGGTTAAGTATTGGGTTAAGTAAAAGTGTAAAAGGATTAAGTATTGAGATTTTAAGCCGACTAAAAAAAACAAAAAGTTTCATTTATGATGCTAGTTTAAAAAGATGAATGTTTGGAATGAATTTGAGTCCTTCGAATGATTTTATAATTATTCATTTGCGAAGGTTTTAAACAAATATTTCTGCTCTAAAAAGTTAATGAAAGAACTCGAAGGAGCTACTTTTAGTTCAGTGGGAAGTCGGTGAGAAGCTTAGGAAAGCAAGCCAAAAATATAAGAAAGTAAAGAAGAAACAATCAAAGAAGCTTCTTATCAACTCTTTTGCTTCCATTCATAAACTTATGCATACAAATATGTTAAAAGATATTTTTAATTTGAAAAGATGCTCTGTCACATACATATCTGTTGCTTTGACTCTTCAAAATATTATCTCAACATCATTGAAAAAATACCAGACAAGTGCTTGGCAGAAAATAAAGGGAAAAAAAAATTCAAAACGTGTCGCAGATAAGAATGCCAAGCAACCTTAAAGGATGCGACTCTAGTTAAAAAAGAAAATAGAAAATATATTTTGAAAAAAAAGCAACTTTAAGCAAAGCCTACTGCTTAATGCATTAGGAAAATTATATTCCAACAGCTATTTAAAACTTTTCAAATCCAAGCAAATTTCATCTATATCTACATTTTGGCACAAAAGAAAAACTAAGCAAAACCAAACAAAAACAACATAAAACACAAAAAGAAACCAAAGCAACAGAAGACTAAAATAATGGCGATACGGCAACAATTTGGCCGCCAATGAAAAACTTAGCTTTAAGCCACGAAGCTTGAAGACATGGCACTAATACGCAAAAGTTTCGCCAAAACTTTTATAATAGAAACCGAAAGAAAGGCAACTACAGGCTGACAGACATTATAACTACACATAAACATATACTATGTATACATATTTACAATATATATGTATATATTTTTTTTTGTTGCCTGTCAGAATGCTTGAAGTAGGGCAATTTTCGCAGTTTGAAAAACTTGTACGTTACCTGATTACATTGCTTAGCTGCTGACAGTTCATAGCAAAAAAAAAGTTCATTTTGTCAAGAAATCAAGGGGCACGAGAGATGATGGCAACGTAGGTGAAGATGTTGAAAAGTATGGGGGTGGAATGGGAAAGGGGGAAGGAGGAAAAGGATTTAAATATTAAGTAGTTAGCAGAACTTTGTTGCAATCAACTGACTTGCCACCACCATGTCAGGCAAAGGCATGGAATCTATTTTTAAATTTAAAATAATGTACAATTTATATACATGAAGGCAGCGTTGCCATATTTTCAAAAGAATTGAGATGGTTTTAAAATTTAAATTCCAATTAAAAATTTTGTGCTTAAAAAAGTTTCCAAAGTTTTGAAAGTTAATTTATGCAAACAGGATGTTGCATTAAATATTATATTTGCAGAGATAAACGAGATTCTTGTGCATGCAGTGGAAGTTGAGAGATTTTATTTAAATGTTTCTAAAAATTTTTAAAATATTTTTTTCATGTCATGCATTTCATAGTGAAATGACTTCTTCAAAGTTAATATTTTACATGACTTTTCTCCACTTATCAGTCGGTTTTATTTAAAAAGGCTGCTATAGTGTCTGTTTTCACTTTTTCTGATAGTTGGCACGTGTAGTGTATGTTTTGCAATAAAAAAGAAAAAAATTTAAAATTTTCTTAATTTTAAAATGGTGGAGAAAATATCATGTATCACTCACATACATATATTTCACACCACTTCAAGGCTCAAATAGATCTAACATAAAACTTAAATAAGAAAATAAAAAAAAAAACAAAAATAACAAATGACTTCTATTTGCACTTCAAGAACATCAAAGCATTTTAACACAAGCACAAATATCTATGAACACCCATACAACGACCGAACAACTGGCTATGAGCTCAAACTTTTGCAATTACTTCTACGTTTAAAAGTTTGTATTTTTGCACCTGACTGAATAAAAAAAAAAACTATATTACTGTTGTTTTTTTATTTTAAGAGATGTTTCATACTTATCTCATTTTTTTTTTTTTAAACACTGCAAGAGTCAGAATTCGAACTTACCTGAAAAGAAATAAAAGAAAGTCACACATTAGTATAAAATTTTAACAAAAAGGACAAATAAACATATTAAAGCTAAGCAATATTTTCAAATAAATTAAATAAATTAAGAAACTTTTAAAAAATTAAATAAATTTTCATATAAGTTTTGCTAAAAACTATTCCTAGCAATTCACTACTTTCCATACCAATATGTAGGCTGCTACGTATATTTCGGGATCTGGCAACATTAATGCCATTTCAACCAACGAACGTTTCCATTGGAAAGCTTGTCCTTTTTTAGCTTTTACGTACTCACAACATATTGGTATACGTGCGCTTATTGAGTTGTTTACAGTGCTTTTCAAATTTTAATTCAACAAAGAAATGTAATTAAGTCGTGAACATTTTTGTGCGTTCAGTGGTCCAGAAAAATCAAGCGGGGCCGTACTTCGCTCAGATTGATGCTGTACGTGAACTGATAATGCTTGATCGTCATCTGACATACCATGAGATTGAGGCATTCCTGGGCATTACTTCCACGAACTTCGTTTGTCGTGCTTGAAATCGTTTTTTGGATACGTTTCAATAATTGTCATAATAATAGTCAGTTGCGAGAAACGCTTCATTTAGTTTATCATAAACGAGAGTGATTTTTAAATTAAAAATTTTTTTTTTCCAACTGATAACTTCGTTTGTTTTTCCCTTCGTTGTATAAACACAACGCTTATAGTTCAGAGTTACTTTTTGGACAAATTGTTACTAAATTGGTAATTTGCTTAATACACGGACGGAGAAAGGGGGAAATACAATTAATATAATAAATAATAATGATCGTGATAGCTTGCGGTATGTTACTTATATATATGATATATTTTTAAGTTGACAACTGCATATTCGTTTGTGGCAAATACAACTCGTAAACGAAGTGTAGTTGGCTAATTTTTTAGTTGCGGTGAACGAAAAATTTCTATGCGTGTGACATACCGTGAGATTGAGGCTCAGGATACAAAATGATTTTTTATAAATTAACGAGCGATCAGATTAAAACAAAATTTTGACAGTCGATGGAGATGTTCATTATGAATTGATATATATTAAAAAGTCAAAATTGAAAAATTTTGAGTTGTGTCACTTTTGAAGAGGGTGCGCGATTTATTCACATTAGATTCCACATTATGTCGATTGATACAAGGAAACGCTCAAGAAATCTAATCGTTGTACTTTAAAAGACGTACTTAAAATTATGATTAGTGAAGAATTATTGATCTATACATGCAAAGAAAAAAAATCATTTGCCGCAAACGAACTTTGTTTGTCGTGCTTGAAATCGTTAATTGCAAAGGTTTTAACAGTTGTCATAATAAAAGTCAGTTGCGAGAAACGCGTCATCTAGTTGGAGGAAATTAATTTCATTTGTCATAAACGCGAGTGATTTTTCAATTGCAGCAATTGAAAAATTTGTTTTTCCCAATTGCAAATTTTGTTTTGTTTTCCCTTCGTTGTATAAACACAGCGCTTATAGTTCAGAGTTACTTTTTGGATAAATTGTTACTATAAAAGCAACTTGCTAATTTGTTTAATACGCGGACAGAGATAGCAAAAGAGCTGCGATGAGTGCAATCCATAGGAAGACGGACGGACATAGGGAGAAAGATAATAAATATAATAAATAATATTGACCGAAATAGATTGCGGTATATATAAGATATATTCTTAAGTTCATGACAACTAAATATTCGTTTGCGGCAAATACAACTCGCAAACGAAGTGTAGTTGGTAAATTTTTCAGTTGCGGTAAACGAAAAATTTCTTTGTGTGTACTTATGAGCCTGAAAGTAAACAGCAGTCAACGATAGGGGTCTTTCAAGATGAACCAAATCCAACAAAAGTTGTTCGAGCTCGAAGCACTGCGAAGCAAATGGTTGCCTGTTTCTTCCATAAAAAACTAGTCATGTTGTCACGGTACCACTCGATACACGTAAGAGGGTCAATTCGGAATTGTACACAACCATTTGTTTGCCAAAAGTGTTCCGTGAAATAAGGAAGAGTGCTGAAAAATTATTCATCATCCAGATAATGCGAGCTGCTACATATCTACTCAAACAAAGGTGTTTTTGAGCACTGAAAACATCGATTTAATGAGTCACTAATGGCTCAGCCTGATGTAGCACCCAATGACTTCTTTTTGTTCCCACACAACAAGGACAACAATTTTGACGCCAGAAGAAGCAGAAGAAGCTAAAAAAAACGAAAAATTTGTAACGTAGTTTATAAACGAGCCACCACAAATTCCCTACTTTTTGCTTCGATTGCAGTTTTGCACTAATTGTTCACTCATTTTTTACTCATTTTAAACTCCTCTTAGTATCGGAGGGGCTTGAAATGTACTATGAAAGAGTAACGGAGGGGGGTAAAAGAAACAAGAAAATTTTTAACGTAGTTTATGAACGAGCCCCTACAAATTCCCTACTTTTTGCTTCGATTGCAGTTTTGCACTCATTTTGTACTCATATTGCACTAATTTTTTACTCTTTTTCCACTCCTTTTTCCTTTCATGGGTATTTAAAATTCTTAGATTATATAGAATAAAATCTGCAATGTCATACTTGTTCACCTTTTAGCAGAACAAATACGAATCTAAATTTATCTTAATGAAATTAACCCTTAAATGCATAGTGTGCCATATATGGCACAACCAAAGAATTTATCCCCATGTCTGAACGAGGGTAATTTTGGGAAAAATAATAAACCTTCTGAGTCACATCGAATTCAAGCTTTCGTTCTCTTCAAACGGTTATGCTTACAGAATTCAACTGACTGACTTATTTGGAGCAAAAATGAATAAACGTTAAATGCAAATCAAAAGGCGATGTATTTTAAGCTAAAGGTACTAGATAACTTTATAAGGCGAAAACATACACTTTTGCAATATTATAACAATTATCGTAATTTTTTTTTTTTTATTTTTTTTATTTAAATATTATTTTTGTCTGCTAGAGGGCATTTTAAAATAGACTTTAAAAAATAAACATCGCTATACAGCCCACACCTAATCTCGGAAACAAGAAGTCCGAGATGATGAAATTTTGTGGTAATTTAAAGTAGAGGTATTTTGCTGAGACAATTCCCCTTAATTAAGTACAAAAACTAAAAAACCAAGACAAAATATCATAAATTTGAAAAAAAAACTAAAAATGCGGCATTTTCCTGATATTCTTTAAACATAAAATGTTCATTTTTAAATTTTTTTCATCTAAATGTGATGAATTGTCTTACAAAACACTCAAACGAATAAATTGCTTCAAGAATAATCACAAACTGATTGGTAAGTGGTTCCCGAGCTTAAGTCGTTGCCATTAAAAGTAAAATTTAAAGAAAAAAAACACAATTAAAGTTTTTACTTTTTTTTAAATTACTGTAATTTTATTGACAATATTGCAAAAATATCACTAATCAAAAATGGCGGGACCATAAAGCAACTAACTAGCATGTTCATAAGTCTGTTCCTCCTGCTATTGAGGAACTCAGACTCCAATATCAGGCTCTAATAGCAGTTAAACACTGTGATCGAATATCGAAGATGCACATGGGTTATGAGATACTTATGGGTTATGAGCCTAAAAGTATGACATGATCAAGGTTAACCTTGACACAGGGTGCATCATAAGTAGATAAGAACTCAGTTACTAATGTAAAACCGTTCTCTCTGTGAAATAAACTTCCGGGTAACTTTCTCGGCATATTGGTAGTATAAGTAGGACCCAAGTAGCTTGAGTGGACTACAGGGAAAAAGTCATGCCAGACCACTGATGAATTGCTGTAGCGGCCAACGAAACAGTCTGTCTAGTCTGCTGTGTGATTTGCTCTATAAAGAGCCATTGTTGTTGTTGTTGGTTGTTGCCTTCTTTGTTCTTCATGTTGTCTTGTTGTCAACATACTTGGCATAAAAGCTCAAATTTGTTTCAAGATAAAGAAAATTTTTACAAAAAAAAAGTATTTACCCAAAAAAAAATAATTACAAGAGAAAAATACAATTTGAAATCATTTTGTTTGCTGTTTATTTTTAGATTTTAAAAATATGATTAAAATTAAGATATGATAGATAGATTTTTTAAAATATGATGTGTTTTTAGTGAAAAAACAGCAAAATTTTTTTAAAATATTAACTTGAGTTTAAATTGTTTGATTTTCTTCAAATAGGGTAGACTGGGTACGGTTGAAACGGGGGACGGTTGAAACGAAGCTAATATTTCTACACCGTGCGTGATAAGGTCAGAAGTACAAGGCGACAACAATTCAGCGACAAGTCGAAACACGAATTTTCGTGTGACGTCGCTCTTCGCTCGCTGTGCTTGGGTTTAGAAGGGCCCATTGTGGTTTTCGATGGAAAAGTAAACATTTTTTGTTCGTACATTTTTGCAATTATTATGGTTTTATTAAAGTTAGAGTATTGAGAGTTTTGTATCGTTTTAATTGAAGTTCGTAGACTATGGCTGTATGATTAGTTTTTATTCAAATTTATTATCATACTAACTGTGAGCCGTTTTATACTTAGAAGGATGGTTGGTGACGGTTGAAACAATGTTAGCTAAAGTGCTAAAATCTAGTTTATAATTAATGCTGTTGAATTTTGAGATATATAATAGCTAGAAGTACACAAACATTAAAAAAATAGCTGTCACCAACATCTGATTATTATATAATTTAAGTTGTACTTAATATAAACCTTTGAAGGGTGATTAAAAATATTGTTAGATTATAAGTAACGTGAACGACGATAAAAACGATAAAAAATTTTTTGTTCACTGTGCCATAACGAGTCGTACAATCTTATTAAACGATGAATAAAACATGTTCATTTATTTTGTTTTGTAATATTTGCATGTGTTTCAATTGACACCAGGCACTGTTTCAACCGACCCTGGCATGGGGACGGTTCAAACAAAATACATTTTTTTGGGCTTATATTCAATATATTTCCGCCATGGCTCTTAACTTATCCCGGTTTAATGGACGATGAGCCTTAAAATGTTTCAACCGCACCCAGTCTACCCTAAAGAGGTGCAGTAGCCTCGGATTTATTTCTAATTAAATATTTTAAAAATCTTTTAATATTTATGTAACTCAATAATAAGGTTGAAGATAGCATACTTTAAAAAAATCAGCACTTTTTTATCTTATTTTCGTACGCATTTCATGCATTGTGATGCGGCGGAAGTACATATACGTTTATATACAGATTTAACTTTTCTGTTATTGAAAATTTTTTAATACAATTCCAGATACGTATTCTTGACATATTAAAGATCATAATTATTTAATAAAAACAAAAAAATCAATCTTGTTTTTTTTCAAATTACAAATTTTAAAAAAAAAATTTCGAATTTTTTTTCGAATCAAAAAGATATCGTTTTCGAATTTTACACATATATTTATTAATATTTAAAGAATACAAAAAAAAAATGCGGTTTTTGATGTTATTTGATTTTTTTTAAAAAATGCCAAAAATGGACGGTGTACAGGACTGGTGATAGTCTGGAACATCTGAAAAAAAAACCAAATTAATCCTTGTTTAAGTGGCTATCAACTAGGATAATTTTTTTCCGCCAAAAAAAAAAAACGAAATGGCGGCCATTTGAAAAAAATTGTCGAGGTTAAAAAATTTTTGTATTCTTAAAATGTTAATAAATACAGTGACTCAAAAAATTGATCGCATGTTCAGGAATTTCTTACAAAACAAATATTACAGGAAAACGGAAAAATGGATTGTGAAAAGATTATATATTTTTACAAACTTAATTTTTCTTAAATAAAAAAACACATTATTTTTTTAATTTTTCAGAATTTGTAGTAAAATAAATTAGAAAAATTAATTAAACATATTCGATCAATTATTTGAGTTTAAAAGTTAATATTTTGTGTAGCCTCCGCGTGCTTTCAAAACAGCATTTATTCTTCGTGGCATGGTTTCCACCAAATTTTTGCATAAATCCTGTGACAGTACATTCCATTTTATCTGGACTTTTTGCCAGATATCATCGAGTGTTCGTGGCGCACATTCACCATCCCTCAATCCGCGTTTAAGCTCCACCACAAGTGCTCAATCGGATTTAAATCAGGTGATTGCGGTGGCCAGTCCAAGACGTTTATAGAATTTTCCTGGAACCACATTTTTGTTATTCTAGCCGTATGTTTTAGATCGTTGTCTTGCTGGAAAATCGATTCCTCCAAAACAACTCCGAACATATCCAAATTTTGGAAAAGGTTTGCTTTCAAAATATTAATATAGTCCTGTGCTGTACTTTTTCCTGCAATTTTATGACACTTTACAACTTCAATCCAAGTCATACACCCCCACAGCATTATTGAGCCTCCTCCAAATTTCACTGTTGGCTGAACATGTCTACTGGATAATTTTCCACCTTTTTTTGTCTAAGTCCACTGCCTCCCATCAGACCCATATTTGTTAATTTTAGTTTCATCGGACCATATAACCTTGTTCCAATCGTCAATGCTGTAACTTTTGTACTTACGGGCAAATTTGAGCCGCAATTTCTTATAGCGATTAGACAATAAGGGTTTCTTTACCTTAAAGCGACCTTTAAAATCATTTTTTACTAGAAGATTTTTAATTGTTTCGTCCAAAACATGAATGACGTCATTTATTTTCAAGCATTTATTTATTTCAACAGCATTATCATGTACCCCATGTGTAATTTGATGTATTATTCAACGCCTTAATAAATTTGATATAATGGGTTTTCGTCCAGCGCAGTGCTTAATCGTCAAATTTTCACATTGAGCGCGAACTTTGCTAACTGTTGAAATGGAGCACTTTACAGATAGAGAAATTTGCCTATGAGAAACACCCTCACGCAAGAAATGTTCAATTTGCTTAAACTTTTCAGGTGATATTGCTTAAATCTGAAAGATTTTTCAAATAATTACATTTTGTAGTTACAAACTTAAAAACTACTTTAGTTTTACCTTAAATAAACAAGTCTCACTAAAATCAAAGTTAATGACCACATTCAATAAAATAGTTTCGAAGTTTGGTTATTCTTTTATTATTTTTTAGCAAACTCAAAAAATTGATCGAATGAACTTTTAGTGTTTCCAGTCCAACACTTAAATAAGCACTGAAATTTTTTACATATATTACTGCCAAATGAGAATAATAATATAACAAAATTAATAACCGTTACTTTTACAGTAGTGGCTTTAATAATTTGTAAACAATCTACTGCTACACGCACTGCTTACACACATGCGATCAATTTTTTTGAGTCACTGTATATGTGCAAAATTTGAAAGCGATATCTTTATTCCTTCTAGAAATAAAAATTCCCGAAAATATTTTTTTTTCTAATTTGTAACCTATATGCCTCATTAACAACGACAACAAACCAAAGTACAATTTATTGTAGCCAATTTTTTATAAAAATAACCTTTGGCTCATTTATATACTTTTTCTTGGACACGACTGCCCTGAAGCTTTTTAAGTCTATAAAACATTTTCTCAGCTTCTGTTTCTTTTTTTTTTTAACACATCTCATCTCAGTTCTTGTTTTTCTCCGAAAAGACTCTTTCTTCTGTATACAGTCAAGTATGAATTATTTAATATATCGTCGTTGCGCATACAAAAAAGGTTATGTGTTTTTGAACAATTTTTCAGGAGACGAAAAAAACATTTTTGTTTTTTAACAATTTCAATACTATTTTCACATAACTGGTTAACTTTCACATTTGTTTACTTCTGAACCAATAAGAATATCAAGAAACCATTTAGTGAATAGATGGGGCATACATATGGCTATTAAATGGTAAAATAAAAAAAAAATCGAAATTTTACACATAGCCTTTTTTGTATGCGCAACGACGATATATTTTTTAATTTACAGAAAGAAAAAAATTTATGTTTTCAATTTAATTTCTTTTAAAAAGAATATGCATGGCATACATAAAAAAAACATATTCTTTCATTCAGACGCAATCAGAATCGCAGTCGGAACAAAAAAGGCTTCTTTGCTCTCTAGATCTACTTTGCATTCGTTGCAAACACTCCCATCAAACACACCGATCCATACACACACACTAACACATTTATACATATAGCGCATACAATCCTTGTACTATTGCATGGCGACAACGGCGAGTGGCTGCCATTTATCATTCGCCATAAAGCCATGAATAATTCATACAAATTACAACATCAAGCGTAGTAAACGTGCAACAAACACACCCACTGCAGCTGATTGCCTGAGCGAGACCGCCAGACATACGGAATAGCAAAAAAGAGACAGCATATCAAAATATATAAAAATATCAAACATTGTTTTTATTGCTACAAACCGCGACAATGCCGCAGATTATAAATTTTTTTGTTTTTGTTGCAAGCAACATATTTTTTAAATTAAATCAACAATTAAAAATGCAAAAACATAAAAACAAAAACAAACACAGCGAATGAATAGCGGCAACAAATCGCAGCAGCATATGAGCAGCAACAAATATGCGAAAGTGTCACAAACATAAGCAAACGAGCACACACACATACACACACACAGACACAGTTGTCATTTATTTATATTAAAATCAAGCATAAAAGTCGCTCGAGTGACAGTCAAAATTATTAAAACTGCGATGAGTTTGTGATTGTGTGGGAGAACGTGAGAGTGGGAGAACGTATGAATGTGAGCTTTCGTTTGTATCGTTTGTGTCGCTTTTTTAATGTGTGTGATGCATTCAAGAGTGTTTTTATTAATAAGAAAAAAAAAAACTTTTTCTCTTGAAACAGCGATTGTTTTTTGTTGTTTTCTTTTGTTTTTGCTTTCAGTACTTTTTTGGGATTTTTATTAAAATTGCAACAACGACATCTCTCGGTGCTATTTTTGCGCACATTACACTGCTTTACACTTTGCGCGTTGCAATTAGCATTTTTATTACCATTGTTTTTGTTGTGTTTGCTGTTCTTCCTATGCGCTCCCTACATACCAGTTTGTTTTATTTTATCTTCTTATAAAGCGAGTCCTTGTGTCGCGCGCCATAAAGTCTGCTATGATGTCTTTTTATTTAAATCAGATTTTTTTTATTTTATATTATTTTTCTTCTTCTTCTTCTTCATTATGGAACGAACCGCTGCCATATGAGTGCTGCATAGTATAATATTTTTCTTAATCTGGCAACACTTTTACGCTGTGTGTGTGTGTGTCTTTCTCTTTCTCTCTGGCACTTGCTCGCTTTATGCTAGTTCATGTGAAAATTATGCCAAATATGCACAGATTTGCATTTATAAAAAAAAAATAAAAGAAAACACACACTCACACACAGAGAATCTGTGCTAATGCATGAAATGTCATTTTTATTTAACTTTCTGCCGCTTCCATAGGAAGAGAAAAGAAAAGAAACAGCAAAAAAAACAAAAAAACATGACAACGCAGAGCTGTCGTTATAATCAAGGGAGCTTTTATACTTATTAAAACGTTGTAATGAGCGTCAAAATGCAATTCAAGCAAAAGCAGACAAAAACAAAATGTCTGCCAAATTATGCTAAAGTTTATAGAGTGTGCTTGACTTTTACAAATAAAATAAGCCAGAATTGGTCGAAATGCAAGAGCGTTTCAAGTGTTTCCATTAAGAAAAACTTCAAATTTAGTTTTGGTATAATGGTGTGTAACAGTAAATTTTTGGTGTTAAAATTAATTAGCTACAAAACTTTTATGACAATAAAAGCTTAAAATTATATTTTGGCATGATTATTAAATTAATTTAATTTAACTTTAAGCAGTTTATTTAGTATAATTTTTAACTTATTTGGCATTATGGCTAGTTTAGTATCTGGTATAATGTTTATTTTACAATTTTTCTTAAGTATTTGGTCTAAATTTGTATAATGGTTGTGTAACGAACTTTGTAGCCGGGGTTAGCTAGCCGGGGTTCATACAAAAACTATTTCCTTAGTTTTAAATTACGAATACATACAAGAATTTATTTAAATTCACTATTCAAGTTTTTATTTATATGTTCATTTTCACAAAAACAATTCACATTTTTTTATTCAATTGTTCAATCTCCGTTGCTTCTGATTTCCCTCGAAGTCCTTCGAAGTAGGATCCGTGAAATCCGTTCGTTTCGGTCCGCTGAGTATTTACGATGGGCCGTCCGGTATAGAACCACTTGGGCCAGGTGTAAACTTTGGTCGTTATTCTCGTAAGAAAAATATGGTCTGAACCCAAGTGGGCGATTGACTTGGATGCTTTTAGAGCAGACCGTCCGGTATGAAACCACTCGAGTCGACAGAAAAAACAACTTTCGTGATGCCACTGGTATGTTTTATGACCGGCCGTCCCACTCGGGCTGACAAGAAACACTGTTCGCCAGGATGAGCCGTTTGGTATGAAAACCACTCGGGCCGGATGTAAAAGTCGGTCGCTTATGTTGTCGCAGTGTGCTGAACAAAAATAGCGCGTCTACTTGGATGCTTTTATGCGCACCTTACACGGTCAATCATTTGACGTCAATCATTTGTATGTGTTAGTAAATATTTGTTTGTATGCATCACACAGACTCGTTGATGGCTTGATTGACGAAAATCTAAAATTTTTGATATTTTTCAATGCTGGTCAAGCGGATTGATGTGTGTAAGGGCTTGATTGACGGCTTTTCGTCAGTTCGTTTGTTTTTGTCGTGTGGCAGCCATGTCTGCGGAGAAAAAAGAAGCTGCAAAAAAAAGAATTGAGGAGGACAAACAATTTTTTATGTTTTTATGTTTTTATTTTTATGTTTTTTAATAGCATTTGCTACTGCAATATATGCGATGCAATCGTCTGTGTCACTCATGGCACGTCTGTATTTCACGAACAATTATGAAGAATGAAAATTTGACGCTATGCTTGATGTGTGTAAGGGATAGCATCAATCCACACGTACACATGCTTGACGTCAAATGATTGACCGTGTAAGGTGCGCATTAGAGCCGGCCGTCCGGTATGAAACCACTCGGGTCGACAGAAAAAAACACCGTTCGTGACGTCACTAGTATGTTTATCGCCGGCCGTCCGGTATGAAACCACTCGGGTCGACAAGAAACACTGTTTCACTACTGCTTTTAGTCACTCGTGCTTAGTTACTTGCACACTTGTTCACTTGGTCTCTTGTTTACTCGGTTACTTGACTCACCGATGTGCGTTGTTCGCGTGTTGACTTCAAAAGAGACCCACTGTTGGTTCGCTGATTCCTTTTATCCCCAAAAAGGGTAACGGAACCTTTTTTGTGTCACCAATTTCCATCTGATCTCGACCTTGAATTTTGCTCGCCTAGAAATAGCAGCACCCTTTTGCCTTGCATGTTATTGTTGTCATAGTCGCTGTTTAATGACCCCCTATGTATTTTGTTATTGCCACGTGTAGGTGCATAGAATACATGTTGTTTGTGTGTTTTGCTGGCTTTGCATTATGTGGCTTCGTTATATTGTTTTCTTGTTGTGCCAATTGATCATGCCACTGGCCAGTGTCGCCAGATGAAATTACCACCAAAATTCTCTTTTTCTCACACTTAATTCCCATAAATTACCACAGTCGCAAAATACCTCAAAATACCTCAAAATACCACAAAATACCTCAAAATACCTCAAATTACCAAAATATACCAAAATGCAGTAAACTAAATTGATTCTGACAACATCATAACATAATTACCAAGAATTGACCATATTCAATAAAAAACATTGATTTTAAATATTATTCAGTTCTTTATTTATTAAAAACATAATAAGCATATTAATTCAGTTCTTTTTCTAAATATTAATTAAATAAAAATATACACGTAATAAATTAGTTTAAATTGATATGTTCATAGCTTAAATAAATTAATTTTTATACATTTCGCTATTATAAAGTTCATAGTGGATTTCATTAAAGTGAACTTCTTTTGTGTAGTTTGATTTCGATAAGCTCTTAGCGTATAAAATGCTTGAAAGGTATTTTGTGGTAACTTGAGGTATTTTGTGGTATTTTGAGGTATTTTGAGGTATTATGGTATTTTGTGGTAATTTGAGGTATTTTATGGTATTTTGAGGTATTTTTTTCCCACGCGTGGTAAATATCCCACATGTGGTATTTTTATTCCCACGCGAGAGATTTTTACCACAAAATACCATGGGAATTCCCACATCCCACAATCGTTGAAAAATACCATAAACACTATTTATCGTGCTTTTCTGGCAACATAGCCACTGGCTTGCTGTATGCGTTGTTATTGTTTATTTGCCGGTCACAAACATTTCTTCGTTTGTTGTTGTTGCGCTGTTTTGATCATGCTACTGGCTCGCTGTATGCTTTGTTGTTGTTGTTTGATTGCGGGTCGCCCAGCTGCGTATTTTATGGACAGGGGCGGTTCGCGGGTTTTTGTCCAGGTGCGGTTTAGGGTTGCAGGGCGGGTTTAAGTTTTTCGGGGCCCTTTGTGCAGCGGTGGTTTACGCGGAACTTTAAGGCATAAATTCAACGAATTTATGTTTCCTTACAGTTTTTACTAAACAAATATTTAGTATAGTATTTGAAATATTATTTTTTCATAATATTTGGTCGAATATTTCGTATAAAAGTTTTACAATTCTTTTGGTATAATTATGTATTGCATCTGACATAACTTCAAGTTTTAAGTAGTTTATATAGCATGTGTTTTGGCATGATTTTTAGTTTAACATCTGGTATATTATTTAGTATAAATTTTTCTTATGAAAACATTTAGTCGAATATTTGATGTTATTGCTTATTTATAGTTGTTATCGTAGCAGTTTTCATAAGAAAACTTAACAATTCATTCTGGTAAAATTATATATGTAATTCATTTTATTAAACTTGGCATAATATTTGGCATAATATTTAGTTTAACAGCTGGTTTCTTTATTTGATTTAAAAATTTTTATAGCATTTACTGGAACATTCATTACAAGAGTTATATTATATATTGGTATAAAATTTAGTACTATTTTTCGTATAATTTTTGGTCTAATATTATGAATTATAGTGTAATATTTGGTATAAAAGTTGGTAAGACTATAATTTCAGTTCAATACTTCACATAAAAGTAAGTACATTTGGTCTAATTTTTTATATAATACTAGCGACACCAGGGGCGCGTATAGGTCTAAGAAAGGTATATTCAAAACTTTTCTCAAGCCCATAGTTTGACACCACTGTTACTCTCCACTGCTCGTTACAGTTTCCCAGTGGCAGGACATCATATTATTTGGTGTTGTCCTCCATTCTGAGTTTCAATGTAAGTACTGTAAATTGTACTTCCATAGCTATTCGATATCAAAACTTTGGCATGTATAGGCGGAGCCACACCTCTTTGACCAAAGGCTGTCCCGGTTTTCTAGGAGAAAGACTTTACTAAGTGGTAACTCGATTCTAAGTTTCATTTTTATACAGCATTAAGATCCAAAGCTATGCGATATCAAAAATTTACATTTTATGGGCGGAGCCACACCTCCTTGTCCAATGCCCGTCCCAGTTTTCTAGTAGAAGGACATCACCAAATAGGAACTCTATTCTAATTGTAAACTTTCTGTGACTTTTACTTCCAAAGCTATTCGATATCAAAAATGTTAATTCTATGGACGGAGCCACACCCCCTTATGCAATGCCCATACCAGTTTTTTATTAGATAGCCATTACCAAGTGGCTACTCCATACTGAGTTTCATTGTTATCCGGCATTTAATTCAAAGCTATTCGATAGCATACTTTTGAAATGTATAGGCGGTTCACCAATGTTCACACAATTTTGTCAGTCAAAGGTCATGACTAAATAGTACGTTCTTAACGAGTTTTATTGATTTTTATTTAAAAAAAAAAAAAGAAAAACTGATTTTTATCAATTTATCGAACATCTCGAGAACCGCTCATCCGATGTTTAAAACCCGTACCATGACTGGCCGAACATCCCCTAATAATTTGATCAGCACCATCAAAACCATTCAGAAGTGATGGAGTAACATACGGACACCATTAGATTTTTATATATATGTATGTATAGAAAATTTGCCAGAAAACCAAGTTCCGTTAGATATTGTTTAAAAATGGGTACATGTGTGATTGAGAATAAGATTTGGAATAAAATGTGATATATTGTAAGATTTGGTTAAATACTAAATTTTTATCTAAAATTAGTCTTTTATTTGGTTTTCATTTGTTATCATAAATGCTAAATATTTAGTCAATAATGGTTAATAAATTTTTGATGAACACTATTCAATTCAACAGATAAATGAGTAAGAAGTCGTGCATCTTATGTTATTAAAATATCTGATCATTCTTCCGTTGCTATGTGCAAAATTTATTTATAAATTAAAAACATCAAAATAAAAAACTTTTTTATTTTAAATTCTTTGAATAATTAAATAAATTAATAAATAAAATTAATCATATCTTTAAAATTTTCACTAGGAGGCATATTTTAATGAACAACTGGTAAGAAAATTATTTTTTTCGTCTTGGCCGAAATTAAAATACCCCTTCAAAAGCTATGAAGGTTTTATTAGTTTGATGACGTCAGCTTGTAGGGGGGTAAGCGTGGTTTTTATTCAATTTATCCAGATTTCCACCTCGCTGTATATTTTCAAAATCAAAGCTTATGTGTAAAATATCAAGCCGATACATAGATTTTTGTGGAATTTATAAGTTTTTTGTTTACTTGTTATTTTGATGACGTCACTTTGTATGGGAGGTAGGCGTGATTTTCATTGGATTTTAAAAAATTTCATATGTAGAGTGCGTATTTTAAATCAAATTTTTGTGAAAATTTAAGCGATTTGACCATTTTGATGACGTGACTTTGTTTCATAGGTAGGCGCGGTTTTCATTCGCTTTTGAAAAATTAAAAATATAGCGGGCATATTTGAAATCAAAGTTTATGTTCAATATTTCAAGCACATTTTATTATTTTTTAAACTCACTTCGTATGGGAGGTAGCCATCTGATTTGACTTATTTTCAAACTTGATCTTCCTCTTTTAAAAATAAGCTTATCTATTATGATAGCTTCAAAATTACGACTGTTATCCTGACGACGGACAGACCGATGTCGCTAAGTAGACAAAGGTGATGATGGTGTTGAGGAATATATGCGCCTTTCTTTACCTACGACGCCTCCTTATGGGTGTTGTTAACGAAGTGACAAACTTAATGGGCTGGCTTTTAAGTTTTGCGTCTCGGCAACACTAAGCATTGCCAAATGAATTTCGAGAGTTCCATTCGAAAATTTGACATTTTCTAGCACAAACGTACTCACTACATTTTGGTGTATGTGCGCTTATTGTGTTGTTTACAGAGGTTTGAAAATTGTATTTCAGCAAAAAAATGGACTTATCACGTGAACATTTTCGGGTGATGATTTTTACAATTTTTGGACGTGGATTGACAAGAAAAGAATTCATCGATCAACTTAGTTCGACTTTTGGTGATGAAGCACTACACGCAGCGAATGATTTCGAGCGTGATCGTCGTTCTTTCCAAGACGAATTTCGTGAAGGTCGTCCAAAAACTGGCTGGAGATGGAGTCATCCTTCCGCATTCAGGAAGATTTGTTCCCATTGGATACCCTAAAACACATTTGACGGTTGCTCAAAACAATACTCAGGTCGATTGGTGCAAGGAAATGGTTAAAAAAATACAGCGGACGAGGTTTGAAAAACGTACACGACATCACAACAGGTGACGAATCATGGATCCATGTTTATGAGCCGGAAACAAAGCAGCAATCTACTGTTTGGATCTTTCAAAGTGAGCAAAACCCGACAAAAGTTTTCTGCAGACGGAGCACATTAGAGCAAATGGTTACCAGTTTTTTCAGAAAAACCGGTCAGATCACAATTGTACAACGATTTGTTTGCCGGAAGTCTACCGAACCACCGAAGGAAGATCATCCTCAATCGCGACGATACGAGGAGAGTTTTTGAGCACTCAAAACGTGGAATTGATGGATCATCCGCCTTACAGTCCCGACCTAGTACCCAATGACTTCTTCTTGTTCCCTCACATTAACAGGGCGTTAACAGGCCTTCATAAATTTGGATTCGAAGATGAGAGCTTTAGAGTGGCAAGGCTGTTTCGAAAAGTGATTCAAACTAATACATAAGTGTATTGATCGTTTTGAAGAATACTTTAAAAAACAATAAAAGTATTTTGACTGATTAACCACTGTTTTTTCATTATTTGACACTAGACTTAAGAGGCAACCTGCGTAAACCCCTTACGTATTAAGGACGGAGGATGATAGAGATTTAGATAAGTATAAGGATCAGAAACAAGACAAGGAGTAGGATAAAGATTTGGAAAATTCTTAGAAAAAGAACTAAGACACATATTAGTACAAGGACTGCGACAAGAAGTGGTACAAGAATGGGGAAAGCAGACAAGGATAAGTTCTGGAATTTAAACATAGATTATAGCAATAGTTTGGACAAGATGAAGGACAATTATTAGGACAAATAGAAAATAAGGATAAGGACGAAGACAAGTCCGGGAACAAAGAAAATGATAGTGACAAGAATAAGAACAATGTTAAAGAAAAGTTGTCATGTCAGAACCTACGAATGTGTCCACGATACAGTCAACTGTATCAACTGTTTTTTTTCTCTTCGAAAATGGTCGCAAAGCAATGTAAATATCCTACTGCTAAAAAAAGTAAAAAAGCGATAGATTCTTTTATGCTTGAGCTTTAACTTTCTTTGAATTTCTAACCATAAAGGAGATGGATAAAGTATAAGAGCATGATTGCGATTAAGATTCATTCGAACTTGGTCGAACACTTGCTGGCTTATGGAAAATTAAATATTTTTTTCGCTTTGCAGGGACGAATGAATGAAATTTCAATCAATTGCACTCACATGCTGCTTTCAATGAGAAGCGTTTTTTTTTATTTTTTTTGTTTTTTTCTTTTTGTGCACTCTACAAAAAGTGCTCATGTTAAGTAATACAATTTATCATTTACACTTCATAGACGAGCGCATTCTTAAGCGTTGTGATGATGACGCAGCAGGAGCAGCAGCAGCAGCCGTCAGTCAATGTGCTGCGGCAGTTGAAGAAGATGTACTTAGGTGGAGGTGCAGTGACAGTGGCGTTGACTATGATTAAGTTAAAATTTATTTATTTTAACGTCATGCATTGACATCAGAACTTTGTCAGCAGCGTGAATGTGGAAAATGCTGCTGCAACTTTTTGCCTCCACATAAATAAAGCAAACATTTTTTTTTTCTTATTTTTTCAGCAACCTGCACTAATACAAATAAAAAAATATGCAATTCAAGTGCTTGGGGGAAGGGATGTTTTTTAACGCTTAACTTTAGCACAACATCCAGAAAAACTTATAATTCAAGCACGAGTGAGGGATAAGAAGCGCCACAGTGTGGTCGGTTGGGGGTTAAGAAAGAGTAGTAAGTTGCATTAGTTAGTTCCATTCAATTTCCGTAGCATACATTTATGCGCATAGCTTATGTATAAGTAGTTTAAGTGTAAACGTATGTGTATGTGTGCGTGTGTGTTAAGCGCGCCAACATTAATCATTGAATGTTTGAGCAGCAGTGAATAAAACTGCCATTGAGCGATGACGATGACGATGATGCTGACGACGATGAAGACGAAGTTGTCAAGCAAACAGCAGCAGCAGCAGCAGCAGCAGTAGCACTTGATGTGCAGCAAAATTTTCCCATGAAATTTTAAAATAGTAAAAATAATTCTGAATTTTCTCGAGTTCTCCCCTTCGCATTGGTCGTACTCGCTAGCTGAATGGCTGTGAAATATTTTTGATGCTATGTTTGATGTGTCAGCTTGCAAGTATAACGAAACTTTTCACATAATAATCGAATATGTAAATTATGTTGAGAAACTTCTTAAGCGTGACGAAGGGGTAATAGCTGCATGAGTGGATGGAGAAGCAGCAGGAGATAAAGAGAAGCATGTGGAGGGTGTGTAAAGTATGAATGAAATTAAATGCAATTGAGCTTAAAGCAACGCGTGTTGAAGGATTATCAAGCAGTCATAAGTTGTGGGGCATACTACAAAAACACTGTAGCATACTTTTGGGTGTTGCTTTTAAAAACAAAATTTACAGAGAGGGTTATGGTAATGAAGTTCTGCAGTGAAATGAGTTTAATTTTGTGTTCATTTATGATAAATGCTAATCAACATTGAATTCGAAATCGAGGCATACTTTTAGGTGTTATAGTTATGAGTTATCTATGTAATACAGATGAAACATGAATTTTGTTTTTATGCAAAATTGTCAAGTTTATTTATTTAAATTATTTGATTAAGAATTCAATGTCACTTAAATTCTAAAAATCTTACAGACGGTTTTATGGATTTCATTTGAGCTTTTAAAATATTAAAGTTACGGGCTTATTACAAAAACCATCTCAAACTTTTTAAATAGTAGGTACAATATTAAAACCCGTACTAAATTTTCGAAAGTATTTAAAATTACTTATTTTATTGAAAATTATAGAATATAAGTAGCAAAGCTAGTTTGAAAACTGGTCGAAAACAGTCTACATTTTTAAAAATGGTCTAAATGGGCTAATTTATGCAAGATGTGTCTACAAAAATTGACGCACTATCGAAATTGTGCTGTTTTCAACTGGTCTAAATATTAAAAACTGGTCGAAAATGGTCTATGTTTTAAAATTGGTCTTTTTTATGCAAGGTGTATCTGCAAAAGCTGACGCACAATCAAAATTATGCAAATTTAAACTGGTCTAAATATTATTAACTAGTCGAAAACGGTATATCTTTTTAAAAATGGTCTAAATGGGCTAATTTATGCAAGATGTATCTACAAAAATTGACGCACTATCGAAATTAAGCTATTTTTAACTAGTCTAAATATTAAAAACTGGTCTAAAATGGTCTATGTTTTGAAATTGGGCTTTTTTATGCAAGATGTGTCTACAAAACTTGACGCACAATCAAAATTATGTAAATTTGCAACTGGTCTAAATATTAAGAAATAGTCTTTAACGGTCTATATTTTTAAAAATATTCTAAATGGGCTATTTTATACAAGATGAGGCTTAAAACACTTCTGCACTAGCGAAATTTTTTCGAATTTACAACTGGTCTAAATATTGAAAACTGGTCGAAAAAATTTTCGACAAAGTTTATGTATTACCTAATCTAATTACTTTCTTTTATGCATTTCTTATTGTCTTTTATGCATTTGGTTATTATCTCTTTTCGATTCCTTATTTTGTGAGAATTTGGTTATGTTTCCTTAACTGGTCTAATGGTGGAATTTCTGCACCTAGCCTAAAGTTTGGAAAAAATATTAATAGAAATGCATATTCTAAGTAAAGAAAATTCACAACCTTTTATTATTTTTGAAACTGGTATAAATTACATATTATATCTCAAATCAAGTGCATATCTCAAAAACATGTTTAAAAAACTGGTCGAATTTTGCCCAAACGTCCCTAGTGTGCAAAATTAACTGTTTAAAAAATACCCTGCAAATATTTTCTGAGTCCCTCAAAAAAAATTACTCTTAAAAGAGTATTTCTTATGCGTGTTTTATGAGTACGCATTAAAAAGACTCATAAAAGAGTCTTTGATATGATTGTAAAATGGTTGCTCAGAAAAAAGACTCCGAAAAGAGTACTTTTATGCGTGTTTTATGAGTAAGGAATTAAATCTCCTAAAGGAGTCTTTGATATGATTGTAAAATGATTGCTCAGAAATAGGACTCCGAAGAGAGTATTTTTTATGCGTGTTTTATGAATACGCAATAAAAAGGCTCATTAAAAAGTCTTTGATATGATTCTAAAATGATTGCTCAGAAATAAGACTCTAGAAGTATTTTTTATGCGTATTTTATGAGTACGATAAGTGGCAAAATATGGAAATATTTTTATTTTTATTATTATTATTATTATTAAATAAATGGAAAAAATGGTACATACGATAATTTCGCGCAAAGTGGTTTCTGAGGTTTTATTAACATCATATCAATGTCATAAATTAGTGTTTACAAAGAGTTTTAAACCATTAAAGAGCCTTTAACATGGGACTTATGACTCTTAAAATAATAACTTCTATGAGTTCTGACAGAGTCTTCATATGAGTCTTTAAAGATTCCATTACATGATTCTAATAAAGGAGTATGAAATATGGCTCTTAAAAGAGTATTCATTTTAAGTCCAAAAAGACTAATTTATATGAGTTCTAAAAGAGTCTTTATTTCGAGTATTAAATTTTATATTATTTAATATAATATTATTCTTTATGAGTCTTAAAAGAAAATTAGCTGTGAGTTCTAAAAGAGTCTTTATTATGAGTCTTAAAAGAGTCTAAATTTTGAGTCCAAAATGGGGGAAAAAAAGCAGTCATTATTATGAATCATATTTTGAAGCCCACAACCTACAAAAATGTACTCATAAAAGAGTCTTTTTGAGCGCATTATGACGATAAAAACTCATGTATAAAAGTCTTTAAAGAGTCTTTTAAGAGTCATTATATTTGCTGGGTATTATATTGGGTGTATACATCGAAAACCAAACTTTTTTAGATGAAAATAATGCTTTGTTTTAATTAATTTTTTTTTTAGCTTTTGAACCAAACATTTCAGGTGGCATACCTATTCAGTCAAGTTTGCTTTGATTCGAAATGGGCTGATAGATTAGGAAGGAAAGGGCAATCAAGTGAAGCACGTGTAGGATCAATCAATTCAAATTATTAAGCGGAATAAAACTTAAAATTTTTGAAATTTATTTATTAATTAAATTTTTTAAATTTTATTTTAAGCATATTCTCTGTGTTAAATTTTTTAAATGGAATGAGAAATTTTTTGTAGAACTAATTGTGAACTAAGCGAATAAAATTATGGATAATTTTAATGAAATTTGTAAATTTTGTTGCATACTTTTGGGCTTTGGAATTTAAATGATAAAATTTGAATGTTTCATAAACGTAAATTTGAAATCAATTTTAAACGAGATAAATAACTAAAGTTTTTCTTTTTGCATAAAGTTATTTACGTCAATTCTGATGAAAACTCAATTAAATTTTCAAGCATACTTTTGGGTGCTTTCGGCAAAATTGATTGGCATTAAGTTGTGAAGCCTCTGGCATGTTAAAAAGTTTAGTTTTAGGAATGAATTATATCAAAAATTCAACGTAAATTGTATGGAAACTTTCAAAAACTAATTTTTTTTTTTTTTTTTTTTTTTTTAATTAAGTCTGCAGTAAGTTCCAACGAAATAATTTTAAGTGAATATAAATAAAACTAAAAGAACATTTTCATAAGAATTATGATTCGTACTTTGTTGTCTTTACTTTTTTTAAAAACTTAAAAAAATGATTTTATGCGTTAAACCTATTCATCCAAGTCTGTCTTGGTTCGAAAAGGGAGGTGATAGATTAGTGGGAAAGACGCAGTAATCAATTAAAATGCGTGTAGAATGTTCTAAGCGAGCTGGGAGGTCATAGAAACATGTGAATTAGATACTGATGAAAGTATTATGCCTTAACCTCAGTCAATTGTAGTTAAAGGGAAATCCTATCCATAAACTTCTTTACCACCAACTGAAAAAAAAACTATATGAATTGAATTGAAGAATGGGACAAAACCATTCTTGCAAGTACAGAAGAGACGCTGATTATTTCGTTAGGCAAAATCTAACGAAATTCTATGTATTTGGGCAAAATCGTATACAATAGAATATGCCGAAAAGTATGCAAATGTTTTAGTCAAATTTTATGAAAGGTGAAGCCATAGCTGTCAACCAATTTAACCACAAGAAATACCCTTTTCCCACATCAAAAATTAAAAAATACCACAGAAATTCCCACGGTATGTTTTGAATTGAAAAACCCACAGTTATTAGAAAATAATACAAAAATTCCCACGACCATTAAAAAAAAATACCACGAAATTTCCACATACATTAAAAACTCACAATTTCATCACAAAATACCACAAAAAAATCCCACAGTCATTAAAAAATAGTACGCCGAATTGAAAATACCATCTGAATTCCCTTTTCCCACAGCAATAAAAAAAAACCACAAAAGATATGTTTCCTACAAAGTTGGCTACTATGGGCGAGGCTAATATAAGGTTAAATCTTATAAATATAAATGAATGTACGTTTGTGTGTCCTGAATACATCTCTACACCATTTATCCGATCGCGATGAAACTTTGTGTATAGAAATTTTTTTGGTACGAGGCGGGTCATTTTCAGCTACAGTGAGTGTTTTGGCGCTATTTTCTTTGATCCAACTTGAACACCAGATGGCGCTGTTGTACAAATCTTTTACAAAACCACCTAAAACTCCCAAACGTCTCATGCGATTAGAATAAAAGTTGGCATTTAGTGATTTTCCGGCGCGATGACTGTTTTAACGTTATCTTTTTTGAGCCATCTTGAACACTAGAGGGCACTGTGCACAAATTTTTTGCAAAACCACCTAAAACTCCCAAACCGCTCATGCGATTGGAATGAAAATTGGCATTTAGTGATTTTTCGGCGCGATGAGTGTTTTAACGTTATCTTTTTTGAGCCATCTTTAACACTAGAGGGCGCTGTTATATAAATTTTTTACAAAACCACCTAAGACTCTCAAACTTCTCCCGCGGTTAGAATAAAAATTGGCATTTAGTGACTTTCCGATACGATGAGTGTTTCAACGTTATCTTTTTTGAGCCGTCTCGAACACTAGAGGGCGCTGCTGTATAAATTTTTTGCAAAACCACCTAAAACTCCCAAACCGCTTATGCGATTTGAATGAAAATTGGTATATAGTGGTTTTCATCTACGTTGAGTCTTTTGCTGCTATCTTTTTTGGCCCACCTTGAACACCAAAGGGTACTGTAGTACAAATTTTTTGCAAAACCACCTAAAACTCCCAAACCGCTCAAGCGATTTGAATGAAAATTGGTATATAGTGGTTTTCATGTACGCTAAGTCTTTTTCTGCTATCTCTTTTGGCCCATCTTGAACACCAGAGGGCACTGTAGTATAAATTTTTGCAAAACCACCTAAATCTCCCAAACTACTCATGCGATTAAAGTGAAAATTGGTATATAGTGGTTTTCAAGTACTCTGAGTCTTTTGCTGCTATCTTATTTGACCCATCTTGAACACCAGAGGTTACTGTAGTACAAATTTTTTGCAAAACCACCTAAAACTCCCAAAATCCTCATGCGATCAAAGTGAAAATTGGTTTATAGTGGTTTTCAGGTACGGTGAGTCTTTTGCTGCTATCTTGTTTGGCCTATCTTGAACACGAGAGGGCACTGAAGTATACATTTTTTTCAAAACCACCTAAAACTCCCAAACCGCTCATGCGATTTGAATGAAAATTGGTATATAGTGGTTTTGATGTACGCTGAGTCTTTTGCTGCTATTTTTTTTGGCCCATCTTGAACACCAGAGGGTCTGTTGAAGAAATTTTTTGCAAAACCACATAAAACTCCCAAACCACTCATGCTATTTTAATGAAAATTGGTATATATACATACAAACTCACAATAGAGTTGCTATTTGGTAATGGAAAATGAAAACTGGTAGTGGAAAATGACAGTGGTGTCAAACTATGGATCTAAGAACAGTTTTGAATATAATTATTATGTTCCGATATAGTTGCTGGGTGCAGAAACACGCGCCGGGAAAAAGCTAGAAATTTATAAATACAACACTCAATGAAAAGGAAGATTTTCAAAAAGATCTTCAACTCTAGTGGGCATCCAGCGCTGTGCTTAATGAAAGCTTCATCATTCCCAAATGTATGTGAATGAGATTTACTTCAGAGATTTATTTCCTTAAACTTATATCCTTTCATTATAAATTCTCTGCTTTTCTAATATTTATAAACAACTGCTCTGTAAAACTTATTTATTTTATAAATAATTCCCACTATCCCACACATATGGCACATATTTTCTCAGATGAGTGTTCATCACTTGTTTCTTCTGGCATTATTTTCTTTTATTGTTTTTTTTTTTTAATAAAAACAATAAACTTAAAATATTATGTTTATCAACTGTTGTTTATCTACTCAACAAGATGAGCTTCATTAAAATGCAATGACTTAAGTTTATGAAATCCATTAAAACCATTTAACCAAAAAGTATCTAAACAAGTAATAAATAAAAAAGTTTTCCGTACCTGCGGCGATATAAAAAGAGACAAAAAATTGAAGAAGTTAGACACATTTTAATAATAATAATTCATTTTATTTTATATTTTTTTTTTGCACCCACAGCAGTTCATAGCCTGGCATATCCTTGAAATGTTCTGTAAATGCCACTCAAAAACCAATTTAGCTTAATTGCTGTTATTAACAAAGTAAAAAGGTGGAAACGAATACAAAGAGATATAAAAAAAAAGCAACAACTACAAGTTAACAAAACAAAAACACTCATTCTACCGTTATGTGCCTCAATTTGAGTTATTTAGATGGCACAAGCCACAAAAAAAAAAAACAGAACAAAAACAAAATATAAAGATTGCAAAAAAAAATCTTCTGGCCATAAAAACTGGCTACAATACGAAGAAGTTCAACGCTTGTTTTTCTCGCTGTCTAACGGCTATTCGGTACGATTCCATAATTGTGGAGGCTCTAGTGTACAGGACACTCTTGCAGCATTGTTGCTATTGTTTAGGTTCAGGAGTTTGTTCTGCCCTGGCTTTATTGTATTTTAAGTAAATAAATCATTGAATAGTCAACGAAATGCTCAGGTTTTCAGCAGCATGTTTCAATATGAGCTCCGACTTTTTCGGGTTTGGTTTTTTATTATTTTTCTATTTATGTTTGATTTGTGGGCGTTACGCCCCAAAAATATTGCTGGTTTCTGTAGAAAAAAATAAATGTTCAAAGAAAAGGAAATTTCTTTTATTTTCTTTTTATTATGTTTTTTATATTTATTTTTTTATTTAATTTTTTTATATATATTTTTTTTGTGTTTTGTGCCCTATAAACTTGTTTTACTAGGCACCAACAACAAACAACAAGAACAGTAGCAATGAGTATGAGACGCCGGAAGTGCGCAAACAAGCAAGCGAGCGGAAACGTAAAGTTTGACATTTATCAGCGGGGCAGCCGAACAATAAAAATAACAAAAAGATGCGAAACGGAACAAAGTTTCCGTATTTTAGAGTGAGTGACCAATTTAATTTCAAACACTCAATGTATGTATGTCTGTATGTATGTACGTATGAAGCCTTAGAAACTCAAGAAACAAAAACTTTTGACAAAAGTTGGCGCAATAACCGCCTCAATCTTAAGAAAATTTACTGCGTCGGCAATAGCAGAAGTTTAAAAGAAATGTTGCACGATTTTTTTTTTTTTTTGCAATTTTGCTGAAATTTTATTTCGTATAATATAGGATGCTTCAAGCAAATGTGCTGCATAGTTTCGGGTGCTCAAGAAGATTTATGTGATTTTTTTACCAAATGAATAAATATTGTGGGTTGAAATGAATTTTCAGGTATGCAAAGGCCTGATATTTTATACATTTATTCTTATACATATATATCTTATATAAGATTTTGAAGTTTTTGCATTTAACATTGCAATTAACATTATTATTTTTTTTAAGTTTTCATTTAACATTTTGTGTAAATATTTTATTTATATATAAATAATTTTAATATTTTTTTTTCTTCTTTTAAATTTTATTTTTTTTTTTAATTACTTAATTCTTTAAAATAATTCATATTTAGTATTTTAAAAATTTTTGCGTAATTTTTTTTTTAATATTTTTAAAATTTTTAATACTTTTCGTCTTTTAATATACATACATCTTTTAAAATAGTATTTTTAATTTAATTTTTTTTTATTTTTAAAATTATTTTGAGCTTTTAATGTTTTTTTTTTTTTGCTCAAATTTAATTAAAATGTTTTATTATTTAATTCTTTTAGTCTTTCTTTTTCTTTTTTTTAGTTTCGTTTTTTTTTTTTATTTCATAAAAGTATTTATTTATGTATTTATTTAATTTTTTGTTGATTTGTGTTCAATGTGTTCCTTCGTCATTATTTTTTAACTATATATATATATATATATTTATTTTTTAACTTATGCCTTGCTTATAAAAAGTTTTACATTTCATCAAAAAATTTTTAGTTTTAAAATTATGAATTTTAAAAAAATTTTTTATTTATTTTTAAAATAAATTTAAATTTATTAGTTTATTTTTATTTTAAAATTTTCTTATTTAATTTTTTGAGATTTTCCTAGTATTTCCTTAACGTAACAAAAACAATTTTAATTTATTTCCTGGTTTATTTGCTCGCGTTAAATATATTCCTAATTTTTTGTTTTTGTTATTTATTTCGCTTTGTATTATTTTTTATATTTTTTATTTACTGCTTTTTGTTTATGTTTATGTTTATGTTTATGTTTATGTTTATGTTTATGTTTATGTTTATGTTTATGTTTATGTTTATGTTTATGTTTATGTTTATGTTTATGTTTATGTTTATGTTTATGTTTATGTTTATGTTTATGTTTATGTTTATGTTTATGTTTGTGTTTATTTTTATGTTTATGTTTATGTTTATGTTTATGTTTATGTTTATGTTTATGTTTATGTTTATGTTTATGTTTATGTTTATATTTATGTTTATGTTTATGTTTATGTTTATGTTCATGTTTATGTTTATGTTTATGTTTATGTTTATGTTTATGTTTATGTTTGTGTTTATGTTTATGTTTATGTTTGTGTTTATGTTTATGTTTATGTTTATGTTTATGTTTATTTTTATTTTTATGTTTATATTTATGTTTATGTTTATGTTTATGTTTATATTTATGTTTATGTTTATGTTTATGCTTATCTTTCTTTTTCATCAAAAATTTGGAGGTTTATTTCTTTGTTTATTTTTTTTCTCTTAAATGAATTTTTAATTTTATTTAATATTTATATTTCATTTCTTAATTGTTTAATTTTTGTTTTTTTACTTTTTATATTTTTCTTTTAAGGAGACATATAGGTTACAAATTAAAAAAAATAATTTTAGGGATTTTTTTTTTAATAGAAGGAAAAAGGATATCGTTTCAAATTTTGCACGTATATTTATTAACATTTAAAGAAAACAAAAAATATATTTTTTTTTTCGGCGGAAAAAAATTATCCTAGTTCAGGCGATACCCACTTAAACAAGGATTAATTTGGTTTTATTTTCTTTTTTCCTAAGATGTTCCAGACTGGTGATATCCTAAACACCGTCAATTTTGTAGCATTTTTTTAAAACAAATCAAATAACGGCAAAAACCGCTTAAAAATTCTGAAAAAAATTTTTTGTATTTTTTAAATGTCGATAAATATATGTGTTAAATTTGAAAACGATATCTTTTTCCTTCTATGAAGAACAATTCCCAAAAATAAAATTATTTTTAAAATTTGTAACCTATATGCCCCCTTTTAACTTATTTATTTAAATTTAATTTTAATATTAAGCATATAAAAAATTTTTATAGTTTTATTTATTTCCTTTTTTTTTTTGTTTATTATTTACTTTGTGCCTTATGTATTCTTTTTGATTTTTTTCTCATAACATGTATTTATTTTTCATATAATTATTTTCAAAATTTTTTACTTATAAGTGTATTTTTTATGCTGTATGACACATAGTGTCCATCTTAACACAGTTTTTATAGTTTTATGTTAACATTTTTATACCCCCACGTTTAAAAAACGTAAATGGGGGTATATTAATTTTGTCACTCCGTTTGTAACGCCCATAAGGAGGCGTGGTAGGTATAGAAGAGTATATATATTATTGATCAGCATCACCACCCGAGTTGATTTAGCCATGTCCGTCTGTCGTCACGATTACAGCCGTAATTTTCAAGCTATCATCACGAAATTCAATATTTAAGCTTTTTTCTAAAAAACTAAGGTCAAGTTCGAAAATGAGCCAAATCGGATGAAAACCACGCCTACCTCCCATGCAAAGTGCCTTTATCAAAACGGTAAAATCTCTTAGAATTCCACAAAAATTAATATATGGACTTGAAATTTTGCATATGGGCTCCGATATTTAAAGTGCACTCTAAGTATGAAATTCAACCAAATCGGATAAAAACTACGCCTACCTCCTATACAAAGTGACTTCATCAAAAAGGTAAAATCTCTTTAAATTCCACAAAAAATAATATATGGACTTGAAATTTTGCTTATTAACTTTGATATATAACATGCACTTTGTGTATAAAATTCAACCAAATCGAGTTAAAACCACACCCACCCCCCATACAAAGTGATTTTATAAAAAATGAAAGCGAATATTTTCTGTTAAAACTATGTAGGTATAATAAAAATGTTTTATACAAATAAACATTTCATTGACGGCTTAAGACTTTGAATATACTTCGGTTCGGACGTGGGGGTATTTTAACTTCGGCCCAGTCGAAGATCATTTTTTACTAGTTTTAATTGTTTTTATCTAATTTTGTATTTTTTTCAATAAATTAATTAATTTTTTATATTTGGTCTCCGTTTTTGAAGTTATTTTTTAGTTCTTTTAATGTTTTTGTTTTTTGTTAATACTATCATTGTAAATATAGTTTTTTCAAATTTTTAATAAATTTTTGTTGTTTTTTAATAATTTTTTTTTTTATATTTTTGTAATATTTTACTTTAATCTTATTTTTATTTATTTTTTTATCTAGTCTTTGTTATTTAGTTGTTGGTGAGTTCTTTTTATTAATTTTCAATTTGATATTTTAATTACATTTTCGTTTAAATAAATTTTAATTGTTTTAACTTATTATTTAATATTAAAATTTTATTTCTATTGAAACATTTTTAATATTTTATATCAAGAAAAATATATTTTCAATATTGTTGTTTGGCTTTTCTATTATTTTTGATAGTATTTATTTTTATTTATTCTTCTTTGACGATTTATTAAATTTTTTAGTATTTTATATTTTTTTTTTATTTTTGTTTCTTATTATAGGTTTGAGTACTTTTAATTTTTTATTATCAATTTTAAAAACAAAATCTTTTCTTAGATTTATTTCTATCATTTTTTTCAATGTTTAAATTAAATATAAACTTTTAAATTTTCGAAGGTTCTTTGCTCCTTTCTTTATTTTTTTTTATATTTTTATTCTATTTCGTTTTAAAAGATTTTTCTTTACTTTTTGTACTTTTTTATACAAAAAAATAAAAAAAATACATTTACTTTTTTATACATTTTCCATAAATAAATATATACAATTATATATTACATAATATTAATAATTTTTTCTTTTTTTTTAATTTTTTGAATATTTTTAATATATATTTTTAGTTTATAATTTACATATTTTTGTGATTTAATTTTTTACATATTTTATTTATTTTTTATACATTTATATATTTTCTCTATATAGCTTTTATATATTTTTAATATATATTTATTTTTTACATATATATTTTTTATTGGCCATGTTTTAAATGTTTTTAAAAATAAAAAAAAAATTGTTTTAAGGAAACTCTGACCAATATCAAAAATAAAGCGTAAAAGATTTAAATAATTTTGACTTGAAGAAATTTCCAAGCAAATGGGCTTTCGAACAAGGTCACACACTAGATAAAAACTCCATTTGTTAATTAAAACTGTGGTGCTTAAGCAAGTTTTTTAAATATCGAATAGTGCTTAAAGCACATAAGAAGATCTTTTAATTCGAAAAGTTTAAAAAAGCTCTTAAAAGCGCGATAAGACAAATGAAATTAATTCCTACGAACCTAGAAAGTGAACACATCGCTTTAAGCATCTTCACAAAGCAATTTTTAAAAAGTTCGCAAGTAACACACAAGAAAGAAAAAAATTAAATAAAAAGTATATCTTCAAAAAAAGATCTACATTTTAATGTAAAGCTGTTGAACTTATGGATGCTTGTCTTTATTTGCTTGACTTCAAATTTTTACACAAAAGTTCGACAGCGCACATTTTGAAGAAATTGACAGCCAAATAAGCGGATTTAACGGATCAAGAAATTTAAAAACAAAAACAATGAATCTAGCAAATCGTAAAACTCAAAGATGTAGTGAAGCTTTCTTTGGTGGTTGTGCGGCCCACAACCTTTTTTTTTTTTTGTTTTGTGGCAAATGCAAGAACAAACAAAGAAACAAACTCAAATAAAGAAGAAAACAGTTTAACTGAAGGATACAAATATAACAAAACAATGCCGAACAGATACGCAAAAGTTGCAATGTAACAACTTAGTAGCAAATACAACAAAGTGGCAAGTCAACAGATAAGCAGCAAGCTTAAACTTTGGCCAACAATCAGCAGCAGCAGCAGCAGCAGAAATGGCAACGGCACCGGCAACTTCTCCTAACAGTCCAACATTTGTTGGCCATGCGTTGGCAGTTCTGACAACAACAACAATTACAACTGAGACAACAACAACTGAGACAACAACAACTGGGACAACAACTACGACTAGACTACAACTAAGAGAACTACAAACGGCGTGCAATTGTGGGCGCCTTGGAGTGTTAGACGTTTACAAATTCCCCAAGTGGCAAAATGTTGGCAAAGTATTATAAAACGGTGTGTTTCATTTTGTGTTTCTTTTTGTTTTTTTATTTTTTTTGTTTTGTCTGCTACATAATTTCATGGCTCACTTAGCGACTTACAAGTGCATGACAGCAATTAATATTGCAGAAAGTGAGAAGTGCACCCTCAGGGAGCAAAGTGGGAGCAAGCTGTGGTTAGCAGGGGTTAAGCCAGGTGCTACTGACTGTTTGAGTTTGCTTCGTATTTTTGTAATTTTTTGCTTTTGCTTTCTTCCAGGTGAAACTCAAGTTTTATTGCAGTTATTATAAATTAGCTGCAAGATTGTTATGAGTTTGCTTAACAAGTGTTTCGACGACTACCAACAACACGTTGATGACGATGACGACGACGACGACGACATTGACAACAAGGCACCACCAACTACGCGAAACCAACGAAGAAACAAAAGCAGCAAATGTAATGAGCGGCGGAAAACTGTGCCTCGAGGGCATCGAACTAAGTTTGAGTTGTCTTGAGAATTATGCTGCGAGCTTTATGTAAATTTAGCGGTATACTCATTTTTTAGTGTTGGGTTGAGGGAATCTGCTGCAGGGAGATGCTGCTGTTTATGTTGTTCGATGTTCATTTAAGAAAGCATTGCTTTTTTATGCCATCATTACTAATGTCATTAATATCAGTTAATGTACCATGAAATAGCTGTTATTTAAGCGGGTTATTTTAATTTGAAGGAGGCTGATGGTGAATGTCGGGAAGTAGCTCCTTTTTTGCGAATTCAATTAAAAATGTAGCTTAGGGTTTGAAATTTATTTCATTTGATAATAACTTTATTACTGTGACTGTGGTCACTATGTGGTGGAGTTGTTATGCTTGTACCCCTTTAACTTGAGCATTTTATAGTTCACATCAACTTTTTGCCACTAAGCCAAGAGGCAGTAATACAGTTAATTTCAAAACTAATGCATTTTTATGAGCGAAAAAAATAAGAATAAATACTAGGGATGAACATTTAACGAAAACAACACAAGTCTGCAATTGGTCGAAACTGGTCTAAATTTTATTAACTGGTTGAAACTAGTTGTAACTTTGTTCAATGCAGCTTTACATAAATTATATATTGAATTTTTAAAGAAAAACTTTTAAACTGGTCTAAATTGTTACATCGTAGCATTTTTTACTTTAAAATAGAGTTTCGTTTTAGAAAATGGTATTTTTAATCATAGCAAATTAATTAAAACAGCAAATTAAAACTGGTCGAAACTGGTATAAATTTTCATAATATCTCTGGAATTACTTGTTACTATATTCAAGGCAGCTTTTCTTCAAAGTTGTATTGAATTTTGGCGAAAAAGCTGAATTTAAACTGGTCTAAATTGGTTTACCACGTTATATTTAACTTTATAAGACTGTTTAGTTTTAAAAATAGTATGTTTGTTTACTGCAACAGCAAATTACAATGGCAAACAGCGAATTACAACTGATCGAAACTGGTATAAATTTTCATAATATCTCTGGAACTAGTTTTTACTGTTGTTTATATATTCAAGGCAGTTTTTCTTCAAATTTATATTGAATTTTGGCGAAAAAGCTGAATTTAAACTGGTCTAAATTGGTTTACCACGTTATATTTTACTTTATAAGACTGTTTAGTTTTAAAAATAGTATGTTTGGTTTTTCAACAATGTCAACAGCAAATTACAATGGCAAACAGCGAATTACAACTGGTCGAAACTGGTATAAACTTTCATAACCGCTCATAACCTAGTTGTAACTATATTCAAGGGAACTTTTCAAATTTATATTGACTTATGGCAAGAAAGTTTTTAAACTGGTCTAAATTTTTACACCCAGCGTATTTCACTTTAAGATAGAGTTAAGTTTGAGAAAATAGTACTTAAATCATATGAAATTAATTAAATTGCAAATTACAACTGGTATAACTTTTCATAATTACTCTGCAACTAGTTGTAAATATGTTTAATGCAGCTTTACATCAATTTTATGTTAAATTTCTGATGAAATTTTTTAACTGGTCTAAACTGTTTTACAGTGTTATGTTCACTTTAAAAGATAGTTTCGTTTTAGAATATAGTATTTTAAATAATATCAAATTAATTAAAATAGCAAATTACAACTGGTCGAAACTGGTATAAATTTTCATAATTGCTCTGGAACTAGTTTTAACTATGTTTAATGCAACTTTACTTAAATTTTATGTCAAATTTCTGATGAAATTTTTTTTAACTGGTCTAAATTGTTTTAACGTGTTATATTTTACTATATTTTATATTTTACTATATTTTAAAATAGTTTAGTTTTATAAAAAATCATGTTTTGTTTTTTGTTTGCTGTTACAATGTTTGTTTATGACAAATCTTATCAAGCAGCAATTTACAACGGGTTGAATCTGGTATAAATCGTCATAATTGATCAAAACAATCCATATCGAAATTTAGCTCGATTTGACTTCAAATTTATGTTGACCTTGCAAAAATATAATTTTAAAACTGGTCTTAATTGCTTTTAATTGCTTTTCTTAAATCTGATAAGACATCAATTTTTAACTGGTCGAAACTGACATAAATTTGCAAAAATGGTCTGAAATGGTTATAACAATCTTTTACATTTACATATAAAGATTTTACATGAAGTTTATGTTGAATTTCCGCAGAATACTTTTTAAAACTGGTCTAAAATGTTAAACTATTGAATTTTTTACGAACACTGCAAATTTATTTCTATAAAATGATTTATTTAGTTAGTAAAAATTGGTTACAACAAAATTTGACAACTGGTCGAAACTAGTATTAGTTTTTATAGCTGGTCTAAAATAGTTGCAGCTTTATTTTACACGATTTTACTTCAATCTTAAGTATGTAGATTTTCCAAATAATGGAAAGGAGTGGCATATTTCACTTTAAGAGGCAGGTAAGCTTTAGAAAATTGTATGTTTTGTTTTTTGAAATCTGGTAAAAATACAATTTCTAACTTTCCAAAACATATATTTAAAACTGGTCTAAAATATTATACTGTGGTATATACATATGTCCCGGTATATCGCGATATATCACGATGTTAGCAAGTTTTTCATGAAAATGGTAAGCTAAGTTCTTTAAAATCTAAAAAAACCAGTAATTTACCAGCAGTACAAAATGGTATAAATATGTTTGAATTGGCCTAATATGAAAAACAACAGCGTATTTTAACATACACGACATAAAATATTTTAGAAATTTCATACTATTGATAACATCGGCAGTAAATCACGATTTTATATCTGGTCGAAAGCTTTTTAGTCTCTTACTTATGATAACATTACCAGTAAATCACGATTTTATATCTGGTCGAAAGCTCTTTATTGTTAAAATTTATCTACATGTTTGAAAAATATATTAAGTATCTAGAACATATTATATATTTCAATTTTGCAAAATTTTTTCAAATTTTTTATTCAAATCTGGTCGAAATTAGTTGAAATTACAGGAATGGCACAGAACTTTTTAAAAATATTTTCTTTTTCAATAACATAGCTAAAATAAAATGATTTCAGAACTGGTCGAAGCTTCAAAATGATTAAAAACTTATGTAAATGCATTTAGAATTGGCCACTAACTCAGTTATAGCAAACTTCAGCGATTTTCCCAACTGGTCGAAACTGGTCTAAATTTTGAAAACTGGTCTAAATTTTAAAAAACTGGTCAAAATTTATGTTATTTGCTATACTACAAAACTGGCGCAAATTCTATGGTATTCTGCCTATAAACCTGGTCTAAAGATTTTAAAATTGGTTTAAGTTAATCATTTTTTCTCCATTGCAGAGCTTACATAAGTTCTTAAGCTATTTATCTCAACAAATGTAAAAAAACATTATCTATTATTCTTAACCCATCCCTTAGTTGAGTTGATAAGGAAAAATTTCCACCGAAACAAAGTTGCCTTAATTGATGTTGTTTTGCTATTTGCCCAAAGGACAAAATGTGTCAAATACAGAAAAATTATGACACATTGCTTCGTATGTATCATCCCTTTTAGTCCATAATAAAATATAAGCAGACAGCAAAAATCATCACAACAACAAACTCCAGCACAAACAAAAATAGCACCAGCGGCACCCAAATTGCCCAAGGATTTAATAATTATGAAGTATGTTATGCCAAAGGACATCAGGAACAATAACAACAACAATGACAAGAAATGGAGCAAAACAAATTAGAGGATAGTTAAGAGCAGAGCAGAGAAAATAAAATATAAGGATAAAGAAATAAAATATCATAATGCAATAATATGCGGAACAACAACAACAACAACAACAACATCAACAACAACAACAACAACAGCGGCAGCAGTTTTCATTTACCCCAGAAACAATGCGACGAAATAAAAATACAAGCAAAGAATACTGTCGCCACCACGATATGTGTGCGTATCACATCAGAAAAACAAAAAACAAAAAACATAAAAAAACAACAACTACAACAGCACTAAGAGC
This sequence comes from Pherbina coryleti, assembly GCA_943735915.1. Taxonomy (NCBI): domain Eukaryota; kingdom Metazoa; phylum Arthropoda; class Insecta; order Diptera; family Sciomyzidae; genus Pherbina; species Pherbina coryleti. The sequence continues at coordinate 28,083,408 of OX030951.1, forward strand.
AGTAGCCAAGTCAGCCAATGTATGCGAGAGCCTCTTTAGGGTTGCCACTCACGCGTATGTTGTTGCTATCTTCCTCTTTTTTGCGTTATTTGTTATTTGCTCTACGGAAGTGTTCACGGATGTGTTCCACTGCCGCAAACACTACTACAAGCAGTCAAGTGAGTCTGTGTAGTAGTAGTAGTAGCAGAAGTAGTTGTACATACATACATTCAGCTCCATGACTGTATTAGAATTTGGCTGTTTGAGTCTGCATGTGTGTGTCTGTATGTGTGCGTGTGTATGTGAGACTTTGTGTCTGTGTTTTTAACATCCTGTGTGCATGAATCATTATCAAATACGTATGCTTTACATTTTGATATTCATTATCCTTCGGTTTAGGTTGTACATCCAGAAAAAGTTGCTGCTGCTGTTGTTGTTGTTGTGCTTGTGATGTGGTGTTGCCGTCTATTAGTGCTTATGTTGTTAGTTAATGTTGTAAATTTAAAAGAAGCCCATCAACATTAATTTAAGTTTATTATGCCAACAACATATGGAGGATATCCTTAAGTAGAAGAACATTTAGGTCGTCTATCTGCCTGCTTTGGTGTTAATGAAGGATTCGGAAATTAATGATTTTCGTCGAGCTAATCTCCTCGTTTATAATTTTATTTATAATGTTGTCCACATGCAACATACTAATAAACGTTTTAAAATTAAACAAATGGTTTTATTTAGTTTTATGAAGGCTATCGAAAGTGATGAAGTGATGTCCTTTTTATAGGCTTCTTATTTACATTTTTGTTTTTGTTTTTTTTTTTTTGTTTTTGTTGATGGTGTTGTTATTTTAATAAGAGTGTAAGAGTGTTTGTTTAAGCATTAATTTTTATAGCTACCGAACTTGGGGTTGGCTAACCCTTAATTTTCTTCTTATAACCCCATTTCAACCCAAGGGTTCAACTTATTAAGCAGTTAAAGTTGAAAACTGAGCTTAGCTTGGTTTCAATTTCGTTTGCTTGCTAGTTGGCTTTATCTTGAGGCGGAGAGGTAGATTGAATTTCCAGTTATGCTGCGGGTTATTGTCTACAGAGAGCAACAAAATTGTTTATTTGAAGTGCTGTAGTCATTTGTGGCATCATTACAGGTAGCTTAGCTCGAAAAAGTGGAGACCATTTTGCCCCACACCATTCGGGACGCACAAAATATGTAGGTGGAATGTTAATGAAAGTTGGTTTCTAAGCAACTAACGCTTTTTGGAGGATTGTTTTATATTTTACAATAAACAGCACTTCAAACATATTAATTAGGTTCAAGGTTCATATTTACACAAACAGGTTCGTTTTCACTATCATACACGTTGGAAAATGTAAATTGCGTTTAAGTCAAATGGAATGTTTAAGTTTAAGCTTTTAGTTTATAACAAAATGTACCCTTATTCGTAAAAAGAAACATTTTTCTTTTTAAAATCATTCTATCCTACATATGTTTGAATTGTTAAAATTTGTGTGGGTATTTTTAGGTTTATTCTTCTGCAACAAGGTCTATTTCATCTAAATTTAATTTTAAATTTCAATTGAGAAAATGGTCGTGCGCCGATATGGTTGTAATATTTCCATTTATATGGAAAATTTTTAAGCATATTTCAAAAGAATAGTTCATAACTTAGAAATTCTGAACCCATTTTAAACTTATATTTAAGGACCAACAAGGAACTAAACTTAATCAAAAGGGTTATTGGAGCTTTCTACTAATATGTGATGATTTCCAATTATAAATTTTAAAAATTCATATTTTGACTTTTCCAAAAAAAAATTGGGGCAAAACGGTCTGCAGATTTTCATTAGTTTTGACTTTGTTATCGGAGTAATTGAAGTACTGTATTGAAGTTAACAGCAATTTATTTAAATATTGGCCAAATTTGGACAGTTTGATATCTTATTTAGAGCCGTACCTAAAAGTGGAAGAATTTGTTACTGGTTTCATTGAAACTCGTTTCCTCTAAAATTTTTTAAGCACCAATATTTTCTTATTTATAACAATATAATATAACTCATTTATGCGTGCGGGTTTTCTGTGCCCCAAATGCGACAATTTTGCTTGTTTACATACCCACCAAGATCAAAATGAGCTTCATCTGAAAAGATGATTTTTTTGGCAAAATCGGCATCTTTTGTAAGTCGATCGCAGACCCACTTCCCAGCGTTGTTCAAGCTTATTCACAACCATATTCGTTCAGCGGAAGGATAAAACTAATTATCTGTCAAATCAGACATGTGCTAAGTGTTACCATTCACGAAATAAGCACTAGTTGAAAAAAAAACGTTAGATGGCGGACCCGTTATTAACAACTTAATGACAATTTGAAACGCATATTTGAAGACTTCACAAGAATAAAAGTAGATTTTGCTCATAAGTTAATCTTAACCGGCATAATTTGGTTTCATTACTTTACATAGCTCGATTGGCCATTTCGTAAAGAGTTAGATTCATAGAGATAAAACATATTTTGCCATTTATTTTAACATTTGAAATAAATTCTGGTCTCAAATTTATAGTTTTCACTTTACGTTTCACTAGATTGAAATGTAACGAAGAATACAAATGAATTGTACAATTTTTTTTAAATATTTTAGAGTTGCAAGTTTTACAAAATTTAATCGAAATTCTATATTTTTCAAATATCATTTAAAATATGAAAAATGTTATCAATCAATTTATGCGAAACAACAGATTCAAATTTATTTTAAAGCTATTTTTACATATCAAAAAATTTTGGTCTAATATCTTCTTTCGGTCTTTTAAACGTGTTTCGATAGTTATTTTAATGCTTTGACTAAAATTTGGTCCAAATTAATAAATAAAAATAAATAAATATTTATAAGAAAAAAATGACAATTAAAGTTTAAACACTGAAATAATATACTTTATGAGCTTGGGGCGTCAAAAGGTCATGTCAGACCGTTTCGCCCCAGCATGAAAACTTGAATATAATAGTTTAATTAAAAAACAGCGACAACTTAAAAAGGACGTGTTAAGCACAAACCATTTTGCCCCAATTTATCAACTTGTAGAAACTATACATTTAAGCCGATCTAGATTAACTGATTTGATGATGATTCTCTTCATATGTGTGCATAAAAAAATGTGTACGACTACCAATATTGCATTTAACTGCTTTATAAAAAAAAATGTTCATTTTTAAATGCCTGAAAATGTTTCTTTTTACCTTTTCGGTACATAAAAACCAGCTTTTTTTTGCTTTTTAAATTTGAAAATAATTACAACTTGAATAAAGCTAACCAATCAAGACTTCGGTTTGAATTTTTTAGCTCAAAAGGTCAATTGGGCTTGCCAGACCATATTGCCCCATCAATAGATCTTGAGTATATAAGTAAAATGCACATAATTAACACGAAAGTATGCATAAAAGGCAAACCATTTTGCCCCAACATTTGAACTTGCTTATTTAAACACCGTACATAGAAGTTTTGCATATAAAACGGTTAAGATGCAATGCTTTCACTATTTTTTTTAAATAAATAACGTTCTACTAAAGCATTTAGAACCAAATAATCTTATTACTCAATCATACCTCATGCTTACATTTTGCATTCAACTAAAAGCGTTTCGAAGTTGAGCATGCACCCAGTATATTTATGCCATAATTACAGCTTAATATTAGAAACATACAGCCAGACATAGCAATAACAACAACAGCAACAACAACAACAGAAGCAGGAACAATAAAAGCTCATTACTAAATATAACGTGTTACAGTCAGAAAACTAAACTATTTAATTAGCATTCATCAGCTAAAAAAGCAAAAACAACAAAAATTATTAAATGTATATAAAATTTTTTCCACCGAAGCACGAACGAGCGGAAAAAGTACATCTAAAGCATGCAATATTTGTGGCTTTGGTTGGTGTTGTTGGTTTTTCCACTCCAACTTTAGTGAACTTCAAATAAACTACCAACATGAAAGAGTTTTTTTGATCTTTCAGTATCTTGGTTGATAGAGCAAAAAAAAATATATGAATTTTGTAAACGTGTTGCTTTTGAGTTCAACTTTTATCTTATCGATTTGCGATTTTGGTTTTTTTTTTTTTTGTTGTGATATTTCCTCTTGTTATCTTTTGTTGGCCATGTCCCCTAATAATGAAAATATGGTCTTAAGTTTTTAGCTTAAACTAAAATAAATCACTTAATACATCAGATATGGGGCTCTACCGTCAGCAAAACAGCGTAAAGCAATAGCTTACTGCAAAATTGAAGGTATCACAAAACTTGGAATTGGCCAATATACTGAAAAAAGAAAAATAATAGGGATATTCACACTGACTTGTATAGTGTGGTATGGGTAGATTGAGTGCTTTTGATAATTGCGAGTACCCTAAATTACAATTGAGTACTTTTGACATAATTTTGTTTGCAAAGGCATTCGATATCAAAACTTTGGCTTGTATGGGCGGAGACACACCCCCTTTTTCAATGCTCGTCCCAGTTTTCTAGTAGATGGATATTACCAAGTTGCAACTCCATGCTGATTTTCATTGTTATGCTGCATTCAGTTCCAAAGCTATTTGATACCATAGGTTTGACTTATATGGGCGGCGCAATGCCCACTTGTCCAATTGTCACTCAATTTTTCCAGGCAAAGGACAAGACTAAATAGTACTTTCTTACCGAGTGTCATTGATGTGTGACTAATAGTTCGAAAGTTACACCAAAAATTTGGGTGGCCGAAAAAGTGCCACGCCCTTTGCCCAACGCCCATAAAATTTTACCAGTGGAACGGCACATGTAGACCGAGGCCGAATACCTAATTCTAATGCTGTGCAATCTTTAATTTCAAAGTTATTCGATATTGCAGATTTGGGTTGTATGGCAGGTGCCACACCCCCTTGAACAATGCTCGCTATATCACTTGTAATTAGTTTAATTTGTTTTTACTTATTGTCAATTCAATTATTGCCTATTTTTGCAAAAGCTGGTGACGTGGAAAAAGTAGGTTCTCAATTTTGCAAGAAGTCAATCTACCAAACAACTCAGGGAGTCAGCTAGAGTAGATTGGTAGATGAATACTTGGGTACAACTTCGCAAAAAAACAAAATGTACGGCATTTGCCATTCTACCTAACTACCCAGGTGGTTGTGAATACCCCTAATGTATCTTTGTTAAGCCTAAGATAAGATTTGAAACCTATAAGAAAATTTTAAATATTTGACTGAAGATCAACCGCGCATATAAAAATACTCACAGGTCATCAGGAAATTCTAGCGGATTGGATTTGTCCCTAATACGTCATCTGCACAACGTTTATGTTTCCTCAAATTCTCCAAAGAATAGCTCCGTGCTGCTTAACATTTTGTATTTTGATATTTAAAAAAAAAAAAAATATAAAATTTCAAACCAATCAAATTGAATTTTTTGGCGTTTGTTTATTTATTTTTATGTTTTGTTTTTTTACTTTTGCAGAACTGACTACGGCAAATAAGTAAATTTGCAAACAATGATACCACAAGAATAATAGTTCGGCAGCTGAGTCGACTCGAGTGCAACACTCGACAGTGATAGCGACATTTACGTAAAAATGTACCCGACTCGCCTTGTGTCGCGAGAAAATTTTAAATAAAACAGAATTTACACTGTACCTCGATTTTTGCTTTTGTTAGTATTAGTTATTGTTGTTGCATTAGCTACTCGGGTAATTGGTGGACAGAAAAATATTTTTGTTGTAATTGAGCCAAATGAGCCACTAGTTGGGCTTTACTGATCTTGGCTGTAATATTGATTTTTACAAAGAAAAACAGTTCTGAAGTATATAATTTATCAAATTTCTCAAAAATTAGTCGTATAAAAACTATAAAAATGTTTATTATTTTGTTATTTATTTGTTCAAAAGTTGAAGTCAGTTTTTTATTTTGCTTAAAAGCTTTCATTTCTCTCGCAATTCGGTCACATAAATGTGTTAAAATATTCTTCTTTCATCTCAGCCCATCTCAACTCATCAAGCGGATTTAGCTTCGACATCAAGGTGTTAATTAAACTCAATGCATATGGAACACGTTTTAGACGCCTTTTTATCTTAGTTTTTCTATTTCTCTCTTTCGTATTTATTGCGCTAGCTACGTGTGCCTTCACCCCAGCCTACTTCTTTTGTTGTCATCAACTCATTAATCATTGCTTTTGGGGGCGTTCAAATTTTTTCTTATCATTTTATGCTAATAAAAGTACTCGAGTAAAGTGTAAAGAGTACGAAACCGTTGTAATTAGTTTGCGGAGCAGACATGCATAAATTTGGGTTGTCAATTTGACTATTTTTACTGCGGAAATAATTTGTTATGTCATCCAGATAAAAATAATTGGAACGCGCTAAGTTGCTTTGATAATGGACAAAAGATTTGGGCTTAGAATAGGCTTGATTCGTTCAGGGATAACTTTGCACTATTGAACAGTGAGGAGACAGTGGGCGTTTTTAAATTGAGCACACTTGAAGAATTTTTGAGAATCAAAATATTAGAAAAAAATTAAAATAAAGTATAATATCATTAAAAAAAATTAGATAAAATAAAGGTAAAATAAAACATAATAAAAATACACATTAAAATAGGAAAAAATCAAAATCAAGATCAAAATCAAAGTAAAAATCAAAATCAAACTCAAACTCAAACTCAAATCAATATCAAACTCAAACTCAAACTCAAACTCAAATCAAAATCAAAACCAAAATCAAAATCAAAATCAAAATCAAAAAAAATATTAAAATCAAAATCAAAATCAAAATCAAAATCAAAATCAAAATCAAAATCAAAATCAAAATCAAAATCAAAATCAAAATCAAAATCAAAATCAAAATCAAAATCAAAATCAAAATCAAAATCAAAATCAAAATCAAAATCAAAATCAAAATCAAAATCAAAGTCAAAATCAAAATCAAAAATAAAATCAAAAACAAAATCAAAATCAATATCAATATCAATATCAAAATCAAAATCAAAATCAAAATCAAAATCAAAATCAAAATCAAAATCAAAATCAAAATCAAAATCAAAATCAAAATCAAAATCAAAATCAAAATCAAAATCAAAATCAAAATCAAAATCAAAATCAAAATCAAAATCAAAATCAAAATCAAAATCAAAATCAAAATCAAAATCAAAATCAAAATCAGAATCAAAATCAAAATCAAAATCAGAATCAGAATCAAAATCAAAATCAAAATCAAAATCAAAATCAAAATCAAAATCAGCAAAATCAAAATCAAAATCAAAATCAAAATCAAAATCAAAATCAAAATCAAAATCAAAATCAAAATCAAAATCAAAATCAAAATCAAAATCAAAATCAAAATCAAAATCAAAATCAGAATCAAAATCAGAATCAAAATCAAAATCAAAATCAAAATCAAAATCAAAATCAAAATCAAAATCAAAAGCAAAATCAAAATCAAAATCAAAATCAAAATCAAAAACTAGGAGAAACCTCAGATCATGCCAAGATGTTCGATAGCTCAAGGAAATGAAATAAAAGAATTGGATGTTTTCAGGAGGGTTAAAAACTCATCCATGAGTAAGTAACTCAAAAAAGAACATTATTTGGATTTTTTGAGTCGAAGTCAACAACATTTGACAAAAAGTTACTTGGTGCTAAACGATTCTGGAATAGGTCTTCCGAGACTTTCAGTATAAACTGATACTCACAGAATTGATTCTAAAAAGTTCTATTTGTCTTACAAATAGGCCCCTGACGGAGGATATACTCTACATAAATCATCTTATTTATGTATATTTTAATGACTGCGTAGAGTTAAATTCGTAAATCCGAAGATAACTCAGCAAAGACACAAACCAATATTTCTTGTCTGTACAAAGTTAAATTCGTCCTTTTTTGGAACGAACGAATTTAACTTTTGATACGAATTTAACTAACTACACAACGAAGTTAAATTCGTATTTCTATGCAAAGTACGAATTAAACAAACGACGCTACGAATTTAACTTTATTTGTAAGAAAATCACGTTGACATCGACTTTGAAATGCAGAAAAGTTGAAAACTTCTAAAAAATATTTTTAAAATTAAACAAATGCAAATAAGTTATTTCATGTAAGGATTTTGGCCATTAGAAATTTTGAAAATTAGTAAACCATGAACCTAACATGGTGTCTATGCAAAGAACGAATTTTAACTTCGTTGTGTCGTTAGATAAATTCGTATCAAAAGTTAAATTGGTACTTTGCAAAAAAGTACGAATTTAAATTTGTACAGAAAAGAAATATTGGTTTGTGTCTTTGCTAAGTTATCTTCGGATTTTCGATTTTAATTTCACGCAGTTTATTTTAATTGCCTTAAAATTAAAATTAAAATTTAATCGGCTTAAATTATTTAGATAACGAAATAATTTTTTCTGATGCTATGTTCACACATAGAGTTTTGTTTGAGTTTCGTGTATAAATGTGAGTTTTGCCATTGAACTCAAAAGAAACTCTTGATTTTCCAGTACAATTAAGCAGAATGAAACTCAATTTGTTTTCTGAGTTAATCAAAAATCAATTTGAAAAATGCCTAAAAGTATGCTTATGTTCAGATCAAAAGATACGTTCAGATGCAATTTTTAGATGAAAAGGTACGTTCAAAGTATTGAACGATTTTGAGCTGAGGAATGTCAAAAACAGCTGTTTCAAAAATTGTGGAATTTACTATTTGCAAAAACTTAACAAAAAAAGCAAAGAAAAGAACTTAGACAACAATAGAGAAAATAATTCTTATTGCATACTTTATGGCTTCGCAAGTAGTGAAAGTTGAACATCTGCTGTTTGGGTGGCTTTCTTTACTTACTGGCGCAAATAATATATTTTTTTTAAGTCCCGCGCTATGAAGTGCATCAGTTTAAGTTGATTGCAGGCAGGAAAGCATATGCGGAAGCCATAGTTACGAGCATGTTTTTTTTTAGTTTTTGAAAAAATGGGTCACTATGCATTTAATTTAAAAATTTAAATATCAATATCCTAGTCATGCATACTTTTAGGCTTTCTTTTTCTTGGCACAGATTTTCTAGGGTTTTTCTAGTAAATTGTTTGAAGTTAATTCGTGCATACTTTTAGGCTTGCTGAGTTGATAAGCATAATTTTCAAATAAAAAAAAAGTTGTATGGGAAAGGCAAGAATGGACAACATTTTATTGTTGATAGAAAATTCATTGAATTTAAAAGGAAATTTATAAGGCTATTGAAAAAAAGGATTAGGGACAAGCAATAATAAGTTGTCTTTTACAGCTTTACTTTTTTATTTTTTATAGCAACATATAAATATTTTTTCTATATATTTTCTGCATACTTTTAGGTGCAGCTTAAGCAATATTTCCAATAAGGCCATAAAAATCGTATAAATGCTGTTGCAAAATGTCTGTTCATCATTGGACGATATTGTTGTCAGTTTGTTTTTTTTTTTTTTTCTTTAAATGTCAGTCATTAATTTTAATGTATATGTCCTTTCAGCATTTTTCCTCCGACAAAAAAAGGGGCTTCGATGCGAATAGAACTTCAAATAATTATATCAAAATTGCATAAAAGTGCGGAATTATTTGGAATTATTTAGGCAATAAATGACCAAATCTTTTAATAGCCAATTTGTAGGCAAACAAAGAAAATTACATCATTTCCTTGCTCCTCGAAAATGCTGATGGCTGACAATTTTCGACAACAATGGAATTAAATAAATTTATAAATAAGCAAAAAGTCATCAAATTCTATAGATAGCTTAATAAAATTGTTAATAAAATTGCAAGAAGAAAACAAAATTTGGTGGAGCGAGGGGCAGGAAAATCGAAGCTAAGTGTCAGCAAAATTGTGCTCAATTTTGAAAATTTATTTACTTTGCCATCGTCTACGATATTTGCAATCATGATGATGATGATGATGATGATGATGATGGTGATAATGACCCTAAAAGCACACAACAAAAAAGTAAATATGCAAACATACGAATCGAATCATAGAAGCAGATTAAGAGGAAAAGAAAGAAATAGGCTTGACAAAACGACGAAAACAAAAATTTTTGCACATTCATCGTTATTTGTTTGTGGCTTGGACGTGGTTGGATGGTAGTCGGTGGTAGTGCGTTTATTTATTTAAGTATTTGACTGCGCTTGTGTTCTTGTTCTATCATTATCTGTATTTATTCAAATGTTCCAAATGTCTCTGGTCCACAATTCGTTAGTGATTCTTAATGCAAAACATTTTTTCCTTTTTTTTTTTGTGTAAAAGCAGTACTTTATTTTGTTCTTGAGAAGCAATGTTTATAGCAGTGGGGCCCAAGAAATTTTAAGCTCGGGACAATGCTTAAGAAACTAAAAAACAAACACAAAATGCTGCTCATAGTTGTTTTTGACAAAAAAATCAAACAAAACAAAAAACAATTGCAATGCATTAAAATCACATGTAATGAAGTACACTGCCAGTGCACTACGACAAGACTTACTTTCTATTACAATAACAATGCTTGCATGAAAAATTACTCGACACACAAGTAACGGGACAATCAGCATCGACATCATCGAGTGTGCGTTTTTTATTTTGGCTTTGCATGCATTTGTTTTTGTAAAGTTCGCTGGAAAATGTGCTGAACACTGAACAAGTGCAGTTTGTGTTGTTGTTTTTTGCAGGCGTTCGTTGGTTTTGGCTCATCGCAAAGACAAAATTAAGATAGAAAAAGATTTGTATGTAGGGCCACGCGGGCCACTACATGGGCATGTTTGGTTTATAGTTTTTGCCAAAATAATTATTCGAAACTGTTTAGTTTTGAAGTTTCTGATTTATTGATTAATAATTTCTTCATTAACATACTTGGACTCGAGCTCAACAATTAGTCTCAATATAATTGAATGAAAAAGGTCACATTAAATTTAATCAAAAGGATGTCTCGATTTTCATTCACCCATTTATTCAATTTTTTTCTCTTGTCGATTTGATTTATATTTACCAAACATTGTTTGATTCATCGGTGGTTCATTGGTCTGGTCGAAATCACCGAAATGGCACTAAAGTGTTAAACCAACCGAACACGATCGGCCGCAAAGTGACTAACTGGCCAAAGACAGCATTAATATTGCAAGCTATGTCCGTAGCGGTGTTTCCTCGGTGGAATTCAGATTTGTTCACAACAAGAAGTGCTTACTTTTGCATCGTCACACGAAAAATGTTCTAAAGAAACAAAGAAACAGGTCCTAAGAGAGAACAAGACTCCTTTTAATTAAAAAAAAAGCAAAAAAAAAAAAAAAACAACAAAACCTAATTTAACTTAAATGCGTGGTACCACTTCCAAATAACTTTATTCGTTGTAAATTTATATGAAGAAGAACATTGCCGAGCATAAAAAATTATTTTCATTGCATCATAATTAATCTAACTCCAATAAGACATCTCCATCAAAAGCATAGAAGAACGCCTAGAAAGCATAGAAAGCCAAAAATAATGCTTGAATTCATAAAAAGTCAAAACCTGATAAAGGTACAATAACAATATCTACATGACTAAGCTAAACCATTATCATCTTATTATATAATTTTTCCCCTTGGTTGGGAGTGTACACTGTACACACGCAAAGAAAAAAAACATTTATGGCCAGTTTGCCGCAAACGAACTTCGTTTGTCGTGCTTGGCATCGTTATTTGCAAACGTTTCAACAGCTGTCATAATAATAGTTCAGTTGCGAGAAACGCATCATTTAGTTGTAGGTAGTTAATTTCGTTTGTCATTTACGCGAATAATTTTTAAATTGTAGCAATTGAAAAATTGTTTTTCGCCAACCGAAAATTTCCTTTGTTTTTCCCTTCGTTGTGTACACACAACGCTTATAATTACAGTTACTCAAACTGTTCTATAAAAGCAAATTGCCAATTTGCTGAATACGCGGACAGAGATAGCAACAGAGGTGCGATGAGTACAATCGATAAGAAGACGAACGGACATAGGCGAAAGACAATTAATATAATAAATAATAATGACCGAAATAGCTTGGGGTATATATATATATAAGATATATTTTTAAGTTGACAACAGAATATTCCTTTGTGGTAAATACAACTTGCAAACGAAGTGTAGTTGGCTTATTTTTCAGTTGTGGTGAACGAAAAATTTCTCTGCACGCATAGTGTGTTAATTTAGTGAGTATACGTCATTACTTGCAGTTGGTAAGTTATACAAGCCTAAACCGGTACTTATCCCCCGGTCTTCCCCCCTTTAAAAATAGGGGGAACTTTCACCTTTAGCGCTTTAAGAAAAAAATCTAATTGATGGCGATATTTTGTCAGAGAAACAAAGAAACCGCTATGAGTGAAGTTTACACGAAACGTTTCGAAGCTGTGTAAGCTAACCCAGAAAAATCCCTTGGACGATATGTTTTATAGACCAATGGTTATCAGAAACCACTGGAATTTTTGCAGTTATTGTAAATTACCCTTAAATTGTCGCACGGTTTAATATAAAATGGTGGAGGGAGGACATTGATAAAACCATTGCTATCCAAAAAACTTGCTGCCAAACAACTGCACGCATTGAAATTTTTTGTTCACCACAACCGCCAACTACACTTCGTTTGCGAGTTGTATTTGACACAAACGAATATTCAGTTATCATCAACTTTAAAATAGATCTTATAGAATCGGTTATTATTATTTATTATATTAATTATCTTTTTTGCTTTGTCCGTCCATCTTCTTATTTTCCGCGTATTAAGCAAATTGCAAATTTTTTGCTTATAAAGTAACAATTTGTCCCAAAAGTAACACTGAACTATAAGCGTTGTGTTTATACAACGAAGGGAAAAACAAAGGAAGTTTTCGGTTGGGAAAAACAATTTTTCAATTGCTGCAATTTAAAAATCATTCGTGTATATGACAAACGAAATTAATTACTTGCAACTAAATGACGCGTTTCTCGCAACTGAACTATTATTATGACAACTGTTGAAACGTTTCACAAATAACGATCCCAAGCACGACAAACGAAGTTTGTTTGCGGCAAGCTGGCAACAAACGTTTTTTTTTTCTTTGCGTGTGGCCTGGGCATTAGAGTGGTCTTAAAAAAGAGTTTGAAAAGTGCACTCCTTATATTAAAGATGACCTCGAGATATGAGTTTTCCATAATTCATGCATTTTATGCCCGATCTTAGGAAGTGATATACCGTTAAAAAAGGCCCAACTAGTACTATTCCTATCAGAGCTTTTGGACATCTCAAGTCATATTCAACTGGTAAGCCCTGCTACCTCGATGTATTTCCCCCCCTTCCCCCCTGAACACAAGTTTTTTATCTCATAAATTTAAACTCTTAAAAATTTGTTCACTTCTTGCCCAAAAAATGCTTTATTTGGCCTTGAAACAAGTTTTAGTTTCAATTGTAGTAAAAAAATTTTTAAAATTTTTTTTTATTTGGAGTTGTCTCGATGTCATCTTGAACTTTTCAAACTTTTTTTATGTAGACCGGTCCACTCTACTAGGCAGAGAATTGCATTGATCTTGAGTTGAGTAATGTAGTTTTCTCTGACTAGTTTTCTCATGTCCGCACGGACATGGTGTTCCTCCTCAAGTCAGTTCGTATAGCATACCGTCAAACAAACTATAAAGGTACATCTATGGAGTTACTTTCTCAAGGAAGTATTTTGGTGTGTTGCACTTCATTATTGACAACCTCAATGCTACCAAGATGGTAAAAACTAACAAGCTTTGTTACCAACTGCCGAATGTCAATTCATAACAAAAGACGAAGAATGGATTTTGCAGAAGGATAATGATCCCAAACTGACTCGAGTCCGACTCTGCACAGTATGCCGCGAGGATGCCAAGCTTAAATAACCTCTATATTAAAATAAACATTTATAGCAAAATATTCAAAATATTTTAGTTGAAATATTTAACTTTATCGTAAACAAGGTCTCGTAAACGATGCGCTAGTAAATTAAAAATTAATAAAAAATTGATTGTACTGTATATTTCCCTGATACTTTAAGGTTATTTTAAAGCCAATTGTTGCAACACATTTGATTAGATAAAATTGTCGTCAGGGAAGTGTTAAAGTTAACAAATATTTTGGTGTGATCCTTTTAAGACCCTTTGGCTATATTTCTTGTGATTTTTTTGGTGTTTCTTTAATGAATTTTCTTGCAATGACCTGTGGCAAATTCTATTTATGCAAGTCACACTTATTTCTCCATATCTCACTCTCAATCTCACTCTCACTCTCGCTCTCACTCTATATGGCTCTCTCTCTCTCGTTCCCAATCAATCTCTCTTTTTTTCTCTGTAAATTTAACACTTGCTTTGTTTACTTATTCTACTAACTAACTCTGCTGCTACTAGTTATTTTTTCTTTATTTCATTTCATTTCTTTATTTCTGTTTCGCCTCTTCATTTTTATTATTATGCTATTTGCTTCTATTTTTGCCTTCATCATCTTAGTATATTTTATTGATTTTCTTTGTTGCTGCTCTATTGTCGCTGATGTTATTATTGTTGTGGTGGTTGTTTTTTTTTTTTGTTGTTGTTTTTGATGTTGTATTAGTTGTTGTTTTTGTTGTCTTTTTTTTTTGTTGTTGCTGATGGAGGGTTTCTTTAGGTTTTATTTTTGTTCATTTTTATTTTTCACTTGAACTCGAATGAAAATCGTGAAAATTTATTGAAGTCAGTATTGAATGATTGACTGTTGGGTGGATGGATGGAAGGCTGGCAGGTTGGTTAGTTGGCTTGTGGGTTGGGTTGTGATTTGGTGGGTTGATTAGTTAGTAGGAGGGTTGTTTGATTGATAGGTTGGTTCATTGGCACGTTGGTGCGTTGGTTCGTTGGTTCGTTGGTTCGTTGGTTCGTTGGTTCGTTGGTTCGTTGGTTCGTTGGTTCGTTGGTTCATTGGTTCGTTGGTTCGTTGGATTCGGTTCAGTCGGTTTGTTCGATTTGTTTTGTTGGTTCGATGGTTCGGTTGGTTCGGTTGATTCCGTTGATTCGGTTGATTCCGTTGATTCGGTTGATTCGGTTTAATCGGTTAATTCAGTTGGTTCGGTTGATTCGTTTGGTTTTGTTGCTTCGATTGATTCGGTTGTTATTTTTTGGTTCCATTGGTTAGGTTGGTTAGGTTGGTTAGGTTGGTTAGGTTGGTTAGGTTGGTTAGGTTGGTTAGGTTGGTTAGGTTGGTTAGGTTGGTTAGGTTGGTTAGGTTGGTTAGGTTGGTTAGGTTGGATAGGTTGGTTAGGTTGGTTAGGTTGGTTAGGTTGGTTAGGTTGGTAAGGTTGGTTAGGTTGGTTAGGTTGGTTAGGTTGGTTAGGTTGGTTAGGTTGGTTAGGTTGGATAGGTTGGTTAGGTTGGTTAGGTTGGTTAGGTTGGTTAGGTTGGTTAGGTTGGTTAGGTTGGTTAGGTTGGTTAGGTTGGTTAGGTTGGATAGATTGGTTAGGTTGGTTAGGTTGGTTAGGTTGGTTAGGTTGGTTAGGTTGGTTAGGTTGGTAAGGTTGGTTAGGTTGGTTAGGTTGGTTAGGTTGGTTAGTTTGGCTAGGTTTGGTTAGGTTGGTTAGGTTGGTTAGGTTGGTTAGTTTGGTTAGGTTGGTTAGGTTGGTTAGGTTGGTTAGGTTGGTTAGGTTGATTAGGTTGGTTAGGTTGGTTAGGTTGGTTAGGTTGGTTAGGTTGGTTAGTTTGGTTAGGTTGGTTAGGTTGGTTAGGTTGGTTAGGTTGGTTAGGTTGGTTAGGTTGGTTAGGTTGGTTAGGTTGGTTAGGTTGGTTAGGTTGGTTAGGTTGGTTAGGTTGGTTAGGTTGGTTAGGATGGTTAGGTTGGTTAGGTTGGTTAGGTTGGTTAGGTTGGTTAGGTTGGTTAGGTTGGTTAGGTTGGTTAGGTTGGATAGGTTGGTTAGGTTGGTTAGGTTGGTTAGGTTGGTTAGGTTGGTAAGGTTGGTTAGGTTGGTTAGGTTGGTTAGGTTGGTTAGGTTGGTTAGGTTGGTTAGGTTGGTTAGGTTGGTTAGGTTGGATAGGTTGGTTAGGTTGGTTAGGTTGGTTAGGTTGGTTAGGTTGGTTAGGTTGGTTAGGTTGGTTAGGTTGGTTAGGTTGGTTAGGTTGGTTAGGTTGGTTAGGTTGGTTAGGTTGGTTAGGTTGGTTAGGTTGGTAAGGTTGGGTTTATTTTGTTGAATCCATTGGTTCGATTGGTTAGTTTGTGTTAAGTGGTCAATATGTAACTTAATTCAGGTATCTTGGTGGATTGACTAAGGTAGGTATTCGGGTTTTTTTTTATTTTCTCGTCCCAGGGTTAACAGCGGGTGTTTCTATAGACAGTTTTTTTTTTGTTTTGTTTGGTGCTCTTTAGTGGTTGATGGAGGTAGTTTTAAATCGTAAGCATTTCTTGTTGTTGTTGTTATTTTTTCATTATAGCTTTATATGCATACATTTGATATATAAATCGTATAAAATGTCCTTTTACTTACTGTTCTTTCGCATAAACGAGTCTGACATTCTGTGTGAGTGGATAATTTTCAGTATGTGCGAATGTGTCTGTGTGTCATTTTGATGTAGAAGTGTGTGTCAAACTATTACTTAGAATTCGCATTGTAACAAAACAACAACAACAACAATTATAATAACTATTCTAACCGCCTTCTTATGGTTATTATGTTGTTGTTGTTGTTGTTGGTTTTGTTTTGTTGATGTTGGTTTTGTTTTGTTGTTGTTGGTTTTGTTTTGTTGTTGTTGCTTTTCCTGGCGTATGCATAGTTATTGTTGGGCTCATAAGGGTTGAATTCTCTGTAGTTGGATTCCGCTTTCATGTCGCTCTAGTTCTCATTGGAATTTTATTGAGCACACATTGTTAAGGAAATCCGACTGTTTGTCGGTCTGTTTCTCGGTTCTACCCTTCCATATATCTAACTTTCTATGAGTCGGTCTGTCTGTCTGTCTATCTATCTGTCCGCTTGTCATTCAATGTATAAATGCTGCGTTAGGCGTCCGACAGACTGGCTGCCGGCTTGTCTGCCTTTCGGTGTGTCTAGCGGTTGACTTTAATTTCAACTATAAAGTGAAAGAATGACCTATTGAAAATTTCTCTTTTTTTTCTAACTGCAGTTCTTCCTATTGACATATCATATTAAGCATTTTCATGCAGAAAGTGAATATTTAAAGAATATTGAAAATTAAGCTACAATATCTGTGCTTTTTACCTTTCTACGTGAATACTATTTTGATTTTTTTTTTTTTTTTAAGAAGTCAATAATTTCAAATTAATGAATTAAATTAATCAAATTAAGTATTAAATAGAAACTAATATTTTAATTAAACTTTCTTTTGAAATTTTTAATAACCAACACGTGTTGGTCCTTAAAGGTTGTCACGGCTTTTAAGAGTTAAGCAGAAGAAGGACAAACAAGTTGTTGTGGCACGAAAGTCTAATTATTAATATACATATGTATGTCTTTGAGTCACTAGAATTATTTAGATAAAAATAATTTCTAGAGTTTTGAGTGTCTTTTGAAGTATTCAGGTATCCACACTTATTTCAGATAAATGTAATTAATAAAATTGCAAGTAATTTTGTAGTAAAATTCTTAAAAACCGAAGCCTTTCACCATATTTGTGAGTTTGACGGCACCCTTTAGAGTCTAAAATACAAGGAGCAACAAGAGGGGAAATAGCTTAAAACATTTTCTTACACAATTTCTTTCTATTCTAAACTCTTAACAGTAGATAAGAAGGGAGTAGTTCTTTGATTCGTATGCTTTCACTCATACAGCAGAGATAAGATCGAGTCTACCATTTGGTGTAACTAGCAGATTCTTCACATGAAAAATTAAAACAAAAAAGAGCAAAATAAAGAATATTTCCGACAATTTCTACTTTTTTTCGCAGTTGTTATGTTGCTAAGTTCGAAATCGTTCGAAGACGAGCGAATACATTTTTTAAACAAATAAAAAATAAAAAGATTAGATAAGCAATGTAGCAGCAGTTAAACGCATTGGAAATTAAAGCCGAAATGAAAAGAAAACATGAGTAAACTGAAGTGTGTTAATTTTGCCGGTTAGACGAAGAGTGAAAAATAATACAACGAACAGCTATACAAACAGTTGAAAAAAAATTGAAGATAAACAACCTTAGTTGGAGAAGTAACAGGCGCGTGGAGATGAAGGAGGTTTATATATTTTCAAATTGGAATTGCGTTACGACGTTACCATTGAGTTGGCATTATTTTTAAAATAAAAATAAAAAGCTCCCACGCAACAAAGACGTAGGTAGAGGATGATCACCTTTCACACAGTTCGACACCTTATAGCAGATCACAAGATGTCGAAACAGCTCGAAAAGGTGATGGAAATTGGAATGAGTGCCTATGAGCGTCAGACAAAAACATTTGCAAAAATATTAACCTGACATAACTTTTTTGCAAAGTGAACGTAATATACAACACGATTAAATTTAAGTTTATTACAATCTTGATAGAAGAAAAGAAAATAAGACATCAACATATGACTCCGTGAAAACTGAACGTAATACTGAGCGACCAGTATTGACCAGCTTAAGATAAGGAATTTATGATAAACGTCAGGATGAAGAAAAAGAAAAATGAAGAGAAAAAGAAATAGTGAAATAGAAACAGAGAAGTAGAAAAACAAAAAATATGGAATTGGAAAAGAAAATGGGAAAGGACAAGGATTAAAAAAATGGAAAACAAAAACAAAAAGGAAAAGGAATAAGTAGTAGGAATAGATTAATAGGTATAGAGGAAAATAAAACGAAAGGTGAATGGTGACAAGTGAATTGAAAAACAGAAAAATAAAAGTAAGACAAAAACAAAAACAAAAACAAAAACAAAAACAAAAACAAAAACAAAAACAAAAACAAAAACAAAAACAAAAACAAAAACAAAAACACAAACAAAAACAAAAACAAAAACAAAAAAAAAAAAAAAAAAAAAAAAAACAAAAAAAAAAAAAACAACTAAAACAAAAACAAAAACTAAGACTAAAACTAAAACTAAAACTAAAACTAAAACTAAAACTAAAACTAAAACTAAAACTTAAACTAAAACTAAAACTAAAACTAAAACTAAATCTAAAACTAAAACTAAAACTAAAACTAAAACTAAGACTAAAACTAAAACTAAGACTAAAACTAAAACAAAAACTAAAACTAAAACTAAAACTAAGACCAAAACTAAAACTAAGACCAAAACTAAAACTAAAACTTAAACTAAAACTAAAACTAAAACTAAAAGTAAAAGTAAAACTAAAACTAAAACTAAAACTAAAACTAAAACTAAAACTAAAACTAAAACTAAAACTTAAACTTAAACTAAAACTAAAATTAAAACTAAAACTAAAACTAAAACTAAAACTAAAACTAAAACTAAAACTAAAATTAAAACTAAAACTAAAACTAAAATTAAAATTAAAATTAAAACTTAAACTAAAACTAAAACTAAAACTAAAACTAAAACTAAAACTAAAACTAAATCCAAATCTAAATCTAAAACTAGAACTAAAACTTAAAACTAAAATTAAAATGAAAACTTAAACTGAAACTAAAACTTAATCTTAAACTTAAACTAAAACTGAAACTTAAACTAAAACTAAAACTAAAACTAAAACTAAAACTAAAACTAAAACTAAAACTAAAACTAAAACTAAAACTAAAACTAAAACTAAAACTAAAACTAAAACTAAAACTAAAACTAAAACTAAAACTAAAACTAAAACTAAAACTAAAACTAAAACTAAAACTAAAACTTAAACTAAAACTAAAACTAAAACTAAAACTAAAACTAAAACTAAAACTAAAACTAAAACTAAAACTAAAACTAAAACTAAAACTAAAACTAAAACTAAAATTAAAACTAAAACTAAAACTAAAACTAAAACAAAAAACACAAAAAAAACAAAAAAACAAAAACAAACTAAAAGTACAAAAAAAAATTAAAACGAAAAACAAGAAAAGGGAAACGAAAAAGCAATAAGAAGAGGAAAAGGAAAAAAGAGGGAGGAGAAGAAGAAAAACTAGCATAAGAAAAAGAAGAAAATCATAAGATAAAGGATAAGAATAAGGATAAGGATATTCATAAGCATGTTTATCCATTTTCTTTTTGTCCAGAGAACCAAAAAAAAAAGCAAAAAAAGAAAAAAACCAAAAAAAAAGAAAATAAAACGAAAAAAAAATAAAACGAAACGAAAAATAAGAAAATGGAAAATTAAAAGGAATAATAGGAACATGCAAATTAAAAGGAAAAGGGAGAGGAACAAGAAAAAGAAATAGAATAAGAAAAAGAATACGGATAAAGATATATGCATATAAGCTTGTTTATCCATTTTCTCTTCGTCCAGAGGACAATAAAAAAAAAAAAAAACAAAAACAAAGTGAAAAAGAAAAGAAAACTCTAAGATCTCAAAAGAAAAAGTATTAAAAATAAAACGAAAAACAAGAAAATTGAAAATAAAAAGGACTTATAGGAAAAGGAAAAAAAATAAAATAAGAAAAATAAGAAGAAAATTATAGCTTATAATAAGGTCCACGTAAAAACTTCACTTTACGTCTTTGAGAATATCCATGTAGAGATAATACGAGGACTAACTTTACGCTACCTGTAACCTCATTTATGCCCAAGGATGTCTCCATCTCATGGTATGTCACATGCTACCTTTGATTTTACAGGAGTATTTAGGCATCAGGAAAATTTGTTGCCGTTGGATTGGATACCCCATCATTTGACGGTTGCTCAAAAAAGGCTTATGTCGAATGCAAAAGTGTATTTATTGATCGTCTTGGAGAATACTAAGAAATGCAATAAAAGCATTTTCACTGATTAACCACTGCTTTTTCATTGTTAGGCGAGATACTTAAAAGGCTGTCCTCGTATTCACTTTATTTTGATTAGAGGAGAGTAAAGGGATGCCGAAAATTTAAAGCGTAGGACCATAGTTCCTGGTCGGGATTCGAACCCAAAACATCTGGAGTAACAGTCAAGCTCGCTAGCTACACGATTAAAGAGGCCGCTTATTGTAGAAATAACTTAAAAGAAGCTCTCTGCTTAACGAAACTGCATGGCAATAGCTCCAAATCTATAGGCTTTTATCGTGCTCCCAGGCAGACGAAAGGCCCTGCCCATATTTGTGTTTGGACCAATACAAATATTTTAATGTCATTATTTCTGTTTTTATTCGTGCATTCGATTGATTTTATCTCTGATGATTTCAATATGACGTTCGATTGTGAACAACAATGAATGAAAACCATCACTATTCCCCGTACAAGTGACGTCATATGTATAATAATACCTTTATAACCACTGTATTTCAACTTCGGCCAAACCGATGATAATTCCATACAAGTTCTTAGTTGGTTTGAGAACTAGTATTACTTTTGTATGTATAACTTTTTATTTATATATATAACTTTTATATAAAGGCTTGTTCTGTACCTATTGATGGTTGTTTTCTTTTTATTATAACTTCAATATTTCATCTGCTTCCTATTAACTTCACCTTACTTTTGGTGTTCATCCTCTTATTGCACCTTTGTTATTTTTCTATCTCTGTAGATTTGTTATCTTTCCTTCTTTTTCTGAGTAGTTATATCCGGATAAGTCTATGCTCTTTGCAAACTTCAAACATTTTTTGTTTCATTCGGTTAAACCAAGCAAAACGCTTTTCGCACTGATTTCATTAACATTATAAAAAAAATATTTTTTTTTTTTTTTTGTAAAATTAATGCAAGTCAGCGAAGAATTTCTAGACATTTCCGTCTAGAAAAAAAAAACTTTTATCTTACCCCTCAAGTACGTAAAAGCAATGCCCGGCTTGTTGTTGGCCATAATATTTTAAATATTCTTGTTCTGTATAGTGCCATTTTTGTTTTCTTTTTTTTTTAATACTTTATCTAGTTTGCTTTCGTTATTTCTGAACTTTTTGTGTTTCGTTTGTTATCTTTGAAGTTTACTTTTAAATTCTAAAAATAAACACTTAAAAGTGCAGTATTTGCACTTAAAAGGCATGCAGTGTCTGGACTGAGTAATAAAAAAAAATGCAAAGGAGGAAAAAAATTAAAAGCGAAAAAAAAAGAGAAAAAGTAGCAGCAGTAACAAAAGTAGTCGTTCGCATATGAACTAAAATATAACCGGTTTGTTAACACTTCTTTTTGATGTTTTGCTTTCCACATTTTCGGTGCCTATATTTTTCATTTGTGTTGACTTTTGCAGAGGGGCAATGAAGGAAGCCTTAACTTGTTTTATATTGCCTGCAGTTGAAAGTGAAATTGAAATGTATTTAGAACCTTTTTTTTGTATGCGTGCTGCTTTGATGTGTGCTTATAAAGGTTTTCGTGAGACATTCGTCGACGTACACGCTTCAACCACTTTATTAAAGCAAGAAACTGGTTATAATGGGGGTTCATAAGGCGCTATGAAATTGTGTGTAAAATAAACGTTAACATGTACAAAGTATAGAATTTTCAGCCTACCATTTGAACTCTGACTCGGTTTTTAGTATTAAGCCATTTTGTGAATTTCTTCTTTTAAGCTCGTGTCGTCTGTCAGGTTTTTAAAAAATTATCGGCTGCTGCCGCTATAAAAGAGTACTTTATGATCTTATATAAAGATTTTTTTGTTGACATTTTATCATGTTTGACATTATGATTGCCACAAATGACATTGTCACACATGTACGCACACAAGTACTCACACATGTACTTTTACTTTTGTTTTGTTTTTTTTTTTTTGCTTTGAGCTCTTTATTGCAAAATTGTGATGATTTTTTATGAGTGTTTTTAACATGCGTAAATTTCATATATTTTATATCAGTTTTGTTTTTTTACGACTTTTAATATGTGGCAGTGGGTTATACTTCTTGATTTCTCCATTCAAACTGTCATAAAGAATACTGAAATACATTTTCATGATACAGCTCTAATACCTGCTTTCTTTACTAGGGAAAACTGGTTTATGTCAGAAAATTTTACTTGGTTTTTATACTTTTAAAATTACTGAAGAACTTTAACGGTATTTGTATACATGACAAATGGATACAATATCAAATACCAAAAGCCAAATACTTAGTACCAGATACACAATGCCAAATACTAAATACAAAATACGAAAAACCAAATACCTACTAAATACCAGATACCTAATGCCAAATACTAGATACCAAATACGAAATCCCAAATAATACCAAATACCACAAATATCAAATGCCAAATATTAAATGCCAAATATCAAATGCCAAATATCAAATCTTAAATAATATCAAATACCAAATAATAACAAACACCAAACTCCAAATACCGAATACTAAATACCAAATACCTAATACCAAATACCAAATACCAAATACCAAATACCAAATACCATATACCAAATACCAAATACCAAATACCAAATACCAAATACCAAATACCAAATACCAAATACCAAATACCAAATACCATATACCAAATACCAAATACCAAATACCAAATACCAAATACCAAATACCAAATACCAAATACCAAATACCAAATACCAAATACCAAATACTAAATACAGTAGAGTCTCACAAAAGTTAACTCGTTTGTTTTTGGGTCTGTCAATTTTTGTGAATCATTAACTTTTTAAGGACAATAGTGAAATTTGAAATTATATGTATACATATGTATACATATGAATAAATATACATGAAATATGTAAAAAGCGGTGTATCTTAAAACATTTGATAGGCTGAAGTCTTGCTAAATAGACAAGATTTTTGAATTTCAAGAACCAACCGTGACTTGTCATAAAATCATTCGCTTTTTTATTTGGGTAGATTTCAGAAACAAGAACTCAGAAAAGTTGACACAAAAGTTAACTTTTTAGAGTTTCCTGTGGTGATAGAAGCCTAGTTAACTTTTCTGTATGTTAAAACTTTTGCGAGTCTCAACTTTTGTGAGTCTCTACTGTACCAAATACCAAATACCAAATACCAAATACCAAATACCAAATAGCAAATATCAAATATCAAATACCAAATGCCAAATACCAAATACCAAATACCAAATACCAAATACCAAATACTTAATACCAAACACCGAATATTGAATGCCAAATATCAAATCCCAAATACCAAATACCAGATACCAAATACCAAGTACCAAATACTTAATGCGAAATACCTAATATCAAATACAAATACCAAACACCAAATACTAAATACCTAATATCAAATACCAAATACCAAACACCAAATACCAAAAACCAACTACCAAATACCAAATACCAAAAACCAAAAACCAAATACCAGATATCAAATACAAAATACGAAATACCAAATATCAAAACTAATCACCGAATTCTACATTTTAGTGGTATTTGATTAAAATTTGATTAAAATACCACTACTGACAAAAAGTCAATATTTACCTTTTCTATATTTTCAAAGGCTTTGTAGCAGTGATGATCACTAAATGGTTTCCCACAAGAATGATAGAAACAAGATTACGCGTTCCGCAACTGAGAGAAAGAGCATGACGTCACAAGCGATATTTTCAGACTTTGAAATAATTTTACGTTGGAGCCCACTCTAAAATATTTTTTTTTTCTTATTTTTATAATATGTATATGGGCCTTCTAAACCTATTGGTGCAATAAAATTTTGTCGGTCTCGAATGGTTTAGGAGATTAAAATCTTGAAATTTTAAAAAATTCATATTTTTCGTATACGAAAATATTCATATTTTTTATACAGAAGAGTAGATATTTTTACTTTACTTTTCCCAAAGAATTTATTTTCAATTTCGTAAATTTGCCTAAGCGATCGCACATTTGCATACGTTTTTGTCAAGCAAAAGTAATGTGTGACGTCATGCACTCAATTGAGAAAGAGAGCATTAGATAACGGTACTGTGGAACGCGTAATCAGGTTTCTATCATTCTTGGGTTTCCCATAGCCCGCGGGCATCGTGTGTTTTTGTTTGCAGACGAAGTTACAAATCGGATCGCTTTGTTTGTACACTGTGTAAAAGTTTGTTTTTTCTGATGTTCTCTGGTGGTGGTAAACTTTATTCTCTTATAACACTCTCTATTCTCTTATTTTGATTTTTTTACAAACAATTTTGTTGAATTAATTGAAAAATACTTTAATTTGGAATTAACTTTAATTACAAATGTAGAAGTTAGCTTAGAGAGAAAAAATATATAAGAAAAATTTTTCTTATTTAAATCTAGCATTCAAATTAAAACAAAATAAAACATTTAAAATTTTACTAAAGAATTCGATAAAAAAACATTTTACACAGAATAAAAAATAAACATTAATACATTCTATTCATCACTTTTACCTTTTTTGATCTTTTCTATGTTAAAATCGCGAAAAAAAACACAAAAATTAATAAGAAAGAAAACGTTATATTGAAAATTCAACTCTCGACAATATTTCCTTGCACCAAATGTTGTGAGAGCTTTTAACAACTTCTATTTTCAGTGTTAGTCTGTGCACTCGGAAAGCTCTCTTTGTTGTTGTTGTTTGAACCGTGCGTTAATCACCACTGCTTTGGAGAGATATAAAGTTGGGAACTTATTTTATTGTTAGGCATTGTTTTGAAGTGACTTCCGTGACGCAGTGGGTAGAGTACGTGTCCCATACGCCAGAGAACCCTGGTTCAATACCATCTGACACAGAAAGCTTTTTCAATTGAATTTATTTTTCTGTTCGGCCGTCACCTCTCTGCAGACAATGGCAAGCTTCAGAGAGTAAATAATTCCATGTAAAGCGTCTTGAGAACATGCACATTAGCCCTTCGGAGTCGGCATAAAACTAGTAGGTCCAGTTCTCTATCAATTGTGTCCAAACATTAAATAACATGCACAACACAATTTTATCATAAGAAGTTCGGTCAAAGTCCTTACAAGGGCTGAAATTGGCCAGTTATAGATAGATTTATATTTATTGTTTTGAAATTTATCGATGTCACTCATTAGTAAAATGTCATTTTAAATGTCAAATTTATAAGTCAAATCCTTTATTAAATTTCAAATCCAAATGAAATTGGAGATCTGCTACATATATGTATTTAAAAAAACTAGGAGCTCTTTAAACCAATATCGGGCTCTTGAAATGAGAACTCAAATTGTAGGTATAGAATTCGTAATAAATCTGGAAAAATTTGCAGCTTTTATAAATTTTTTGCCTACCAGAAATTTTCCTTATTTCCTTATCATTTTTTATCGACCATCCAATATCGATCGTGTTCTCTTTCAAACATGTTACTTTTAACGATTTTTCACTCTTATTTTCGGATAGTTATTTACATAGGTACATTAATCGATTTCACATTTGCCATCGACACTGAAGAAAATCAATTTATGTTCTGAACCAAAATTATATATTTTGTATGGGAAAAAGTAAAGTATAAAGAATAATTTGAAAAGATTTATGAATTTAAAATTAAACATAAGAAACCTTTGCTACACAAACGTTTTAATGAAACAAAATGAAAGTTTGTAGAGAGCATGGTGGATGATTTTTTAAAAAATTTTACACTTTCAATAAAGTTAATTATTATTGAAATTTCGTAATGAAAATACCCAAAGAACCTTTTCTAGCACAAATGTGATATTTTAAAACTTATTTCATAAAAATCGGACCAGTAGTTTTGGAGTTTAGCGGCAACAGAAATGTTCACTTTTATTTTATATACTAGTATAGACAGACAAAGATAGATTTAAAATTTTTTGAAAGTTTTTTTACCGATCTATTTGACAAATATTTCAAAATCGAAATAAGAAGACGTTGAATTTTCTTATTTTTCTCAATTAGAAAATTTTTTAAAAAATTTCTGATTTTTAAATGATTTTCAATCGAATTGAAATTAATTTCTTTAAATATTGGGAAGTTTCTTTTAATAGATAAATTTTCAATGCATTTCGATATCAAATGAAGTAGACGGAGTGAGTTTTTTATAAATGATAGAATTTTTTTCAAAATTTCTAATTTTCAATTGATTTCAATCGTATCATTTCGGTAAAAACTCAATAATTTTTTTTCAGCAAACAACAAACTTAATAATTTTATTATTATTTAAAGAGTTACTTCAAAATTTATTAATTTCAATTGATTTTCAGTCGAATTTTAAATCATTTTGATAAAATGAATGTCATCAATTGAATGTCAAATCATTTCGATAAAATTATAAAATCATTAACTTCAAACTTACCAAATGTAACACTGTGTTGACCACCTCACGATTCGTCACTTGGCCCACCTCAATCAGCCCGATGAGGACGGCAAACTTCAAATTGTCGGCGGTTGTCATTCTGACGATTTCGTCCGGCCGCTTGATTTCACTGTACGGCGGACGTATTAAGTCCGCCATGTTGAAGGATTGTTTATTATTATTTTTGTAAAGTTGTTGTTAGTGTTACAGTTGTTGTTGTTTTTATAGTTGTTGTTGTTGTTTAAGTTGTAGTTTTTGTAATTGTTGTAGTTGTTGTTGTTTTTAAAGTTGCACGTTTCACAAAAAAGTAAAGAATTGAATTAGTTGCTTTACTTTAAAATAACTTTCTTTTTTTTTTTTAAATTTTGCGCTTAAAATGGTTTTTTATTTAATTTCCAACACATGCGTAGCAGTTAGGCATTGAGAGACATAAACACACACACTCACACATGTACATAAATATAATATATATCTATTGATAGATATAAACACAAATATAATCAATATGGACAGGACACAGCGACAGGCGTTTGGCTTGATTTCGTTGTGCAATGCAACAAATGCAGGCAGGATGTGGAAAGAAATGCGCGATTTAAAATTGTTGTTGTTTTAATTTGAATTTTAATTTTAATTTGAATTATAATATAATACAATATGGGAAATTTTGTCGAAAGAGGATTATTCTTTTTTTTTTTTTTTATTATTGGATTTTATGATTATTATTATGATTTTATTTTATAACTATTATGGTAGTAACGGCATTATTTTAATTTTAAGCATATTTATTTAATGATTTAAAAGCACAAACACAGACACAGATTTTTGGATGCAAGTATAGGTTTTTATGTATAAATTTATATTTATTTATATAGATATATATTTATCTTTATATTTATAGATATAATATATATATATCTTTATATTATAGATATTTATAGATATATATTTATAATTTTTTTTTTTATATATTAATATTTTTGGCTTTTAAGGGAGGGCTTAAATTTCAATCAGAGCATGAATAGATTTTTTTTTTTTTTATAAGAACAAAAATTAAATGCATACGTTTTTCTAAATTTTTTTTTTTAATATTTGTATTTTAAGGAGCTTTGAACAAGAATGCAAATTCACTTTATTATTTAATATATTGCACAGTTTGATATTTTTTTTTTTGTTTTTTGAAGGATTTTTTTTCTGATGAGGTTTTTACATTTTAAACTTCAGCACTATTTATTTTGTTTTTGTAACATTTGATTTTGTTTTGATTTTCTGCAGCAACACAACAGTTACACACTGAAAAGAGACAATAACAGTAAAATTTTATGATTAGTAAATGATTTATAAAAATTAAGTAAGTTTAATAAATAAAAAAGAGACATTTCTTTATAACAAAGTTAATTTTTATGAGACTGATTTAATCAAACACGAGTATTTCAATGAAGTAAAATGCTAGTCGACTCTAACACCTGTTTCCTTTGATCGACGAAACATGCTCGCAATGGACACATATTTCCCACTTCATGCATACTGGTGCCGAAGAGATGATTGGCTACCACTGTCCTCGCCGTGACCAATGGCACAACCATGGTTGAATTAATAATTTTGTCTCGGGTCTGATCGTACTGTCTTCACAGTTCCCACAACTGTCAAAATCAATGAAAAGCAACAACAACTCCATCGGCTTTACATGTTATCAATTTTCGCTTTCAGATTTTGTATGAGCTGACAACTTCGATTTGACATTTATGGGCACTCGCTCTCACCCATGCGACAACCTTATTAATTCAACCATGGGCACGACCATGAGTCTCACGACGCCACCACAGAGAAAGACGCCGCCTACAAAGCTACCATGCAGTCGATTTTAAAGCGTGAGTTTGAGAAAATTAAGATGTATGATGATAGGAATGAGTTCCGCAAATTATTTGAAAAAATTAGACGACTGGCCAATTGTTTAAAGAGGGCCTCTTTCAGTATAGACGAAAATAAGAATGCATCCAGCGGGCTTTGGAGCTGTCTTTAAGGGCTTTACGTGCGCTCCTTTTGCAATATATAGCGCTCCGTCTATATTCTCATCTTCATTGTAATTTTAACATAACATGTCGTTGGATGGGACCACTACTGCTCCATTGCTGCTTCAAACTACAGGGAAAGTACAACACTCAATACTTTGATCCGTTTGTGCTTCGAACTGCAGCATAGCCCCAGCGGGCTTTGGAGCACTTTTTAAGGGCTTTTCATGCGCTCCTTTTGAATACGAAGCGCTCCGTCTATATTCTCATCTTCAGTATAATTTTAACATAACATGTCATTGGAAGGGAGCACTACTGCTCCATTGGTGCTTGAAACTATAGGGAAAGTACTCGATACTTTGATCCGTTTGTGCTCCGTACTGCAGCATAGATAGAGCTTTTTATAATGTCTTTCGTTTTTTACATCGTTCGTTTATTTTCTTTTTTTTTTTGTTTGTTTTTATTTTTAAGAGCTCCGAAACTTCTCCTAAACTTCTCAATCGTTCGTTTGTAATATCGTCCGTTCTATTAAATTGTTCTTCTGCAGTGCTCCTAAGGCTCTCCAAAGCATAAGGTAGCAGGATGACTTGTACTTATTCTTCTTTTTTTTTCCTGACTTCACACAGAAAGAGCTCAGAGAAGAGTGCTCTTTGAGCGCTCTTGTTGGAAACACTCCAATTTTGGGTATTGACAGATATCCAGAATACACTGATGATGTAGAGGGAACATAAGCTAGACAATCTAGGCTTCTGAATGGCGGCGATGACAACAATCCCGCCAATAGAGATGATATCCCGAAAGCCCCAATTGCGGTCGGCAGCATACAATTCCAGCTGCCCGACTATAATGAAGTCTTGAAAGTTATAGCTCGACTTAAAAACAATAAAAGCCGCAGGAGCCGATGGCCTTCCTGCTAAGCCTATGCTAAGCTTCCTGCTTCAAATATGGATGCGAAGGTCTATTTAAATCTATCCATTGCTTCTATGCAGAATATGGTCGAAAAAATACACTCCGAGCGACTAGAACCTCAGTGTGCTCTGCCCAATCCACAAGAAAGGCGATGCCACCATTTGCGCTAATTACCGGGGGATAAACCTTCTTAATATCGCATATAAGGTCCTGCCGAGCGAAAACCCAATGTAAACCAGCTGATTGAACCTTCTTAATGTGGCTTCAGACCTGGCAAATCCATTATCGAGCACCACCATCGAAGACCCTTAAGAAACAAATAGGTAAATACCATCTTTTCATCGATTACAAAGCCGCCTTCGACAGTTCATCTCCACCTATACTCCACCATGTCTGAATTTGGTATTTCTGCAAAGTTCATTCGTCTTTGCAGAATGACACTGAGCAACACCAGCAGCACAGTTGAAATCGGGAAGGACCTCACCCCTTTATTCGATACCAAACAATGTTTCAGACAAGGTTATTTCCTATCGTGCAACTTTTTCAACCTAATGGTGGAGAAAATCCTCCGAGCTGCTGATCTGATACTGCTATCAACATACTCTGATAACAGTAAAACACTGTGATCGACCTTCGAAGATGCACATGAGTTAAGAGTATGCTTAAAAGTATGACACGATCAAGGTTAACCTGGACCCAGGGTGCATCAAAAGGAGATAAGAATTCATGTACTAATGAAAAAGCGTTCTCTCTGCCAAATAAACTTCGGGGTAACTTTCTCGGCATAATTGACAAATATAAGTAGAACCCAAGTAGCTTGAGTGGATCACAGTAAAAAGTCATGCAAGAACACTGATCAGTTGGTGTAGCGACCAACGAAACAGTCTGTCTAGTCTGCTGTATGATTTGCTCTATACAAAGCCGCCGTTGTTGTTGTTGTTGGTTGTTGCCTTCATTGTCTTTATGTTGTATTTTTTTAATATGAAAAATATAAAAACAAAATGACACAGAAATATTATTATAACCTTTAAACTTGATCGAGAACTGGACCTACTAGTTTTATGCCTACTCCGAACGGCTAATGGGCATGTTCTCAAGAAGCTTTACATGGCATTATTTACTCTCTGAGGTTTGCCATTGTCTGTAGAGAGGTGAATGCCGAAAAGAAAAATTATTTCAATTGAAAAAGCTTTCTGTGTTGGATGGAATTAAGCCAGGGTTCTCTGGCGTATGGGTCACGCACTCTACCTACTGCAGCACGGCCGCTACTTTGTTAGGAAACAAAATAAAGCTTAAAAAAACAAATCAATAAAAATAAAAAACTTAACAGCCAACAAATGATAAAAGCCAAAGTATATGGTACTTTGAAGTGTGCCTTATGGTGAAGTTAAAAAGAAGGTTGCCTTTTAAGTCTTGCGCCTAACAATAAAAAAATAACATTGGAGAATCAGTGAAAATGCTTTGATTGTTTTTTTTAAGTACTCTCCAAGATGATCATCAATACACTTTTGCATTCGTTTGAACCTATTTGAATTTGAATTTGAACTGTATTTGAACCGATACAGTTTTGCCACTCTGAAGTTGGTACCTCCAAAACCAGGCCCGAACAGGCCGTTGAAGCCTTTTAAATGCGAAGGTACAAGAACAAGAAGAAGTCATTAGGTGCCAAATCGGGACTGCAAGGCGGATGACCCATCTATTTCACGTTTAGAGTACTCAAAAAGCCTTTTGTATGAGGTGATGTGCGGGAGTTCGCATTGTTGTGATGGAGAATGATTTTTCTTCGGTGGTTGGTTTTCCTCAACTCTCCGAAACAAAAAGTTATGAATCATTCAGCATTGACAGTTCTCCGTTGCTCAAGCGGTACAGTTGCGACATGACCGGTTTTTCTGAAAAAAACTGGCAACAATTTGCTTGGATGTACTCCGCCCGCGGATAACTTTTGTCGGGTTTTGCTCACTTGGAAAGACCCAAACAGTGGACTGTTGGATGTGTTTCAGGCTCATAAGCATAGATCCATGATTCGTCTTCTGTGGTGACGTCATAGACGTGTTTCGAACCACATCCACTGTATTTATACAGCATTTCCTTGCACCAATCAACACGAGCTATTTTAGAACAACAGTCAAATTATGGAGTATCCAACAAAAAGAAATTGTCTTGACGCTATGTTATGTTAAAATTATAAATGTCATGAAAGACTGAAATATTAATAAAAAAATATTGTTGATGTTCAACTGTGCCATTACTTAGTCGTAAAATATTATTAGACGTTGAATAAAACATGTTAATTTATTATATTTTTAAAATTTGCATGTGTTTCAATTGGCACTGTTTCAACCGACCCTGGCATGGGGACGGTTGGAACAAATTAAATTTTTTTAATTTGATTTTACACATAAAATACAATACAGCTATCTTAAAAAACATTACCCATTAGTAGACCAATATATCGACTAGTCTATGACTGAATCTCGTAAGTAAAAACTCGAGGTTTACAAGAGAAGCAAAAAACTGATTTTTTCCCTTAGGGAGAAATATTATTTTTGATCTGTAAATGTTATTGGTAATTTGTAAATTGTAATTTGATTACAAATTATATTTCTGCCTAGGGAAAAAATGAGTT
Source organism: Pherbina coryleti (assembly GCA_943735915.1). Lineage (NCBI taxonomy): Eukaryota > Metazoa > Arthropoda > Insecta > Diptera > Sciomyzidae > Pherbina > Pherbina coryleti. Next base: position 28,116,095 of record OX030951.1, read on the forward strand.
TTTTGCTTCTCCTGAAAATCTCGGTTTTTGACTTAAGAGGTTCAGTCAGAGACCAGTCGATTGGTCTTTTATTAAATATATTTCCACCATCGTTCGCTTAACTAAGTCCGATGGAAGGGACGATAAACGCTAATGTTTCAACCGTACCCAGTCTACCCTACATACACCAAAACGTAGTGAGTACGTCTGTGCTAGAAAATGTAAAATTCCGAAATAGAACTGTCAAAATCTATATGACAATGCTTAGAGTTGCCGAGGCGCAAAACTTTAAAGGTAGCCTACGTAGTATTTAAGCGGCTTTCAGTAAAGCTTGTCAAGTTTTGTAAAATTTCTTTTAGAGTTTATACGAAAAATTAAACTCAAAAGTATACAAATGCTTGTTAAATTTTTTTATAAATTCTTTTTTAATTTATTTACATTTTTGATTTCAACAAATTTCTTTTAGTTTATTTTTTTATAAAACTCATTTTAAAATAAATAAATTTTATCACCGACATTGCCAAAAATTTGCACAAATAAACTTTTTTAAACTCCACCAAAAATAAAAATCCGTTTTATTGAACTAGTACGTATGATTATTTTTGGCGCCACTGTAGCTACTTGTATCAATCGTTTTGATGTGAGTTAGAGTGAAATTTAAGATTCTTTACAAATTGTTACTTATTGTTTTTTTTTTTTTTCGTTGTGCACCTTGCTAACGTGGAATTTTTTTAACGCCACTCCGACGACAACATGTGTCGAATGTATTACGTAGGCTCAGGTGTTTAATTTACTCACACACATGGAACGATAAAAACTCGGTACTTTTATTAGAAAATAAGTAGTTAGCTGAGAGATAAGAAAAATATGACACATTAACAACAGCAGCGCTGCCACCTGAGCTAAATGACAAAGTTTAAATATTTGTTATTTTCAATTGAAGTCTTACGAGTACAAGCATCAAACACGATTGATTATAGATGTTGTCAGTAACAAATTTAACTCAATGTTTAAAAAGTGAAGAAAACTTTGAGTTTATTTAGATTTAAATTTGACATTTACAGTGAACTTTGTAAACTTTGTGAACTAATGAGCTTCTAAAATAAATTATAAACAAAATTTTGGTCTTTGTCACCACGATAGCTTTTTGAGTTGAACTAAAAATGTCGTTTCATTGCTTTGGTTGAGAGTCTCCCGAATTCTACGCGCCCGCCCCCTAAAAGTTCTTGAATTTAAGTAAGTTTTAAATCATTGTCAGAGCGTAAAAATAAACTGCGTAATCTTAAGTTTGGATTTAATCTAAAAGCAATTTCATGGCCTGTGGTTTCATTCATGTTTGATTGTTTCTCTGGGTGGAATAAAAATAAATGGATAAATAAATAGCGGTTAATACTTAGAAATATACATTGAGAGAGAAATTGACATTTACAACTGTTGTTGCTCTTATTGAGAGCTTATTACGTCTAGCGCGTATTTTATCATGAGTGCCTTTTGTATTAAGCCCCAAAAGGCGTTGGCGTTGGAATCTTATTCTAATCTTTAGCTAACATACAGATATTTAAAAACATGCAAAATTTGTAAGGAGCTAACCAGCTATCTTTGTATTTTTGAGTAAAATTTTCTAAAGCAAGAATAGATGGAGCTTAAAATGGAGGTTTTCAGCTAATTTAGGAAATTAAGTATTTATAAGAGCTGATTAGAAAATTTCTTACCTAAGCATAAGAATGATGCTTGACAAACATTTGTTTGAGTTTAAAATATAGGGTGCTTTTTTTTAGAGGTGTAGTACTTTGAATTAAAATAAAATATTGTGACTGCACCTTTTCTGAAACTCTGAACTGAAAATTGATTTTATTAGAAATACAGCCGCTGCGGCTGGGTCGAATGTGGAGTATTCTGGAAGTCCTATTTTCGACCACTTTTGCAAGCATATGGAGCCGTATCTTGAAAATTGTCTTACAATGTTGTTTGCCAAGACGATCATAGTTGCTGGTTTGTTCGCTTCAAAGCAATACTTCAAATTAACCCAAAAAAAAAAATAATACAAAGACGTTAAATCCCACGATCATGATCAATACAAGGTGGGGCAAAAGAAATCACCCAATGTTCCTTTGCTGTAATTTTTGTTTGCTTTGGTTTTGCTTGTGAAATTTGTTCATTTAATCCATTAGAATTTATTCCATCAAGTTGAGAAAATGATATCGGCCAAGTGGCCGTCGCCAGAGTTTATGACCATATGACCTCGTTTTTCATTTTTTTCCATCACTCTCGCCAGAACTTCGGGCGTCAGGTTTTCGCATTCTTCTCCCGAATATTCTCCTTAAAAGATTGAAGAGTCTGAGGCTTGTTGACGTACACCCGCGACTTCAAAAAACCCCATAAAAAGAAGTCTGGAGCGGTTAAAGCGTGTGATCTGGCCGGCCAGTGCAAATCATCAAAACGAAAGATTAAGCGACCCGGAAATGCTTCCTTCAGAATATCGGTTGTGGCTCGAGCGGTGTCAGCAGTTGCACCGTCCTGTTGGAACCCCATGTTCTTCAGTCCGAATTCATTCAAATTAGGAAGAAAAAATTCGGTTATCATGGCTCTGTAGCTCACACCGTTTACAGTCGTCGTTTGGTCCACGGCGTTCTCAAAAAATAAAATAGCCCGATGACTCCTCCAGCGTAAACAGTAACTTACAGTAAACCACGCAGTAACTTTGAGCGGGTGTAATGGTTCTTCGTGGGTTATACACGGATTTTCTGGGCCCCAGAAATGATTATTTTGTTTATTCACATAACTGCAAAGATAGAAATGAGCCTCATCGCTCATGATAATTTTCGATGAAAAATCTTCCACTTCTTCGTTGAGATTCAGGATGGCTTGAGCGTAGGTTACATGCGGTTGGCTGTCAACAGCTAATAGCTGATGCACTGTCTGCACTTTGTAAGGGAACATCTTCAAATCTTTGATCAAAATTCTGCGTAGGGATCGCCGCCTAATGCCCAATTGCGTGGCACGTCGTCTAGTCGATGTTTCGGGCTCTTCTTCGACATCTTGGCTAACAGTAGCGTTATTCTCAGCAGAACGGCTGCTCCGGGGCCGGCCAGCCTTGGGAAGATCTCGTGTTGTCCCAGTGTCTTCAAGGCAAGTGGCCAAACGCCACAGTGTTAGTCCAGTTGGTGTCGGACAGCCAGGAAATCCGCGACGAAATGCACGCTGCGCCAACACAACCGACAAATTGTTGCACAAAAAAAAAAGAAAACAATTATTCCGCGTTCTTGCGGAGTAAACCGATTCAGGGCTTGTCGATTTATATTCTACGTTTGTTTCTGTTTCACAAATGTTAAAGCCGAATTGACATTTGGCGCCATTTGCAAAAGTAATAGGGTGTTCGAATCGTGTGATTACTTTTGCCCCACCTTGTAGAACAATTGGTTGATCTATTTCGAGAAATTACGCGTTCGCCTAATGTTACCTTTAGTAATTCGATTGTTTGACACGTTGTATGGCATGTGGCATCTTCTCTTGAGTTTAGCGTAGACAATTGCCTGTTCAGCTTAATTTTACGGTGCCCCTTGGCAAGGAGTCGAGGTTAAAAGAATTTTTTTCATTCAACAGATAAATCTTCCGGACGTCAATAACATGCTAATGTTCATCTTTTAGGCGTCACTTCCATGACTCCAGAAGCGACCAACGCCTTGTCATAGTAATTTCAGCACCGATTACACACAATATTTAAGTGTGTATTTAATTAATAAATATAATGTATGAATAGTAACCAATATTGGAACACAACAGTATCAATTTGTGAACGATGAGTTGGATCACCTTCCACATTTATTGGTGGAAATCGAAACCTATCTAAAATCTCTGATACTTACTTGGGCATTGCCACCCGGTGGTAAAACCACGCAACTCTACGCCGACCAACCCTGGTTAGCTTGCGACGTTGACCTACCAATGCCAGCACAATACTTTCCGAAGCGCCAGCCCTGCGATAGTTTCCCAAGCAAAAGTGATTACCTCTCTTACACACTGACACATATGACATATCACACATGACTATGAATGACACTTAAATCACCATTATTACACCAATTTCATTCTGAGCCACCAATCAACATTTAACAGCCACCCCATTTAACTGTGATACTCCGAGATTACTGCTAAACTTTTTACTTCTTCGTATCCCAATCTGACCCCTCAGATAACACCTTTAAAAGCTAACACTCCGAAATAATTCAGAATTAAAATTGCATTTCTTCGTGTCCCCCTGACGCTCCGAAAGTACTCTAACCAGCTTTTTGCACTTTACATACTCTGTAACTGCTAGATCAAGCTATTTCGTCTCTTCGCCTCTAATGCGAAAAAATCTCTGCATTGAAGAAATTCTTAAAGCTCTAAATTTAAACAAAAAAAAATTGGTGCTTGAGACAAAGTAACTCTCTTAATTTAAGTCATATAACTATGGAAAAAAAAACATAAATTCACTCAGTTCTAAAAAGGATCTCTAATTTATTCAAATTAATTACTCAGCTATGAGGAGGGTCTCTATTTTGTTCGAATTATTTATTTATTTATTTATTATTAAATTAATAGAAATATGCTCGATAACGTGCTTTCCGAAAGTTTGTTCCGCATTTCCGCTCTCACGATATACACTAAATCATAAAGCACACTGTAGAGCTTATCTGAACCTGAGCTATGGTATCACAATGGCGATTGTCACCATAATAAATGTTGACTTATAAGCATTTCATCGAATTGGTTTTTTATCAAGTGAGCACGCAAGTCACGTCATAGTTTTAACATTGTGGCTCAGAAACAATTTTGAACTGTACAGACTAGCTGAACACAACACTTTGAAAGTTTTCCTTCGAAGTGTAAGAAGATGATGTTCATCATCTGAGATTTAAATGAAAAATTTTACTGTTAATTCTTGTCGAAGTAAAAGATATTGAAGGCTTGTTATTGCTAGAAATCGCATAACAATCTTAGCCAAAGCACATTAGATACGACAACAGCATTGCGACACATCGTTTATTGATAAATTTTGTCATATCATTGGTGAATTCATTATTTTGAATGCGGCAACGACGAGAGAAAATGCTACCGAAATGTAAACAAGCCAGAAGAAAATTATTTAATTTCATGAAAGTCAAATTATAAATATATTTATGCTGACGACAGCACATAGTTGTCGTTGCTACATTACCATAAAATTCATCTCGATAAGGAATACATAAAAAAAAATTGGCAAATGTGGTTATGAGGTTGTAGTCGCTAATGTGTTCAGCCTATCAATGAGATAGCTCCATCAAAATGTTTCTTTTAATAATGCGGGAATACTTCGCCAACATAATCCATTAAACAAATTAAGCTGAACGTATCTTTTCTTGGGAACGTTAGAATTCTTAAAGGCATTTCTCAAAGTGAGTTTTGATGATCTCAAAAAGCGCATTGAGTTTAGGTTGAGTTTCATCCTGCATTATTGTACTGAAACCTCAAGAGTTTATTTTGAGTGCAAGGGCAGAACTCATCTTTGTATTGGAAATTCAAACTAAACTCTGTGTGAACATAGCATAACATGGACTTACATAACATATCCAAAAATCTACAAACATTCTAACTCCTTTGTATAAAAATATTAAAGATAATTTAATCCACAGCAAATTTGCAAAATAAACTGATACAAAGCGTTTTGGATATTTCCAAAAATTACTTGGCACTTCAGAAAAAATGTTTCAACTTTAAAATGTTCACAGAACAAAAATATCAATCTATGTTTAAACAAATTCTGTTGCAAAAGGCCGTTAAATTTTAACGTATCCCCATTACGCTTCTCCTCACAGATTTAAAAAAAATATTGAAAAAGAGATTTTTACTAAGATACACCGTCGTTGCATGAAATTGTGACTAAATGTGTATAGTGTTATGATACGACAGTAAAGATTCTTGAATTCTTTAACTTGATGACAAAAATAAACACAATATTATAGACGTGATAGGGACGCGGAGCACGAAACTTCATATTTTTTACATGAAATTATGATACTCTATGTAAAGGTGATACGTTAAAAAAATATAACAGTAAACGCTGGTTCTAAGCCCACATGACAAAAATAGACAAAAAACTCATGTCGCCATGAAACCGCGGAGAAAGTCGCTACATGATCGGAAATGCAGCAAACATGCAACGGCGTTGCATGGAATTATTACTCAGTGAGTATATTCGACTCGGTTAGTCTGATAAAACGCAAAGGAAGGATTTACAAAAATAAAAAAATAAAAAAATAAAGAAATAAAAAATTAAACAAAATAAAGAAATAAAAAATTAAACAAAATAAAAAAAAAAATTATAACATCGTCAGGTTGCTTAGATAGCAGCTTATGCAACAAAACTTCAATATTGTTGTATGGAATTATTACCCGCTGAATAGAAGTGCTACGAAAAATTTTATTTTTTGACGGCAAAAAATGTTTCTTTGACCTTATAACGAGAATGTAAACAAAAATTCTTAATGCAGTTAAAATGCAACAATATTGAAAAAACGTGTCATGAAATTATAACTCCTTGACTATTGGTGTTGCGGAACATTTTATGGAACGACAGCAAAGGTGCGGTTTTCAGTCACATGACACAATTGAACAAAAAAGTTAATAGCGTCATGAAGCCTCTCAGGGATTGTCTTGAAGTAACCGAAATGCTGGAAATGCAATAACAAAAACAAAACTAGAAATATAGAATAAAAAATAAAAATTAAAAAAAAAACAAGAAATATAAAAAAACGAAAAAAATAAAAAACAAATAAAAATTAAAAAAAAAACAAATAAAAAATAAAAAAAACAAATAAAAAAATAAACAAATAAAAAAAACATTTCAAAAAACAAATAAAAAAAACATTTACAAAAACAAATACATTTAAAAAAACAAATAAAAAAATTTAAAAAAAACAAACAAAAAATTTAAATTAAACTTAAAATAACAACAAGTATAAGGACAAGGATTTGGATAAGAATTATCACAATGATTAGAAAAAGGAAGAGCATAAGATTTTGGAGAAGGATTAGATTTAGAAATAAGATAAGGACTAGGGCAAGGATTTGGAAAAAGGATAGAGTATCGAGTTGGATAAGGATTAGGACAAGAAGTCAGACAAGAATTAGACAAGGATTAAAAAAAGAACTACGAAAATGATGTTCTGCAATGCATTGTTAAAATAACCAAAATGAAAAATTTGTAGTTTATCTGTAAGAGAATAAAGAATATATTGAATTGAAATTCAAAAAATTGATTGAGACAAGGTTAAAGACAATAATTTTGACACACATAAAAATATATTTGTGGCTACGGGGGCCGAGTGCGTTAAAAAGTATGTGAACTATTCAAAGCCAGTGCGGGCCTAGGTTCGGATCACATCTGACTCCAATATTTTTTTCAATTGAAATTAATTTTTCTGATCAAAAGAAGCTCGGTCGAAGTCCTTTCAAGGGCTGAAATGGCCAATTCGTTCATTTTTCTCTTTAAAAAAAAAAATTAGACCAATATTGAGAAAAAGATAAGGACAAGAAATGGGACAACGGATAATAGAACAAGAATTTGGAGATATTAAGACCCCTTTTACATTGGTCAAGACTTGAAATGAAGTCTGTGAGTTTGTTGATGAAAGACGCGGACATCAACGTGAGAGAGGGTAAGTTTAAAAAGGAATAGCAAAAAATTGATTTCAAGTCTTGACCAATGTAAAAGGGGTCTAAGTACAAGAGTAAGTACAAAGATTAGTAAGATAAATGGGACAAGAATTAGGAATTCAAACAAGAGATCAACTAAAACCAGAGATGCACAAGAAGTAGGATAATTATTCGGGAAAAAAATAAATATGGCATGAGGACAAGTTTAAGAACAGACAAAATTAAAGAGAAGGATTAAGACACGGTTTCACGTCAAAGCCTACGAATGCATTGACGATACAGCCATCTTTTGTTAGAACGTTTTAAATAATGCAAAAATTTGAAAGTCGAGAATATTTTACCCAAAATATTCACTCTTGGAATTTTTAGTCTTTGTATCGATTACTCAGGATTGGACCACTTCAACTTTTGCGCTCTCTGAAATAGGCTCGGAAATCCAAATCGTGCCTTTTTTGCTTAGTAAACATATCTGTGTGAATACCCATTGAAGTTTACACAGAAGTTTACACAAGATGAAGAGAGGTTAAGAGGCTTTTTTACTATTAATTTATTTTTTTTTTTAATTTTTTTGCAATTTTTTTATTTGTTTTTTAAGTTTTTTTTTAGTTTTTTTCTTTTTTATTTAATTTTTTATTTTATATTTAATTTTTAAATTAAACTTCTTTTTCAGTTTTTGTTTATATTTTTTTATTTAATTTTTTTTTAATTTCTTTTAATTTAGTTTTATTTATTTTTGTATAGTTTTATTTATTTTTATTATATTGAATTTATTTTTGTTTACCTTTATTTATTTTTAATTATTTTTATTTATTATTTTTTTATGGATTTTTATTTTTTTATTTGTTTTATTTCGTTTTATTTGTTTTTATTTATTTGTTTTTATTTATTTTTATTATTTTTTTTTATTTTTTTTTATTTTTACTTATTTTTATTTATTTTATTTATTTTTATTTATTTTATTTATTTTTATTTATTTTATTTATTTTTATTTATTTACTTTAATTTATTTTTTTATAAAAAACTATGAGTAGGTACTGATTTTGAGTTATTTTTGTTTTTTGAAATGATTTCAAAATTTTTTAATCTTTACGGCTTTAAGTCAGCTGTTAGACCATTCGACATTTGATTAAAAAAAATATTGTTTTTAAACTTTTTCTTACAATTTTTACACAACCCACATATATTTCTCATACTTTACCGAGCTAGGTGGCAGCGCTGCTCTGATATTAGATATAAATAAAACAAAAAAAGAAAACATCAATTGAAGCGATTATTTTTTTTTATTAAGTTCTTCTTTGCTATCTTTGTTTCGACTACTTCGGCCGATATTCGCTGCTTTGAACAACAACACTTTGCAAGTTTTTTATACACATCTTTTGTTGTTGTTTTTGTTCTTGCTCTTGTAATTCTTTGGTTATTTCTCTTCGCTTTTTTTTCGCTGCAGTTATCAAACACAACAAAAACAATGATAATACTTGGCAGCGCAGTAGACAGAAAGAAGAAAGACAGAGGAAACAAAAAAAATTTAGATATGAAAGAAAACCAGCACACAGAGAAGAACTAGAGGAGAGCAAAGTAGAAGAATTAAATCGCTGTCAGTGCAATGCACTGTGGACGAAAATGACAAAGCAGCGGGCAGCAGGAACTGACGTTAAGTTGGTCGTTTATATGCAAAGCGAGGTTTGTTACTTTTTATCCATAATAATAATAAAAGTATTTTTTGTTATTTATGCATATTCTATGCTTCTTTGTTAAGTTTTCATTCAACATTGAGTTATTCTATTTCACCATGCTAACGAACTTTCAATATGCTGTAAATTCTACTTTTTTCTCTCGAGGATTTTTTTTTTTACTTTTTTCTTAACCTCAGGTGTTATTTACAATTTTAGCTGTCACTTTGAATTCAGTTTAAATAGCTTTTCTTATGTTAACTTGGCTAACGTCACGTTATATTTTTATACTTTTCTTTCGTTTTTTTTTTTTTCATTATCACTTCCATTGATGAAATTATTTAACTTTCATTTCTTCTCTTCTAACATCTTCTTTTCTTGCTTTTTCCTACTTCACGTTCACGTACGTTAAAGTGGAAAAATCAATGAATGGCACCGAATGCGAAGAAACAAAAAACGTCAACTACCAATTTTCTTTTCAACCCCCCAAAGTAAAGAACGAATGGGAAAAAATAACTTTTTGGTTTTATAACTTCTTATTGGGATTTTTTTTCGCACAGCTTTTGCACTTAGTTGGCAGTATTTCTTTTTGGCTTAAAACTATTACAAACATTTAATTTTTACTCAATTTTTACATTTTATTGCTGCTTCTTTGCTGTCGATTAACACTTTTTCGCTGTCTATATGTTTTTCTCGGTGTTGTTGTTTTTGTTGTAGTTGTTACTACTACCTTTTTTTTCTTTATTCTTTTTTTGTTAGCTTAAACACGGCCACGGTTCACGACGTAGACGGCGAATACGTACAGCCAACGACCATTTTGCTTTTTATCTTGCTGCCTACTGTAACGTGTGTTGGTGGCAACGCGGCGTACAAGTCCAAAAAATCCCAACAGATGCGGCTCAATTCTCATCAGAATTTTCTGCACTGCGCTCTGTATTAAATTATCGCCGCTCTTGGCTGCGCTCTGGCTCCGTGGTTGTTTTTGCTTTTGATGTTTTTCTATTTTCAAGAATAGCTGTCAACTTGTTTTACCACATTCTTCTTGGATAAATACACTTTGTGTGAGTGGAAACGAGATAAATATATGAGCAGCTGTGTAGCTTTTTTGACTCACCTGTATCAAGGCTACCAATATTGAAATATCAAAAATGTTTCTTATCAACAGTTCGGTATGGATTGTCAGACATTTCGAATTCGATCTATTTTGTAAATTTTAATCTAATAATTCTTTAAGTTTTAATTTTATTCACATTTCCATGAAATTTGACTTAATTTTTGTCTTACTTTTCCTGTTCTGCTATTTATTTATAGTTGTTATGTATTATCAAATAATAAAACTTTTTGGGCATTGTTAGCAAGCAAAAATTTTTAGCTTGTGCACCCACCACTTTTACGATTACTTTTTCGCACAGTTTTCTGCCCTGTCGTTGAAAAGCAATATTAATCTATTCTTACAAGGTTACTCAGACGACATTTTAGTACATTCAAAGGGTGTCTCTGTGTCTATTTATTTGCTTATGTTGAAATATAGAAGTTTTGATATGTGATAAAATTATAGGAAACTTGATGGATTTGCGGGTAGATTTCTATCTGAGTTTAAAACTTAACCTGTAATATGCTGTAGTATTGCAGAGTCTTAAACTCGTTCCTCATTGGAATAGACGATAAAACCAACTAACAAATTTCCTTCTATAATAATTATGAGTAGGTTAACACACTGTAGTAAAGAATAACATATGAAGATATAAGTTGTATGTTATCTTCGTATCAGGTCATAAAGCCATGCGTTTGACGTGACAACATTAAGTTTCACCGCGTTATTTTTAAATGCATCGGTGTTGCATGGAATTGTAACTCAATAAGTAGGAGTGCTAAGAGAAAACTAATGCATAATATTAGAGGTTAGTTCTGTGACATTAGTGCAAAACACAAAAAAAAAGAATTTATAGGGGCACGCAGGGAGCAGAAGTTTAACAGGCTACGTTTAGCTGCTTAGGCAAAAAATATTGTGCGCCAGGCAAAGCTAGTTGTTAGGCCTCATGTCAAAAGTAGACAAAAAATTCATGACGTCATGAGTTCGCGGAGAGAGCCCATATAAAATCGAAAATGCAGCAATCATACAAAAGTTTTGCATGCAAATTTTGCTATAAGTGTATGCAGCACAGTAAATATAATAAAACGGAATTGAAGGATAAGGACTTGGCCTTACGACATATATATAAAATAAATTATTACGTTATCAAGTCGCGTAGATAGGAGCTTAAATAATTAATATAATTAATATAATTATTATTGTTGCATGGAATTATTTTCGCTCAGTAGATGTGTTCCATCAGATTTTATTATACGACAACGAAGTTTGGGTCTTTAACCCCAATTCTTTAATTCCTTCCCAATTTAAAAAAAAAAATGTTGGTGCCATTGCAAGATGGAGACAACCCTTAAATACATGAAAAATTCGTCAACAATGAAAAAAAACAGGTTCAAATATTACCAAAAACGGTCATTCGCTTATATCTCCTCTCCACTAGAAAAAGGAGCGCAACAAAATGACCGATTACCTTAAACAAAAAGACAAACAATGACTGCTGCCAAGTAACAGAGTTGTAATGTACAACATTTTAAGGCAGGGACCGTAACTGTTATGACTTTTTTAAAAAAATTCAATAAATAATGGTTATTTTTTGACCGATTTTTTTTTTTTTTTTTTTGTCAAAAATAAAAGTTAGAGATTGACTTTTATTTTTTTGGTCAAAAATAATAGTTGAAATTTTACTTTTATTTATTCGGTCAAAAATAACAGTTAAAATTCGACTTAAATATTTTCGGTCAAAAATAAAAGTTAAAATATGACTGTTATTTTTTCGGTCAAAAATAACAGTTAAAATATGACATTTATTTTTCCGGTCAGAAATATAAGTTAAAAAATTACTTTTATTTTTCCGGTCAGATATATAAGTTAAAATTTGCCTTATATTTTTGAGTCAAAAGTAAGAGTTAAAATTTGCGTTTTATTTTTTCTATTAAAAATAAAGATTAAAAATTTGACAGTGATATCCCATATTAATTACAAGCTTACCCGGCACACGTTGATTTGTACCCGAAAATATGCTATTGAGCCGAATGAGTACAAGTATTTTACATATTTCATTGAGTATGGATAGGGTAGAGAACAACAAGTAACTCGGGTATGATTTGAGTATCCGATTTCTGTTGGATACTCATTGCAGTTCTCTGATGTGTAGTGATTCGACAAACAACAGTGACAGGGAAGGCAATGTGTAGTGATAAGCAAAACAAAAGTAGAGAAGAGTAGAATGAATAGAATTTATACTTTACTTTTGTTATGATTCGGACACTTTTAACCGAAAAAATTAAAATCAAATATTAACTGTTATTTTTGACCGAAAAAATAAAAGTCAAATTTTAACTTTTATTTTTAACTTAAAAAATAAAAGTCAAATTTTAACTGTTATTTTTGACCGTAAAAGTTAAAGACAAATTTCAACTTTTATTTTTGTCTAAAAAAAAGTCGGTAAAAAATAACTATTATTATTTGACTTTTTTAAAAAAGGTCATATAAATAATAAACTTTTAAGATGATTATTCCTTTGCTAACAAGCATCACACTGCTTTATTCAAATAGCGAAAAGACATGTTTTTTCCTCCTGACTTTTTGAATTAAAATTTCGATAATAACAGTTATTTTCAGTCCTTGTTTTAAAGTATATTTCAAACTTTTGAGAGTGACAAGTTTGAGTATATTTCTGTATTATATTTGTTTTCCTTATGTCTTTATGTTTTTGATACAAAATTCTTCATATCACATAGTTTTATGATACATATTAACCCTCTCCAGTCCTCCCTTCAAGTGTAGGGGATAAATATACAAAAATCATAAAATTCATATGAGAGCTCACCTAAGGAGTGGTCGGAGGGAATAGGTCCCCAAGGGAAAAATTTTCCTTATGCAAAAGCAATTGAGATTGGTCGTACATATTAACACTCTCCGCAATAAAAATTGACATGTGAGAGCAACAAAGCTGTGTGGTGTTTTGAGTTTTATGTTTGAGGAAAAAAAAAAATAAAACTGGACAAATGGTTTTTATTTTTGAGCGTAAAGTAAAGATTGAGAAAAAACTTTTATTTCTGAGCGAAAAAATAAAAATAAAAAACATTTTTATTCTTGAGCAAAATAATAAAAATTAAAAAATAATTCTTATTCTTGAACAGAAAAATAAAAATTAAATGAATAACTTTTATTTCTGATCAAAACAATAATAATCGTAAGATCCTTTTTATTGTTGAGCAATAAAATAAAAATCGTAAAATAATAATTAAACTTTTAGTTTTTCGATATCGCTTATAATAATTACGATCCCTGATTAAAACAGATTTAATTTACTCTTACCATAACATGAAATGGGACTATTTTTAAAGTTTCACTTCTACCGTGTGTGGTGACCATACCCCTATTTTTTTTATAAATATATTATGAATTGTTTGACATATTTTCCAAATTTTGAAATATTTTTAACTGTTTTTGACAATATTTGTGCTCAAATGGGAGCAAATATTTAAAAAAATGCTTTATGCGGTGTTTATAACACATTTCAACCATTTTTAAAAATCCTCTCATTTATAAACAAACATTTTTTGGCATTTTGTTTATTTTTGATATATTTTGAAAAATTTTATATATTTTTGACAAAATTTGTGGTCTGATGAACACAAAAAAAATTTAAAAATGCTAAATAAATCTGGGGTTTATTGAAGGTTTCAACCATTTTTAAATTTATCTCATTTATGAAGCATTTAAAAGATATTTAGCGATATTGAACGTTTATGAATAATGTATTTAATTTTTTCAGATTTTTTTCTTATGAAGGCATTATAAGATATTCGGTATTTAAAAGTATGAAATGCTTACGTTAATTCCATAGCAATAACTTGATTCTCAATCTCAAGGTTTTTTTATGAATGTATTCATATTTGCAGAACACATTTTTATTTGTATTAAATAAATTTATATTTGTATTTCTAATATTAGTACTTTGTTTAGAATAAAAACAAAATTTAAAAAAAAAATTTTAGAAATGAATTAAAAATAAACTACTTTTATCAGTTGAAATGCCCGTATTACTGGTTAAAAGTTAAAATATTAAAATTTTATACGAATGAGAAAATTGAAAAAAAAAACTAGTAAGAAATGATTTTCGACTGGGCCGAAGTTAAAATATCCCCAAGGCAGAACCAAAGTATATTCGAAGTCTTAAGCAATCAATAAAATGCTTTTCTGTAAAAACGTTTTCGTTATAGTTTTAACAGAAAATATTCGCTTTTGTTTTTTGATAAAGTCACTTTGTATGGGAGGTAGGCGTGGTTTTCTTCTGATTTGGTTGAATTTCATACTTAGAGTCTATTTTAAATATCAAAACTCATATGTAAAATTGCAAGTCCATATATTCATTTTTTTAGAATTCTAAGAGATTTTATCGTTTTGACAAAGTCACTTTGTATGGGAGGTAGGCGTGGTTTTCATCCGATTTGGCTCATTTTTGAACTTGACCTTTATTTTTTACCTTTTAAAAGCTTAAATAATGAATTTCGTGATAATAGCTTTAAAATTACGGCTGTAATCGAGATCACAGACAGACGGACAGACGGACATGGCTAAATCAACTCGGGTGGTGATGCTGATCAAGAATATATATATTTTTTCTTTACCTACCACGCCTCCTCATGGGCGTTACAAACGCAGTGACAAAATAAGTATACCCGCATTTACGTTTCTTAAACGTGGGGGTATAATAAAATTAATAAAAACTAATGTTTGTCGAAACCAAAATGAAACTATTTTGTGTCTACTGAAAATTTGTTCTTTCCACTACCCTTTTAGAGTTTCTCTCAGCAGATTGATAATTTCAATTACTATATGGTTCATTGCGCCGTTTCCTGGAACCAGTGCGCATCGAAATGATGTGTGGCAACGTTTGGCATCAACCATCTCTCAATCTTTTTGCGATTGAATAGAACATTGACCGTGACATTCGCTGAGCCCTTAGTTTTTAAAAAATAAGGACCGATGATGCCTTATGAGTGCAATCCGTACTCAACTGTTGCGGATGTTATAGTGTCTCCAGTATTTCGTGCGGATATGCATTACACCAAATCCGACAATTCTGAAATTTCGGATTGTGAAAAGAAAACGATGGTATCGAACAGTCAATACACATGTTAAATATCCCTATTAGAAAAACTACAGCACGATTAAGAAACTCCATGTGTCTGATTGCTCGAAAAATCAAGTAAAATGTCCGGTAAGTTTGTTGTTAGACAATACTAGATGACAAATTCGATCGCCCGAAACACCCTTATGTAGCTTATACATCTGCGAACTTGTGTACCGAACAATATGGCGGTACGAACATGTGTGAAAGAACGATCTTCCAAATTAAAAGAATCTATGTGTCAGACAATCGAATGGTTTTTGTTGGTTTCACCATTCTTTGTTCGAGACATTCATAGCGCAACAACAAAGTATCGCACATCTGAATAACAAAAATAATAGAAATCAGATTACGCCAACAGAGGCAGAAAAAGTTGCACCGTTCTGCTTAAGACGTTCGGTGTTTCGTAACGTAGATAGGAAAAGACATTTGCTCTGTTTTTCTCACTGATTTTCTGTTCATGCAAGAAGAGACGAAATATAGTGCGAAATAGTTCCGTGCGATTTACTTTTCAGCTACAGTTCTGTTTGTTTATGTTATGCTCAGTGAAAAACAACTGATTTTGACCATATTTCGATCATGACGTAGGTAGACATGCACATGGCATAATCTTGTGCACATTATTTTTGTCTGAATAATATAAAAGCACATTTCATAAAATAAAAAAAAAAATAAATAACTGGCCATTTCAGCCCTTGAAAGGACTTTGACCTAGCTTCTTATGATCAATTATGTTGTGCGTGTTATTAAGTTTGTACACAATTGACCAAGATCCGGACCTACATGCTTAACGCCGACTCCGAACGGCGATGAACGGAAAGTTCTCGTTCTCAAGAAGCTTTACATGACATTTTGATTACTCTCTGAGGTTTGCCATTGTCTGCAGAGAGGTAGCGGCCGTACAGAAAAATTATTTTAATTCAAATAATTTTCTGTCGCTGCTGGGGTTCGAACCTGGGTTTCCAAAGTTCTTTGACATAGCGGCCACGCACTTTAACCAACTACGCCACGGACGCCACATTTCATAGAACAATATAAAAGATTCAAGAAAATTCTTCTTTCTTTCCATTAAATCCTTACAACAGCACACTTTTTCAATTTTTGCTTCTATTGTTTATATAATATTTATATAATATTTTTCATATCTTGGTTGGTATGAATCTTACGTACATACCAGCGCACACGTGTAACTCACATTAATTTGTGTGACAGAGAAAATCAAAAGTTATTGTCAACAAGCCAACATGTGTGTCACATTCGCCAACATGCTTCTTTATAGGCAATCTTGTATAAACATGGCCGCCGTGTGACCAACTTGTTCACAGGTGTGGAAGCTACATTATGAGACATGTGTGAAAAGAGCTTCTAACAACAGCTTCCAAGTTCCATCGTTATTAAAAACAAATTAATCCCTCTACATCACTAGTTAATTGAAAACTGCAACACTGTGATTACATTCCTTTCCTCCTTATTTTCGTCGAAAAGCAAAAATCAGCTGAAAGCAAAACATAGAAGCTAAAAACATCCCTTTACGAAAGACAACAAAAAACAAAAGTAGCAAAACAACAATTGCGTGGAGAACCAAAAGACGATAATAAAAGAGAGACTACTCAGAATGAGAATAATAAATAGATAGAGCGCAAGAGCGAAAAACAATGACGGTGTTGCACTACTTGAGCAATTAAATTGTTAAGTAATAGAAAAAAATCTACTTTTATATTTTCTAAATTAAAAATTTTAGAAAAAATTAATTTTCACTTCTTTTCATTTTGCGCATGTCAACAAAATAAAACAATTATTTTAGCTAAATAAAATATGTTCATTCTAACTTCAACAGAGGAACTCTTAAAAAAATCCCGCTTCTCAATAGAAACGGGCGAAATTTCTGTCTCGATAATACATTTTCTATACACAGACTTCATACCAAAGCAAGCAAAATTTGCCATTCAAAGCTACCAGCAAAAAGCAATTGAATCAGAGTGAAAAGTGAGACGACTACAAGAGGAACCAACAAGAACTTAAAATCGCCAAAGATAAAGAAACAAAAGAATAAAATAAAATTTTCATATACAGCATAATGAAATGTTTAAATTTAATTGTGAAATTATGGGAAAAGTGATAAATTTGGAAAAAAACGACTTTAAAACGACATTTATACGTCTCAAGTGATTAATGTAAAAAATTATAAGATTTATATATATATATATATATATATATATACTGTATATACTATATAACATATGAAAAAATAGTATATTGAAAACAAAATCATATCTTAACAAGTTAACAAATATCTTAAATAACAAAAAAATTAATAAGTGTACAAATAATTATGAAATTTGTTACTTAATAATGACATTTTTTATATTTTTCTTCTTTTTTTGCAAATTTTCAACTTTTTACAAACTGCGTCATAATATCCCCCATTTGTACCTCTACCAAATATTTTTGCTGTCAGTTGTTTTCGTAATTTTATATACAACACATTGATGTTGTACTGAAAAAACAACAACAACAATGGCAACAACAACAGAGTTTGTGTATTTGTTTGTGTTGATTTCTCTTCGTCATCGATTGATGTATATATATATTTGTTGCATTGTTTGAGAAATTGAGAGAATAAAAAAGTGTTGCTTTTTGAATAGAAAATTGTCTAAGGGATTTATTTGTGTAAAATTAAAAGGCAAGTCGATTCCGACAAAATAATTAGGGGTTTCACAAGCTGAGGTATTGTCATATGTCGTGTTGCGTTTTCATAAAAAAATACAACAGTTTTGAACACACTCTAAGGGAATTTTTTGTTCTATGTTGTATTTATACAGCTGACTAAAGAAACTGTCAAGTGACTGGAAAAATTATCAAGAATTTCAATTTCTTCCTCGAACATTTTGAATCAAAAATTAAAACAAAATAAAATTGAAATTAAAATTGAAAATTTATGCAATATTTTGTGTTTGTGACGTTTGTGGATGGAATTGCCACCTTATAACTAGAATTAACTGAGGTTAAGGTTTCACACTTGCCTCAGATTCTAATACGTACGGCTACTCTCCACGCCTACAACAACCGGAACATGTTTTGGTTGATTGTCAATTTTCTCTCACTAATGTATCACCCCATTTCGAACCAAGTTGACTGAATGAGGGTAACACCTGAAAAACTTACATAAAATTATATCTGTTTATGAAATTTTATTTAAATCAAAAATAATTTTAATGAAGATTTTGTGAAATATCTCAGTCAGTTATATTTTTTCAAGAAATTTCAAAACAATTACATGGTACAACAATTGTCCAAAAAACGAAAAACCCGTTGGGTTTGATGACTTTTTTAGTGTTTTGGAGGTCACATAATCTGATTATGAAGTCCGTTTTTTCGGATCACATCAGGAGTTTATACTACGTCTAATGGCAACTCCCATTAAAATTTAAAAATTAAAAAAAATTTTGTTACACTTTTTTGTGAATTGTTTTAAAATCTTTGAATGTGAATCTTTTAAATGCTTTGAAACCACTATAAATTTATTAAATAGGCATTCTTTAACTTTTATAGATGTAATTTATTTTTGTTTTTGTACAGACTAAACAAGGTATCCATAAATAGGAGTCATCAAAAGACATATAAACTCAATAAATAGAGAAATATCGTTAACAAAGAGCTTATTTTTGTTCTGCCTTCATAGCTTAAAACAACAGTTTTTCCATACATATTAATGAAATGTGTACATATTAATTAAAAATGTTTTCATGCCGATACTTAATTGTTGATAGTTTGGCTTATATTCTTATGCAGCCGGGTTGGATGGACCTTCTGTTGTATTTTTTCTTAAAAAACTATTATTAGGGTCTTCGAGAAGAATCTTCTGACATGTTATTTTTTAAAACGTTTTTTTATAGATGTCTTTCTTACTAACTGTGTCTCATTATAACTCAAGAAAACAAAATAATTTTGCAATAATTTTTGTAAGTACCATAGAATATTGGAAACCAAGGTTGATCTGTAACAATTTGACTCAAACGTTGTAATGAACATATTACTAAACCTTTACAAAAATTGTTGCTTTTGCAGTTTTAGGTATTCAAAATATTAAAATAAATTTCAAGTGGTTTCAGTAAATTTTATTTTTTGACATTGACATTTGGAATTTTCTTACATGATTTGATAAACTCAAGAGTAAGCTCATATATCTTATTAGACAGTTTTATTAAACTTTTATTTTAACTTTTAAATGATTATATATGCATATAATACATACAATTTATGTAAAAAAACACATTTCATTCTCTTGTGAAAGTTTTATTTTGCTTTCTGAAGTTACCGATGCTTTTGAAATTGATAAATTTGAAATAATCTTTCTTATCAATTTACAATCTAGAGTTTGGAATGGGGATTTTTTTAATTTTTAAGTAGTGTACAACACTTTTGCAAACTAAAATTGCAGTGAGAGAAACTGAGCAAGCTAGAATTGCTAGAGAATTTGTTTTGATCATAGTTGCCATCTCATGTTAAAAAGTTAAATGTTTAAATTTTGAAACTTACATCATATTGTGAGGATATTTATGATTATTGTTAGAAAACAAATAGCATGGTTGTGCAAATCCTTTTGATTTTGTTATAAAAACAATTTTGATCAATATTTTGTTACAGAAAAGTCCACATTTAACATGTCAACATTGCATTTGGACGTTTGATCTAATAATTAGCTCTCTGAACGACTCTAAAAGTGTGCATAATGGCTTCAGTCGCAGTCACACTTTTGAAGTTTCAAACCAGTTTAGATATATTCGTGTGTGGTTGCCTTTGACTTTGCTACAAAAAGTATCCCAAGTTTTATCATTTTTAATAACCTGGCAACTATGTTTGGCTTTGATGTTTAAGCTCAGCTGTTTTCCTTGTTGTTATTTTTCTGCTGTTTATATTTGTTTTGTTGGTGTGTCGGTGTGTCGGGCAAGTTAAAAGGGAGAACCAAGAAGATGAAAAAAACCAGTGTCAAAAAGTAAAAGAATAATTTTGTTAAAGAATAGAAGGCAACGAAGAATCGCAGAGGAAGCGAATAGAGAAAATAGGCAAACAATGTAGAGAAGAGACCAAAGCAAAGCAAAGCAAAGTAATGTAAAGCAAAGTTAAGCAAAGCGAAGCAGAGTAGAGCAGATTAAATAAAATTTCGTAATTTTTTCTTTGTTCAGCAGTGAAAGATGACGAATAAAATTTATTTCTGTTATTTTTCTATGGTTCAAGAAAATTTGCTAAAAAATTTTTAAAAATATATAAAATTTTGTCAAATAGATTAAATAAAGTGTTTTAATTAAATTTAAAGTTGAAAAAAACCAGCTACAAAGCAAACGCAAAAAACAACAACAACAACAAAAAGTTATGTCGCAGTTAAATTAAAGTAAAAAAAAACTAACGCATTAACGAAGCAACAACGCACAGTCAGACACAAAAAAAATCACAAATTCACTGTGGAACAAACAGACGCAACGACGACGTGTGACTAGTGTGCAGCGGTCGTATTGTTGTTGTGTGGGCGTGGTTGTTCGCGTAGGCTGAAAAAGGTGCAGAGGTCAACTTGAAGCAGCAACAACAGCAGCACAACCTTAGTTCAGGGACAACTGAGGCTAGCGCTTCAAACAGCAAAGACTGCTATTTAGCTGATTTGAAGCATCATTTTTGGCATCGCTGATCTTGGCCAATAGCTGCTTAGGCATAGATAGTAATAGCAGCAAAGGCTACATCAGCAGCAATAGCTGATTGTTCCGTCAGCGTCGTCGTCGTCGTCTACAAAGTCTTCATCAAATTCTTGTAAGTTCATATCTTTTTTGTTTGTAAAAAACTAATTTAAATGTAGACTTTATATTATTTAAATTTTCCTTTGATAAACAAAGATGTCTACATGTCTACAGTGAAAGTCGCTCATTAACTAATTGAAAATAGTTCCAGAAACCCAATTAAAAACAAAAGAAAATCACCATTTGTTAATCTGATTACGATTAGTTAACAACTGCTCCCAGTCAACACTTAAACAACCAGCTCATATCTCGAGGGATCAGAATAGGGTCAGTTTTTTCTGATTTAAAGCTGAGTTTAACTTGTTTTTAGTTAAACGCAATTCAAAATTAACCCGATGTTAACTAAATAAGCAATTTTTCTGTTAACTAATTCGGGTTTAAAAAAAATTGTAGATTAAGACTTTTAAAGGTAGATACTGACTTTTAAAGAGGAACTGAAAACAAATGGGTGAAAGTTTACAACTTTTTTTCTTTTTACATATTGCCATATAAATTAGTTCCAAAATGTTTTATGTAGATGACGAATTTGTTGCTTTTTAATCGCTACTGTTTTCCTGGTTCAAGTCCCTGTCTGGTGGGCAAGGACAAGTTTAGAAAGTGATGTCCTAGCAAACTGAAGCCGACACAGATCTAACTCGGCATAATAAAGATTTATCCATTTTAAAATAAGATAAGAAAAATAAAAAACCAGATTTCAATAACTTTTTCATTTTTTATTTTTTTGGACTTTGCCACTATATGTGGAATACAATAACATTCAAATGTCCTCCACGATAGCTTTGCAGGACCCAATCCTTTTGAGGTAATTTGGAGGCCAATTGACATCGAAAAATCTGTAGATAAGTCGTCCTAGAAATTTCTGTTGCAACAAATTGGTGCTGTTGTGACGCTTGTGGCCCTATCTTGTTAAAACCTATGTGGTCGTTCAGATATATATATTATGCAGAGTTGTTGGTTCTTTGCGATGCATTTGTCAAAGAAAAATATGCTCTTTGACCAGGACAACTCACCGGCGCACAAGTCCACAGTAGCAATGGAAAAATTGCATGAGCTACTCTATGAATTGGTTCAGCATTCACCATATTATCCACATTTGGCCCCCTATGACTATAATGTCTGTTACCTAACTTGAAGAAATGGCTCGGTGGAAAGAGGTTTATCTCCAACGATGCGGTCATTGCTGAAAAAAGTCTATTTGGAAGGATTGCCAAAATTGTATTATATTTACAATGGGTCGAAAAGTTAGAAAAACTTTGAACCTAGTGTATCGAACTGCAAGGAGATTATGTTGTGCAATAAAATAAGTTTTGATGAAATACATTTTGCCCTTGCGTGCCCTCGCATTTGTTCTCAGAAAAAATGTTTTATATTAACTTGTGCAAAAATTCATCTTTTTCAGAAATTTTTATAACGTACGTAATGAGGAGAAAATTTTAGTCCCTGTTAATTGTCTCTCTTCTTGGAAATAAGTAGATAAGGAATTTTTCTCATATTGTTGATATAAACTGAGCGGACTCTTTCAACAATTAGCCTGGTCCAAGCGGCAAGGAGCTTGAACTTAAGTTAGCCCATAAAAACTTCGAATTAGATAATGATGGATTCTTCCCGGGATGGATTCCCGTACAAAAATTCGATCTCTAGATTTTTTCGACGTCTCGAGACGTCCAGGATCTCATCCAGAAAAATATTTCGAAAATATTAGCTATTTATTTTATTAGCCAGGAAATATAACACAATCTGTCTAAAAAATATTGAAGAAAATCAAGAAATATTTTCCATATGCTTTAAGAGAACTTATTCAGCGAGTATTTTTAACTCAACGTTAAAACTTTTTTATGTTTTTTTTTACCTTTTTAACCAGTACTTTTTGTGAATTTTGAACCAATACAAATTTGTTATTTTGCTTGTAATATAATCTTGGTTTAATTGTGAATTGAATTGAAACATTTGTGAAGAAGACGTATAATTGTTGTAAGGTGTTAGGCGTGATTGTAATCGAAAAATTATTCAGATCGTTTTAGTGAGGTATCCAAATAATTTTGCAGTACAGTTTATAAGAGAAATGCCATGATTTAAAATTTATAAAAGAAAATTTAAATTGTTCATCGAATTAATTTTAGAAAAATTTTTTATTCTCTTTTGCGGCTGTGGTCATAACTTTTTTGGATAAGTTTAAATTTGAAATTATTTAACTAAATTTTCTCTAAAATATTGAAATTACTCATTTATTGTTTTCACTGAAATAAGCGTACCTTTTTAGCCAAATATTTCGAGCTATGTCAATTTTCGAATTTGACTGAAATTTCGCACATTCATCAATCAAAAAACAAAAAAAAAAAAAGAAATCACCAAACATATTTAAAAAAAAAAAATCTTGTTTCTTTGGCCTTCAAATTTGATTTTGGCATTTCAGAAATTAAACAAAAAAAAAACAATTTTAATACTTAAAACAAAAGCAAAAAAAAACCAAGATCATTTCAAAACACCTACAATTTTAAATTAAAGCAACTGTATGAAGTAGTATTTTTTTTTGTTTTTTTTTTAAATTTTTTTATTGTTTTAATTTTTTTTTTGTTCGGCATCGAATATATATATATAAAGGAACAACAAAAACAATAGAAAAAAAAAACAACTACATCGAGCAAACACGGTCTGTGGTGTAAACAGCGGTCAATACGCTGCAATTGTTGTAGGTGCAATGATGATGTTTAGATGGTTCTAAGGGGCAAAGAAGGAGGGGGATTGTCTTGGTTTAGAGCGGTGCAAAGCAGAGTAGATTTCATTTTTATAGAATCGTTCGCTGAGAACAACAAAATAAATTTGTATACAAATTGCTACAATAAAAACAACAAAAACCCGCAGTTAAAACAATTGCATTCTCTTTCTTTCAGCTCTTGCCTCCTTCTATTTAATTCTCCTCTAGTTATACTTATATTGTACAGCTGTTGATGTTGTTTTGTTGTTTTATTGTTGCTGTTGTTTTTGTTGTTGTATCTATTAAATACCAACATTTATTTTCGTATCACTGTGTGTTGTTATTTGTTTGTTTGTTTGTTTGCGCTGCAACAGCGCGTTGAATTTAACGTGTAATTCATTGGATTAACATTTCAGTACCGATGGCGATGACTGAAAACTTGTTCCAATTGTTTGTTAGAATTTGATTTTTTTTTTCAAACTTGATATCGATTACTCGATTTACCTTAATTGAAACTCATTAACTCAGAGATCTTAAATAACCACCATCGGGTTTTGTCCCGCCTAGGCAATAAACTTTTTGAGCATTAACAGCTTGGAAATATTAGTATCCACAAATTGAAATTTCATACAAGTTTCGACCTATGACCTTTCGACCGACGTCAATTTTCCATGAAATTTTCGATTTACAGTATTGTTCAGATATGTAAGTTACCACTACATACATTTTTCAAATTCGAAGTTAGACATTTTATGAAAAGGATTTTTTCTTGCTAATTGAAACATAAATATATGGCCTGAGAACTCCAGTTTTGGTGAAGCTGCTCGAATTTTCAACCATGGCGTATGATGAACATAAAAACATATCGAACTTTTTAAGCAAGCTGTTATCCTTTTCAAAGAACTCCACATATACCTATTATTGAATTGACAAAATCAAGTATATCAAAATCAAGTCTTTGGTATGTCCCGCTCTGGCTTTTATAACAGCTGGAATTCTGTCCGGCGTGGAATTAACTAGCTTTTGACAGTAGTCTAGCTTTATTCCTAGCCTCTGTTATTTCTATCTTCAGCTCAATTTTATTGTTTGGACTGTAGGACCGCCCAACAGTTTTCAATTGGGGTTCAGATCGGGGCTCTTTCCAGGTTATGTTTTAGGGTTTAATTCTAATACCTCATAACGAATATTAAAAAAAAAGTTTACCGCCACGAACTCAAGGAGGCAACCGCTGAATGAAGTTAAATGCAACAACAATGAAAAAACGTTATATGGAATCATAACTCCGTGACTATTGGCGCTACGATCAATTTTATGGACTACAGTAAAGTTGGGGTTTTCGGTCACTTAATAAAAATAAAAAAAAAATTAATTAACCAAATTATAGAAAAAGCAAAAACAAATAAATTTAAATTAATAATAAAATAAGGACAAGTATTAGCATAAGGATTTGTATAAGTATTAAGACAAAAATTAGAAAAAGGATGAGGGTGAAGATTTGGACAAAGATAAGGGAATAAAATAAATAGTAGGACAATGATTAGAGCATGGATTTGTATAAGAATTAAGCAAAGAATTGGGTCTAATGTTTACAAGGATTTGCATTAGTTTAAAGACAAGACTTAGACACACCTAAAGTTATCTTTAGAACAGGATTGGGAAAAGGATAAGGACAAGAAATGGAACAAAGAATATAATTAGGATTTGGACACACTTAGAACAAGATTTAGGACTAAGATTGGGAGAAAGAACGAAAAGGATTGGGAAAGAGATTCTAACAAGAATCAGGTTAAGGAATTTGGACATGGATTAAATCAAGCGTTTGCACAAGAAGTAGACAAAAATAACAATATGTTAAATATAAGAACAAGCTGGGAAAAAAATGAAAGGATAGGTTCAAAAATAATAAGGACAAAGATATTCATACGTTGTTACGTCGAGACTTATGTGTGTGTCCATGAAACAGTCAACTTCTTTCTTTAGTCAGAAGTTTATTGCTTCATATTTGTTCGATTATTGTTCAAACGCATTTCAATTTGAATTGTCACGAAATTTGGAAACAAAATGGGGAAAAGAGTGTCTACTTTGAATTGTTTCACCAAAGAGTAAGCGAACGAAAATAAGCAAAATATACTTGTATTTTTTTGCGAATAAATTTGTGACCATTAGAACTGAAAGTCAGTTTGTTCGAATATTTTTTTATATTATTTTTTGTTTTTTTTTTTGTTGTTTTTTTTTTTGTTTCTATTAATCTGATTCTTATGCATCCAATCGATGTTGTTCACTTTAATCTGACCATCACTGCATTTCATTTGCATTCGTTGCGCTTCTGTTTTTTGTTGTTTGTTAGACGATTTGTTTATTGTTTCTTTTCTTTTCTTTTCTTATAAAAAGATGCATAAGATTGAATTTATATTGTTTATGTTTAGATAAAACTTTGTTCTTGCCTTGCTTGTTATTTTGTGCTCTTTTTTTGCCCCTACCTGCAAAATGGCATCTTTTGTGAGTTTTCGTTCAACATTATTTTGTTATTTTCTCGTCTGCTGTCTACAACAAAGCGCAGCTGCAGTTGAGAAAAGTTAATGGAAAAAATAAGAAAAAAAAAACAATACATAAAAAGCTGAGGTTGTTTTAAATCTGCGCATACATAAGTGTATTTTCTTCTGGAAATTCAAGAAAAAAAAAATTAATATCGAAAATCGAAAAAATTTTTTTGTTTAAATTATTTTCTTTAGAAGATGCGAGACAAAAGAAAAATTAAATTCGAAATTTTGAAATGCATTAAAAATTTAAATATTTTCTTAGCAGTAAAAGTATGCTTTAAAAAATTTAAGTATTTTTGCTTTAAAAAAATAGGCTTTGTTCTAAACTAATTTTTGGAAGTTGTATTTTTTATTTATGTCATGGCTTTGTTTTTCTTTTTAAAATGGTCAAGGCACTATTAGCCAAAAATTTGTTGATGTTTGTGAAGGCCTTGCCATTTGTTCTTTTTTTTTTATAACAGAAGCCTTTAAATTAAAGAAATCATCATCTCTGGCATCTTTAAACAGGGATCTATTTGAAACATGCTATACGCAAACAACTCACAGAAGACTATTGGTCAGAGCTGTACAGCAAAATAGGTCGAAAAAAGTTTTAGAGGTGCACTCCTTATTTTAAATATGATCTCGAGACAACTCCAAAAACAATAATAAAAAACAGTTACTTTTAAGAAATTTTATAAAGAAAGTTTTATAGTACAAGTTGGAACTGTTATAACATTTTTGTTTCAAGGCCTAAAGTACCTTTTGGGTAAGATGTGAACAAATTTTTAAGAAGATTAATTTTATGGTAAAAAAAAAATTGAGTTCGGTGGTGGGCAAATCGAGGTAACAGGGCTTGCTAGTTGAATATGAGTTCAGAAGTCCAAAATCTCCGAGAGGAAAATGTAGTACTATTTAAGCCCTTTTTAACGGTATAGCATTTTCTAAAATCAGACATAAAATTTTTTTTCGGGGATCCAAAAAAAATTTTGTTTTTGGAGTTGTCTCGAAGTCATATTTAAAATAAGGGGTGCACTTTTCAAACTTTTTTGTTTGTATGAAGACCTTGTGATTCTTTCCATCATAGCCTCAAACTCATTTTAGTGATATTTAAAAAATATATCATAATTTTCTCTTATAATTTTCATAATAATCTCGTTTTTTTTTGGAAGAAAAACAAAAAATTATAAAAAATTAAATACTAGGGCCATTCACAATCTTGTGCAAATGGTCTGGCATCATAGCATTTGCAAAATGGTAGAGTATATTTCTTCTCGACACTAACAAAATATACAGAGATGCACTTTTACAAATATGCAACACTAAAAACCCAAAGTTTATATTTACTATACGAATGCAATACTGAATTGCAAACTAACAGCTGATTGGGTAAAAAATTAAATGCAAAAAGAAGTGTCAAAAAGAATTTTTACTATTACACGAATTTACAATCTCAAATACACAAGATTGTGAATTGTCCTACTGTATTTCTGTCTGGTGAATATTAGTTTGTTTTGTGTGACTGACATTAATAAAAAAAAAAAAATAAAACAATACAATAACACCAACACCAACGCCAGTATGTTACTAATGTATACTTTGGGAAACTGACAAATTTCGATACAAACTTTCGATTGAATTTAAACAAATGTCGTCAATTTGCAATTCAATTCAATATGAGAAAAAAATGCCCCAAATTTTAATGGCATTAATACTTAGTTCATTCAAAATCCATGCGAAGCATAAAATTTACTTGAATGTCAGTCTTAAATACGTTTAAACTAAAGGGTGTCACAATAAGATGTGTAGCGTTGCAAAAGCATATTATTTAACAGCTGTTCGCAAATGTTGACCTTTATATGTGCGGGAATGTTATCATGGAATGCTACAGATAAATGTATAAAGTGAAAGAAAGGCTAGAATTTGCTGAATTTTATTAGGAATTGTAAATATAGTTAACATAGCGTTGCGCTATTGAGTTGAAACACTTAACTGCGTTGACGCACTTGTTTCAGCAAAAGCAATGCAATAGAGTAGTAATACAAATTGATTCTTCTTCACACTTATTTATCAATGACTTCCTTAGTTATTTTTTAAATTTAAATTAAATTCTCATTTTAATTTGATTCAATTTATTTTCTCTACGTGAGGCTTCATTACGCTAAGTACTACACAACATAATTCAAGTCGAATTCAACAAATAACTCAAAGTGCACACCAAATAAAGTAATTCACTGCGCATGTAAACGCCTTTTTGATACAGAAATCTAAGAGCAATTGAGTTAGCGCATTTCGCTGATACAGTAAACTGCACTTGAATCGATGTATCGGTGCATTATTTTTTGCTACGTTATCCATGTCTAGAGTACATTGAGGCAAAGTTTGCGTTCCTCCGACTGCTTTGTGGCGGTTTGTGACAGTTTATTTTGGCTGGTATTGCGCTTTTTCGCTAAATATTTATAATAATTCTAATAACGGAAAAAAGGGGGGACAAAGTGCAGCGTATATATGTATGTAAATACGTTTTTATATAAAACTTTATTGCATTGACGCTGCGTTTTAATTTAGCAACAAGCGCTGCGTAATAAACGCCAAAGAATAACGCATATCATTGGACTGCAGTGTGAAAGAAGGTAAACATGCATGTATGAGTAGCTTGTATTTGGATACTCGTACAACAGTGAGAATGTTGAGAACGCACTTAATTTAGCTGGGCACTAAAATTATTAGTCACACCTGTTAAAATTACCCATTGATATTATATTGTGACGGTTTATTATTATATTTTTTTTTTGTGTTTTTATTTTTTTTTTTGTACATAAATTGAACATAAATTTGACCTGCTTATAAGAAAATATTGCGCACTAAAACCAACAAAACTCTGTTGGACCCACGTTATCTCTTGATCTAGAATTTATAACAATACAAACAAGTCTTAGTTTAGAGGAAAAATAAGCATGAAACATGCTGTCAGATAAATAAAAATACAAACTATAGCACAGCGCAACAAATTTGAACAAATTTAAAAGTTTTATAAAAATTACACAGTACAACAGGAAAAAAAGCGTAAGAGATTTTTAACTCGTACTCTCATAAATCAATGATGCTTAAGAAGATGGCGTACTCAGTTATTTCCTAGCTCGTCAACATTTTATGTAAATTGAGTTTAACATTTTTTTATCAAGAATCTCATGCCAAAAACCTTAAACGTTTCTGTTAAAGTTCAAATTTACGAACTCAAAGCCTAAAAAGACTCGATTTAGTTCAAATTTCCAACATCGTTAGGTCTACCTCACCCATTTTCTACTACGTGAAAAAATTTGTTGTTATCTAAGCTGAGTTGAGTGTTCGAAAAATCGAACAGTGGTAGAAAATGGGTTAAAGTGAAGCTAATCCGAATTTATGGCTCCGAACAATTTTTGTTTTACATTGAACGAAGGATTTTAGGTGTTGAACCTATTCAGTCAAGTCTGTTTTCACTCGAAAATGGGGTTATTGATTAGTGGAAAGGAAGAGGCAAACAAGTGAAACATGCGTAGGATGTTTTTAGGTTGATGGAAAGAAGTAGTAGAGGAAAGTGTTATGCCTTTAACCCAGCCAATTCAAGCTACAATGCCATCCATTCCACAAACTTGCTCTACCATCAAAGCAAATTTTCTTCGTAATGATGTACCTTCGGAGACGAGTGTGTACAATATAATCAAATAATTCCAAGAGACTGACTCAGTACAAGATGTGAACACTCCGAAACGACTTCGACCGGGACGTTCGAACGAAAATATCGATGAAATTAAGGAAAGTGTTAAAAACAACGCAAGCACCTCAATTCGTCATCCGACTCAAGAACTCGACCTCTCCACGTCTACTCTGCAGCGAATATTGACGAGAGATTTTATCTGCAAGTGACTACCTTAATCGCCGTACATTCCCTGACTGGGTCTTAGAAAACTCTTCGAAGTCTTAGAAGGGTGAATTTTTGTAAAAAAAATCGTGTTTTTGATGAAGCTCATTATCACATTGACGACAAAAAGTTGGGGATCCAAGCAAATTGCAGCATTTTCAACCAAAAATGGCGCACTTTTGGATCCAAAAACCCGCTTGTGATTCAGGAGATGTTTAATGCACTCATAACGAGTTGCGGGTTTGTTGCGAATTGTGGGCGGTAGGCGTTGTAAGGCCATACTTTTCGAAAAAATTACCATGGAAGAGCTGTTACATTCAACTCCACTCCACTTAAGAGAGATGATTACCAATTTTTTTGTGGTTGGAGATGAAGTTTACAGACACAGCCTTATAGATGGCAAAAAAATTTAATTTTTGCGCATGAATTTGCCTGCTCGCGTAATTTTGCATTTTGGAGACACCAATTGTCTACCAAAATTTTGCGATTAAACACCGTTAGACTTCTTCCTTTGAGGTTATGTTAAGAGTAAGGTCTACGTTAACCATGCGCAACATTTTTTTACCTCTCAAAGCAAACATTAAAGTTGTCTCGCCGAAATTACGCTCCAATAATGCGATCAATAATTTTGAAAAAAAGGTTAAGGTCTGTAAGCTAAGCCGAGGCGACAATTTGAAAGACATTGTATTGCATACATAATCTCCATGTGTCTACTTTATAATCCAATTAAGAGACATCTAAATGATTTTTCATTTTATTTAAAAAACAAATCGTACACCTCTTGTTGATACTCTCTTTAGAACGTGTAATAATAGTACCTATGGTACATATACCATCAAATAAAAAGAAAACAAAAAAATAAAACAAAAAATAGGTTTAACGTCAGTTATAGTTGAGTTGTCGATGATTTGAACTTATGTAGTCAGATTACTTTGGGTTTTTGGTTCTTACTTCACATGGGAATACTTCACATGGAAATCTCAAACTCGATTTTCTCGAATATTTTGACGTGCTTGGAAAAAACCGAGTAAGCCAGTTTCTCCATCATCGATTTTTCGAGCAAAATCGAGTTAAACATTTTTTTAACTACTTTTGTTGTTGTACTGTGTTATTTTACTTAGATTAGAAAAAATTAACCTCACCTAAATGTTTGAAAAATATTAATAAAAGCAAAGCACAACAAATCACGGTCAAACAAATACCAAGCCTAAAAGATAAACAGAAAACAGCTGACCCACAAATACAAAAAAAAAAAAAAAAATAAAATAAAACACATAATAATATTTCTCTGTTCGTATGTGTGAGGCTGTGTGCTCGAAAAATAAACGGTGACTAAAAGAAAAATAAAGCAAGCGTTGCAAAAAAAAAACAAAAACAAATAAAAATCATTAAAAAAAAAACAAAAATGCATTAAAATACAGCAAACAGCTGTTGATTATAGCTGGACGACTGTATTAGTAAGGTAGTGTCTATGTGTGTGTGTGTGTGTGTGTGTATGTGAGTATTGTCGAGTGTATGTATGTGTTTACTTGTGTACGATCAAAGTGACTGACTGATAATTGCAGTGGAAATATTTTCCACTTATGTACTTACTACTCGTACCTATGAAGATTTGTTTTAATTTTTTTTTCAATTCTTTTAATTTTTTTCAATTCACTATCATTAACCCTCTGAGGCACCACATGCTAAAATTGAATGTAAAATATTTTTGGGAAGATTTATAATTTGAAAACTTTTGTATACAACCGTATAATTGATCATTTTGAATAATTTAAGGGGGAGATGGGTTTAGGAAAACGTTTTGTTAATGATTTTCATTTATTGTTTTTTTACAAATGAGGAATGTATATGAGAAGCAATGAGAAGATTTTTCAAATATATTTGAGTAAGTATTATCTTTTTTTTATGTAGCGGAGTAAGGAAAAAGAAGTTGCGTTTTTCTATTCACTTGACTTTAAAGTGTCATAACTTTGAAACGGTCAGCGGCAACTGGCAACTAAGCAAGAGTCAAATCAGCTGATTATTTGTGAAATTTTTATTAAGATTGGTGGGTCGTTTTTTTATTGTTATTAAGTTATTGCAAAGCAGAGATGAGTGAAAATTCAGAAAAAAATTCCTTTTATTTTACAATTTTACTACGTGTGAAAAGATGGCGAATGTCCCTCCCTATCCCAATCAACTGTAATGGTAAGCGGAAAATGTGGTCCCTAAGGTTGACTTATTATAAAGGCAAGTCACGCCAATTTATAACAGATGGCTTGGAGCCACAAAAGCATCACGTCGCAACAGTGGATAATAATCTTGAAATTGAATTTATAGTCGGCATAGGTGACTATGTGGGATCACTACACAACTGCCAGGAAGTGGTTCGCTCGCTTTCGTTTTTAAAATTTTGAAGTGAAAATTGGTCCTCGCTCTGGTCGAGCTATCACCGAAAAAGTCGATGAAATTATGAATTAGTTACCCTCCCCACCCCCACGAAATAAGTTAAAAAAAATGTAACGGATCGAATTTCCATCTGTGATTCGCTGTTGCAACGAAACGAAATCGAGCCATTTTTGAAACGTATGGTAACAGGTAATGAAAAGTGGATCACATACGATGATTTTGTTCGAAAACGATCTTGGTCGTAAAAAGATAAAGCTCCAAGAATGGTTTTGAAATTGGGATTGCGACAAGGAACGTGATGCTGAGTGTTTGGTGGGATTCATACAAGGATGTCATGGGATATCATGCCTTATGAGCTACTACGGCCTGGCTAACTGGTTGATTAAAATCTCTATTGCCAGCAATTTATTTGAATCGAAATTGAAAAAAAGAGGCCGGAATTAATCAACAAGAAGGGTTTTACATATCATCATGACGCTGTCACCCACACATCTTTGTTGACCCGACAAAAACAAAGATATTTTGGTTGGGAAGTTTTGATGCATTCACGATTAAGTCTTGACAGCGCACAGTCAGATTAGCACTAGTTCCGATCTCTCGAACACTCTCTTGCTGGGAAAAAATTGGCCTCACAAGACGACTGCGAAAAGCACCTGCGTCAGTTTTTCAAAGATAAAAAACTAATGGCTAATATTTAGATTAATAAAATGTTTTTTGAATAAAAAAATGTATATTTTTACTAAATAGGCCCAGTACTTTTTACCCAATCCAATATTTCCTCAAGATGTATTGAAGATATTAGCTGTCATGCATCGTAGGTCAGCACCAGACTTAGTTGCTTGTGTACAGTCTGGAGGTCACAGTTTTCATCTAAAATTAATGAAGTTTTAAATTAACACATGTTGGACATGTTATTCTTCTATGTGAACCTAAATTCACCCCCTCCCCCCAAAAACAAAAAAAAACTAACATTGAAAACTACATTTTCTGAGGTATTTAAACAAAATAGTGTGACTTTTTGCTATTTTTATATAAAACTAGCTGATACCCGACGCGTTGCTGTCGTAGCGGAAATGATTTCTATCTCTATCTCTATCTCTATCTCTATCTCTATCTCTATCTCTATCTCTATCTCTATCTCTATCTCTATCTCTATCTCTATCTCTATCTCTATCTGTATCTCTATCTGTATCTCTATCTCTATCTCTATCTCTATCTCTATCTCTATCTCTATCTCTATCTCTATCTCTATCTCTATCTCTATCTCTATCTCTATCTCTATCTCTATCTCTATCTCTATCTCTATCTCTATCTCTATCTCTATCTCTATCTCTATCTCTATCTCTATCTCTATCTCTATCTCTATCTCTATCTCTATCTCTATCTCTATCTCTATCTGTATCTCTATCTCTATCTCTATCTCCATCTCTATCTCTATCTCTATCTCTATCTCTATCTCTATCTCTATCTCTATCTCTATCTCTATCTCTATCTCTATCTCTATCTCTATCTCTATCTCTATCTCTATCTCTATCTCTATCTCTATCTCTATCTCTATCTCTATCTCTATCTCTATCTCTATCTCTATCTCTATCGCTATCTCTATCTCTATCTCTGTCTCTATCTCTATCTCTATCTCTATCTCTATCTCTATCTCTATCTCTATCTCTATCTCCATCTCTATCTCTAACTCTATCTCTATCTCTATCTCTAAGTGGAACGACTCGTGTAAATTGATAACCAAATTTCGAGGCTATGCTACTTATAATTCCAAAGTTATTCGATATCGCAAATTTAGCTTGTATGGGCGGAGCCACACCCCCTTGTTCAATGACGTCTCAGTTTTCTAGTAGAAGAATATCACCCAATAGTAATTCCATACTGAATTTCGTTGTTAAACGACGTTTAGTTCCAAAGCTATCTGATATCAAAAATTTTAAGTGTATGGGCGTAGCCACACCCCCTTTTCCAAAGCCCATCCCAGTTTTATAGTATAAATATATCACCAAGTGGAAACTCCATACTGAATTTCATTATTATACGGCATTTAGTTCCAAAGCTATTCGATATCATAAATTTAAATTGTATGGGCGGTGCCACACCCCTTTGGCCTATACTTGATGAATTTTGCTAGTCGAAGGACGCGACCAAATAGTACGCTCCTACCAAGTTTCATTGATGTGTGACTTATAGCTTGAAAGTTATACCGAAAATTTGGTCTGCTGAAAAAGTGCCACGCCCCACATTCAACGCCCATAAAATTTTACCTGTGGAACGGCTCTTGTAAATTGAGGTAGAACACCGAATTCCGATGCTATGCGACCTATAACTTCAGAGCTATTCGCTACCATAGATTTGGGTTGTATGGGAGGTGCCACGCCCCCTTGTCATTTTCAAACAATTTTTTTTTTAAAACCATCTAGAGAACGTACCCTACAAAATGGTATCGGCAGATTTTTTTTTTACCCAGCCGATCTCTCAAACACTCGTCACAAACAGATTTGACAACATTTTTTTATATATATAGATTTTTATCATAAAAAAATACTTTAAACAATGATATTATTTCGAATAAATGTTTCTATAGAGCCTTACAGTTAGAAGAAATAACTGCTCATTTCTAAAACGATTGATTAAAATCTTTTAAACAAGGGTGCGCATAAACTTAGAAAATGGTTTCGAGAAAATCGCGTTTATGGAAAAAAAAATTAAGGCAGTAATGAATTTATTTAAACTCATCAATGGTAAATCAGCGATTCCAGCACGCTATAGCAACCCTTCTTGTTCTGGTTCTTCATATCCTTCGTTTTCAGCTTGTAAATCATCTTTTCAAGATTTTTTGGTCTAATACTTTCTTCATTTTCACCACATTTACTTGATTCAACACATTTCTTGATTCACAATTAGAATATTGATTTCCGTAAAAAATCCTCCTACGTGGTTTACTAGTGTGAGTAGACGTACCATGTTCTTTTTCAGATACGTTGACATTTTGTCTCTAAACTTGAAAAGCACTTTAAGAAGGTCGATGCTAAAATAATACTTCTAGTACTTTTTATCCGGGGTTTCTATTGTCAAAATAAATAATAGCATTTCTGTCAATGTTCTCCGCCTTTTAAGTACTTAAATGACTTCCTGAGTGACGAGGCAGCGCTCACTTCGTAACATTAGAATCAATTGAAATTTTTATATGAAACTTTGGAATCATATTTTTGAATGGTTTAGCAATTTATGCAATAAAAAAAAATTAAAATTTCTTAACTCATCTAAACCTTTGTCCCCCCTTAACATATTATACAAATATTATTTATTTTGTACTATATTTTATCTATATAGTGTTAATATTAAAAATTAAATTTTCAACTCATCTCAAAATAACCCGCTCCCAATGGGCTAATTTGAGTAAAACCTATAATGAACCTACTGCAAAGTGCGCCATGTTAACAACCTACACACTCTGTAAAAAGCCTGTCTGCCATAATAAAAACCTCGAACTTGCTAAAATTTCTGTATTATTTTAGAAATTGTTGTTTTTGTTATTTTTGTTTTTGTTATACATAGAAGTAGTAGTAATGACACAATTAATACACGAGCGTCGAGTTCATTACAAGTCTCAAAAGCCCAGGCAGCCTTTGTTTAGAGCACGCTGTTTATAAGTGGCAAAGAGGCAGACGATTTAACGAACGGATCATTTAAATATTTACACAGAGATAAATTTGTAATTCGAGTAGAGAGGTGACAATTTTTTTTTAATTAGGGTTGATAATATTGCTCGATTATTTAGCAGTCTGGTGAACTAGTATGATGGACAGGCATGATAAGATAGTTTTAATTAAAACTGTATTTAAATAAAATACGTTTTTGAAATTGTTCTAAAATCCTATCTATCACCCTATCTACACCGGTACCAAACTTCATTATCCTAGCATTAATATTTACGTAGGTATAGCGTTGAAAGTAACATGAAATGCCCAAATCACATTGTCCAATAGCGTAATCCAAACGTAACTAGCCTACAACAAAAAAAAAAAAAAGGACATTACAGCCAACACTGTGTGTCTACACAGCCGGAGGTATTGACGTGATAACGTCAACGTTTTGTTTTGGCTTTTGTTTTTGCTTTTAATTTTTGTGTATGATAAAAATAATGAAATGAGAGTTAATTTTAATGACAAGGTTAATTCCTTGACTACGACAAAAATAAAAACGTCATCGGGTTGTGATGGGAGCTGCCTAAGCAACGAAAGTGTAAATTTGATACATGGAATTATAAGGCCCTATGTATAGGAGGTGCTATGGTAAAAAATATTATACGCCAGTAAAGGCTAATCTTTAGTCCTTACGACAAAATCAACATAAAATTAATGGCGTTATCAGGCCCCAGAGAGAGCAGCTACAAGTAAGATCATGCAACGGCGTTGCATGGAATTATTGCTCGGTGAGTATCCGGCACGGTAAATGTTCTAAAATAGAAATGAAGAAATTGTACTAAACTTCCCGACAAAAATAAACAAAAATAGATGATGACGTGGTTAGATCGCGGGGGTAACAGCTTCCATGCAACAAAAATAAAATATTGTTGCATGGAATTATTTATTACTCACTGAGTAGAAGGTGCTATGAAAAATTTTATTTTGAGACAGCAAAAAATAGTTCTCTGACCTTAACGATAATGAAATTTTATTGCGGGACAGCAAAAAATAGTTTTCTGACCTCAACGAAAATAAAAAATAGACAGTAAAACTGAGGTTCTCGGTCACATATTAAAAAAAAAAAAATGAAAGCGTCCCTAAATTAAGAAAAATAAAAAAATTAAATTAAGAAAAAATAAAAAAAATTAAATTAATAAAAAATAAAAAAAAATTAAATTAAGAAAAAATAAAAAAAAATAAATTAAGAAAAAATAAAAAAAAAATTAAATTAAGAAAAAATAAAAAAAATTAAATTAAGAAAAAATAAAAAAATTAAAAAAATAAAAAAGTAAAAACAAAAAACAATAAAATTAAAAAAAAATAAAAAGAAAGTAAAAATAAAAAACAATAAAATTAAAAAAAAAATTAAAAATATGTAAAAAAAATAAAAATAGAAATAAAAATTAAGAAATTAAATTAAATTAAAATAATAAGGACAATGATTTGGATCCGGATTTGAATAAGAATTGGGACAAGAATAAGAAATAGGATAAGGGCAAGGATTTGGAGAAAGATTAGGACAAGGAATGAGATAAGGAGAAGGCCAAAGTTTTGGACAAGGACTAGGGCATGGAAGTAGACAGGGATTGGGGGCAAGAATTTAGACAATGATTGGGAAAAGGACTATGACCAGGATTGGAACAAGAAATAAAGACAAGGATTTAGACACACCTAAAATAATATTTAGGACAATATTGAGAAAAGGAAAAGAACAAAAACAGGACTAGGGATAGAACAAGCATTTGAACACCCGTCTGAAATATAGCATTTTTTGTTTTGTGGGCGGGAAAAGAAGGAGTGGCAAAATTTTTTATATAAAATCACGACCCTATTCAAATATACTGTTGTGTCAAGATTTCAAGGCAATCATGAAGAACTTTCGGAGATGTGAGATTTTGTACAAACATACATTTACATTTTTATTTATATAGATGTATATAAGTATGAGAATAAGTTTGAAACAAAAGAATTATTGTTTTTACCATTTCGTTCATTATTTCTTATATACTCCAGAAAATGGTATGGCTGCTCGGGTTAGAATTCAGATCCTATAGGTAGGTACTCATTTTTCATTTCACCATAAATTTGGGACGAATTTAAAATGTTGTGAATATTATTTCGTTTTAGTATGAGCTATGAATTCAGTTCTAAATTAAGGCGTTTCCTATCCCTAAAATCAACATTGAATTTTTCCACCTCTTCTCCAGGGCTGAATTGGATATTACTTTTAGAAAAGTACACCTGCGATTTACCAAGCTCTAAAATTCGGCCTGTAAAATAGGGGCCTGAGTTCTTGTTTCCCATCAGGTCGAATTTTTGATCTGAGAAGTGAGCGTTGCACAGTGTGGCCGCTCCATATAAGTTTACATATAAGCTCATTTTTATTTTTTTTGCGTGCAAATAGTGTTAATATTTGCAGGAATTCGAACTTAAGTGAAAATTTTTTAAAGTAAATTTTTAACAACAAAGTTTTTAAAGATGAGCTGATGATGATGATATGATGACCATAATAAAATGTAAACGTTATGAAATTATAATCTGAATAAAAATGTCGATCAGTTTGCTCTATTGATATAAAATAGTTTTGAAAATTGTTCTCCTACTTTCGAAAAACCAAAATTTTGATTATTTTCTTGGTATAAGTAAAAAATGAATAGGTTTTTGTTTCAAATAAGTAACAAAAAAGTATTCGCTTTGATAGTAATTATCAATTAAATAATGTTTAACCCTGAAACGGCCAATGGGACATGCATATTAGGGTGGGTCACTAAAAAAAATGTTCGATAAAATCGGTTCAAAATGTACCTTGGGTCATTGTTGTACCCTCCACAAAACGATTTCGCAATATGTTAACCCTTAGGCTTCCTGGAATTTTTTTGAAAAAGTGCCTTTATTGGTCAAAACCCCACTTTTTGTATAGACAAGTTTTTTGTTTCGCTGTATTTTCAAAAACAAAACAACATCAAAATTAAAGCTTCAAAAATGATTATTATCTACATAAAATTTTGGGTTTTTGACCAAAAAAAGCACCAAAAAAAGCACCAAAAAAACGATGAGCCAAGGTACATTTTAGACCGAGTTTATCAAACACGTTTTTTGTTTGTATGGAGACCGACCCGCCCTAATGCATGTATGTGTGTCCCATCTGTTCTTTTTGTCAAAATTTCTAAGCAGTTCTATCTAAAATTATACGACATATGGGTGACAATTGCGGAATAAATATATACTTCGTAACACTTAACTGTAATGCCATCTACTATAGGTATATACAGTAGGGCGTATCGAATTACAATTTTTTTTCGAATTTCACATTCTAAGAGGTCTCAAAAGTTGCATAGGGTTGTCAAGATCAACCAAAAAAAATTTTAAGAAAAAAAAATTTTAAGAAAAAAAAAGGATGTCTTCCTGCCCCGCAAGGACAAAGTTGTTTTTTGAGGAAAACAGTAAAAAATTACGACCTTAAAATGCTTTGACTTTTATAAAAAAAACTGCGTATGTCTTAAAGCAAAAGTAAGTATAGGCTTAAACTAACAATATATTGATAGAGACGATGCCACTCACGATTCTTATCCACAGTGTCCTGTGTGAAGGATATTCGAAGCAAAAGTTGAAATCGAGATAGCACAGAACTTTTGATTGTTACGTAATAGTCTAAATTTTGGTGGTATTAATTATAGTGTTAACGTATTCCTTAAAGTTGCCGAATTAATAATTACCATAATTTTTGCATATGCATGTTCCTATTTTTGAGAAATGTATACTTGAATGCAATTTTTTAACTTTTTCAAAAAAATTAAAATAAGATTTTATATCTCGGGTACCAGAAATGGTACCGAAGAAACTTTGCTCAATTTGGATTCTTTAAATATTCCTGAACAATACCCTGTCTTAAAGTTTTAACTTTAAATACCACTTTAAGGCCACGATTTTTTTTTTTTTATTTTGGTAATTAAAAAAAAAATACTTCCTTGCATGAAATTTAACAATTTCATCAAAAAAAATCAAAGTTGAAAATAAAATCGTGGCCTTAAGCTGGTATTTTAAATTACAACTTTACGACAGGGTGTTGTTAAGAATAATTTGAAGAATCCGAACTGACCAAAGTTTCTTCGGTACCATTTCTGGTACCCGAGATATAAAATCTTATATGCATTTTTTTTAAAAAGTTAAAAAATTGCATTCAAGTATACATTTCTCAAAAATAGGAAAATGCATATGCAAAAATTATGATGATTATGAATTCGCCAAATTTAGGGAATACGTTAACACTATAATTAATACCACCAAAATTTAGACTATTGGGTAAAAATCAAAAGTGCTCTGCCATCTCGATTACAACTTTAACTTCGAATATCCTTCACACAGGACTCTGTGGATAAAAATCGTGAGTGGCATCGTGTTTACCAATATAATGTTAGTTTAAGCCTATACTTATTTTTGCTTTAAGACATACGTAGTTTTTTTTATAAAAGTCAAAGCATTTTAAGTTCGTTATTTTTTGCTGTTTTCCTCAAAAAACAACTTTGTCCATGCGGAGCAGGAAGACATCCTTTTTTTTCCTTAAAATTTTGCTTGGGTGTTCTTGACAACCCCATGCAACTTTTGAGACCTCTTAGAACACGATCTAAATTTTTCGATACGCCCTAATATACAGTGAAAGTTCCCATAAATGGACGCTCTAACAAGCGGACATCTCCTATAAGCGGACACATTCTTGGGAATGCACAATTTTTGGTTTTTTTTTTCATAGAAAATGCCCTCCCATACACGGACTTTCCGATAAACGGACGCG
Source organism: Pherbina coryleti (assembly GCA_943735915.1). Taxonomy (NCBI): domain Eukaryota; kingdom Metazoa; phylum Arthropoda; class Insecta; order Diptera; family Sciomyzidae; genus Pherbina; species Pherbina coryleti. Next base: position 28,157,427 of record OX030951.1, read on the forward strand.
GACACACAAACATGTATATTTATAAAAAAAAAATCTCCCATAAGCGGACAATTTTGTCTTTTTTTATCACAAACGTTACTGCTTTTATATATTTTTTTTTTGTTTTGGTGTTTTTGACAGCTCGGGGGTTTTTTTTCTCTTTTTTACTCTTATTTACTCATAATTTTTTTGCGCTGCTCACTTGTAACGGTAAAGTAAAACAATTAGTTTCAGCGTTTGCTCTAGTTTATAGGTTAATCCATGATACAATTATAAATACAAGGTAGTAGTGACAACTGGCTATTTTCTCACGAGTGTCTTGCATCGATTGTCATTTGCCTGTATATTTTTCTATTTTCTTTTTTACTTCTTTCGTTCTCTAATTTATACTACTTTTGGCAGTTGGTGTAAGACGAAAAAACGGTCACTCTTACCTTGTAAAGATGTATCATGGGGTAAATCATTGAAATGTTTTGCAAGAACAATCCAGTTTTACGTTGACTCTTGCACAATTAGAATATTTTTTTAATTTGAAATTTAGTATTATTTTTTACGACATTCCCATAAGGGGACATCTCTCATTTGCGGACAAAAAGTAGGTGACCGTCGGTGTCCGCTTATGGGAGCTTTCACTGTATTTGGAAAAACAACACGAAACAACCCTTAACCCATTAGTGACAAATATTACATATAAGTGTTGCAAAGGTGAGAGTACGAGGGTATGGTACTTTCTTCGACTTTTACAGAAACTTTCCAAAGACTTAAAATTGTGGTAAATTTTTGTTATCTTGGTCCCCAAAGGGTTAAATCATGGTTACCTGTGGGTTAAATAATTTTTAATTCACTTTTAAATATAGTCTAACGATTTTGGTGAACTATTGTGTTATATTTACGTCAACTTGGTCACTAATGGGTTAAAACATGGTAGTGAATGGGTTAAATTATGGTCACAAATGGGTTAAAAAAATCAACAATTTACTTAAAAGAAGTAGTTTAAACGAATTTGGTGGAAAAAAAAGTATTTCAAAATCTTGAGTACTCACTTATGCTCACTTATGTATATGGAGCGGCCCCACTGTGCGTTGGAATTTAATTTAAGTTTCTATCCTGAGATATTTACTAGAAGATATGGTGGCCTGAATATTTTCAAACATTCAGTCCTGAGTTCCGGTCTGAGTTAGGTAAGCCTGACTGAGTTTTCTGTTGGTACTTTTAATTTTTTTGTTCTAACCAATCTCCAAGTTTTATTTCTAAAATTGGCTCTCATTCTCTCTTTAATACGCTGCTAAATATAAATACAGCTGTGATTAGATTAATGACCCAAAATTAAATTTCTATTAAAAAAAAAAGTAATTAAAACTTGAGTTCCTTGCACTACCTTTTGTTGATATTGCTCGTGTATCTACGTAGTTTATATCAACTCTTTTGATTGTTTTTTTATTATTTTTTTTTTTTATTATACTTTCTTAAAACACATATCATAATCATTAAGCCTGACCAAAGTCCAATCACTTAGCTACGCACACACACAGGCACACACACACACATATGTACACACTAAGTTACCTACATTGCAATCATTTGCCTGCTATTTCAAACAATTGTATGTCCGTCTGATTGTCTGTCCACCCCACTGTGCGTCCATATCTATCTTACTTAGAAGCAGCTGTCCCGCATTTATATTATTGCCATGCGAATGAACAAAAGCTTCATTGTTTCGTTGCGTCCTCGATTGTTGTAGCGTCCACGGCGGGTCACGTACAACAGCCATCGAAAGGCATGTAGAGCTTGATATGGATGGCTCAAGCGCAAAATAAACGCAAAATAAACGCAAAAATGTATAAAATTAACTCATAATAAAAATAAACTCGTAACCAGAAACCTTTAATAATACGTTTGCTAAAAAAAAAATACAAATTCTACCGATATTGCTGCTGCTGCTGCGTGAGATGTGAGGAGGTGTCATAAACCAATTTCATTGCATAGAAGCAGCAGCTCTACATATAATTCGCGTTTAGTTTATATTTGAAAATAAGCCGTACATTGAAGCTTGGCAACCGTTGGTCATTATCATTTTAATTAAAACCAACACAGAGGTCAAATAATTGTTGTTTTTGCGTGTTATAGAAGAAATTTAAGTATGTAATATTTGAAATTTAAAATTATCATCAAGCATTAATCGTGCCTTAAATTAAACGACTTGTTGATATGTTTTATCTTTAATCTATTAATCGAATTGCTGATTGATCAAAATACTTCTTCGATTTATCGTACCGCCCATCTTATAATTACAACGTAGCCTCGACTACTTTTTTAAGTTTAAGTTGTAGATTTTGCAACTGATTGTTGGCTGTAGAATTTTATTGTACGTGTTCTAGTTGGTCGCACCAAACAGCACACTTAACCCACACAGTCACACGTTCACTCCACACACACACATATACCCTTAAATATCTACATATAATTATTGGTGCAGCCAACTGCGATTTGCAGGGTTTGTTAAATTTTTAATGAAATATTTCATAGTCATAGACGTTCAACAACGTCGCACAAATTAATGGGACGTTGCTTTGTTGTTTTTGTTTTGTTTCGATTTTTTTTTTTAATTTGCATGTTTAATTCACATAAATTTACATACATATTTTGTTTAGAGTACATACTTTGGGTCAATGAACAAGCGACAAAGAACAATCAGAGGTTTTTTTGTTGAATCATTTTTTTCTTTCTGGTTTATTTAATACCTTAACAATGGTAGACTTCAAGGCCCCTTCCCAATTCAAACCACCTTCCCCCCCCCCCCCCCGCCTACCAATAGTAACAGTATTTTTATTATACATTTGTTGGATTTTTATCCCCACCCTATAAGGGGTATATTAAGTTTGTCACTCCGTGTGTAATGCCTATAACCTCCTGGGACCCGAGCAATACATTTTTGAATTCAAGCAGTTTTTTTTCGAATGACTGAGTGATTTGATCTTACAATAATGCAAATTTATCGATTAAATGTGAAATAAGTTTCTGATTCATGATTTTCAGGTGGTGTATCATATCATATGTAGATGATACTTTGGGTCACAGAAGGGAAAATAACAAGCTATTTCAATGTTATCAATTTATTTACATATGAGTACAAATTGGTTAAATTAAATGATAAAAGCTGTAATTATTTATCACTAGAGGACTATTCTATACCTTCAACATGAAAGCTCCACTATTACTCAATAGATTTTTTTTTTGTCATGAAGCTTTTATTGCAAGTATCCAATATGATACCTAGAGTACCAGGAGGATACAACCTTTGCAATGTATTTTGTCCAAATACGCACTCTACGTTTGAAATTTGTGAAAATCAGTGAAAACCACGCCTACCTCTTAAACAAAGTGACGTCAACAAAATGGTAAAATCTCTACAAATTTCGCAAAAAATAAGCCTAAACACTTGAAATTTTTCACATGAGCAAATTTTTAATTTTATCAAAATCGCATGAAAGCCACGCCTACCTCCCATACCTAGTAACTTTATAAAAATGATAAAATCTCTAAAAATTCCACAAAAATTATTCTGCATAAAACCTTAAAATGTTGCATATAAGCTTTGCAATATATTTTATCCAAATATGCACTCTACATTGAAATTTGTCAAAATCAGTGAAAACCACGTCTACCTCCCATACAAAGTGACGTCATCAAAGGGGTATTATCTCTTAAAATTCCACAAATATTAATGACTTAAAATTCAAACACTTAAGATTCTGCAAATAATCTTTGATATCAAATTCTTTCTTTTTGAAATTTATCAAAATCGAATGCAAACCGCTCCTTCTTCCTATACAAAGTGACGTCATCAAAACAACAAATACTTCATAAATTACCCAAAAATTCATATATTGCCTATATTTTTTACACATAAGCCTTGATATTTAAACCGTACATAAAAAAAATTTAATAAAAACCACGTCTATTGTCCATATATGGTGACGTCATTAAAATTATAAAACCTTCATTACTTCGGCTATAATATATTTTATCTATTACCCACGAGTATGGGTGCATTTTAACTTTGGCCAAGTCGAATATGATGCATTACTTACTAGCTTCTTTCTTAATTTTTTAGATTTAATTCGAAAAATACATCAACTTTCAGAAATGCCTTTTTCCCCCAGCTATTTCCAACTATTTTTTTTTTTTTTATTTTTTTTTTTCAATTAATCCTATTGTATACTTGCAAACACGGTCTCTTTCGTCTTAAAAGCAGCACCAATTTTTACACTCAAGCAATTTCACAAAAGATTATGAGCTTTTTGGGTGCTTAAAAACGAATATACCTGCAGTCGGAATTTCAAAATTCTGAAGATTTGTTCAATAAATTTTTAGATTTTCCCATCCGTCACATCCGCTTTCTGACATTTCCGACATGACATTGATCAATTAGTTAGAGTAAAGTCATTCTTCTGAAACATTTTTTTAAATCCATCCTCCCTGGAGGAACATGAAAATCCCTTAAAAGCGTATCAATAAAAATTTATAACCAACATGTTGGTTAAGAGTAGGGATATTACATGAATTTAGGTAACTTCCTTTTTTGGATGAGTAGTCAGAGAAAGATACAATGAGGAATATTTCCCCCTAATATTTCCACATGCATTCTTAAGGCAGCGGTTTGGACACAACATCAATTCAAAACTACCCATAAGTTTCCAAAAGATACGATGAGGTATGTTTCCCCATCACTTCCATATGGAAGTCTTCCAATTTTTACTTGTCGGCTAGAAATAGTGTATTTCATACACCAAAAAGAGTGTGTTAAATAAGATGAAAAGTAAAATAGTGTGAAAAATATTCAAAATAGTGGAGTCAAGCTACCAAGATCAGTCAAAGTGAAAAATTTCCTTTTAATGAATTTCCTTTTTAGGTGTTGTGGATGAAATTTTTCGTTCAGATTCTCTCTCGAACATTATGTATTGAAGTCGATGACAAACTTGACTAAAAAAAGCTATACTTACAGTTTTTAAATTTACAACTAAACGGAAAGATTAAGTTTATTGAAGCTCTCAAAGCACAAACTCATGAAGAGCTAACGGTCAAGCAATGCATGGCATTGTGGATGAATTTTTAATAAAATTTACTCTTTAATGAAAGATAATTATTATTAAAATTTCGTCAATAAAATACCCCTATATCCTTTTGTAGCACAAATGTGATATTTTAAAACTTATTTCATAAAAATCTGACCAGTACTTTTGAAGTTTAGCGGCAACAAAAAATTTTCAATTTCATTTTATATAATAGTATATAAATATATATAGATGTAAAGGGTGTGTTTTTAGAGTTTTAATTTTTCGAAAAAGATTCATACGGTATGACACCGGCGGTTAGATCTGACAACTCTAATATCATTTGAACTCAGTTTGATTTTCCATTTTATAGTAAGTGACCATCGTTTGCGCTGTACTTTCGGTTAATGGGCTAGAAATTAACTGAAAGCTAATTCAATGTATTTTGTTTGATGATGCGAACCATTGTCAAAATACGGGCCACAAATTCTTGAAAAATCGGGCGAAAATTGGACATCTAGAATGCGCCACATCTGAGCCAACCATACGGGGGCTACTTACCCGAAATCATATTTAAACACTAACACTTTAGAAATTTATGCTTCAAAGGGTTAAATGGGTATTTGTCATATTTTGACGATTTATTGCGTTGCGCACGTAAAACCTTATCTATAGTTAATTTATTCTAGGGCGCTCTCAGAATGTTGACTCAATGGTTATCATATTTTACTTTTTCTCTTTGTAAAATTTTGTTTACCATTTGAGCAAAAATATTGCGAACCGATTTGATGATATTGAAACTACTTCATGTCATAATCAGCTGTTTAAACAAGGCTGTGATAGCGTTTGTGGAACAGCGTATTTTCAAAGCGTCAATAACAAGAGTGGCGGCATTGACACTTGGCATTAAACGCATTGACTTATTTATACCCGATAACTTATCTTTATTGAGGAGTTGTTTAAGAATCGCGCCACAAAGTCTCTTTCTCCATTGGTTGTTTAAAGAAACTCATAAGTTATTCATTAGGACTTGAAAAGAAAAAAAAATATATTCAAAAGCATAAAAAGTGGTCATATATTACAATATACGAAAATTACACAACTTGTTTGGTTAATAATTTTTAACTAACCATTTTATAAAATCCTCATTTGTAAATTTAACAAATTTTAAATGATGCGAACCCACTTCAAAGTTATCCCAAAAGTGTTACGAATTTTAAGCTGTTTTATGGACTGTGTTATTGAGGGTCTTCTCTTATGACTAAGTTGACTGAGCTGAAAGCTGTGCTTGAAAGCAAGAGTTGTTGATGGTTGACACAACGTTCGACTCTTGAGAAGTGTGAATATGATGTTGACATCAGAAACAGCTTGACGAAATATTAAAAACTTTTAATTAATTTATTTTTCATACATATGTATGTATAAACGTTTATGAATACATTTGCTGATAACTTAAGTTGTTGCTATTGTTCTGTTGTTTTAATTTTATTTTGTTATCGTTATTTCTTTGTTTAAATGACAACACCAGCGACGGCAGTAGTTACTTTGACATTAATTTCAATTTCTCCTCATTAATTTTTGCGCGCTATTTTTCAACTTTTTCCAAAGCAATATCGCTTTGAAAATAACCTTTTTAAGGTTTATTTGTTTAAATGTTTTATGAATTATTTATGGAATGAACTATGATTCAAATGAATCAAAAACTGTAATATTGCTCCTTAGTTGAGGTGGACTTATAAACAGTACAATTTGGATTTTGAGAAAAAAAAAAAAAGAAAATCGTGAAGTGAATTTTGATGATTTAACAATGGGTGATTTAACACGAATATGCTTACTAGTATGATACTTGTTACACTGTATCCTGAATTTTCCAAAACAGCATGACATCTTGGTCCCAGACTCCCCACAAACATCTGTATTCTATCCTTCGGAATCAAATATATTCCACAACTCATCTAACTTCTAAACATTTCGATTGCTTATGCTGACCTTCACATTATTCCATAAATTTTCTATAGGATTGAGGTCTGCACTCTGAGCCGGCCAATCAAAGACCAGATGCTTTATTAGGAAATTGCTTAGGTTGATTTACCCAAAGCAATAATGAGAGCCTCAATGTTAAAATTTTAAAATTTACTCCTTACATGTAGTACGTGGGTGGAATATCGTAAAATTTTAAAAATTACATCCAGCGCTATAGTTATTACATATAACGATGTAGGACTCAGTTATTTTCAAATGAACTGCAGAAAACCATAAAAACACGAAGATACAATAGAAAAGAGATGTACAGTACGAAATTGGAATGGGAGACCACTCGTTTTAAACAGTGTCAGTAAGATAACTAAGTCAGTTCTCAATATGTTTATAATATAAAAAAAAAATCTCGATAATTATTTTTTTCTACACCTTTTCCAGTTGTATTTCAGAAACGATCAATTGAAATTCAGAAATTCCATTTGAAATTCAGAAAAGATCAACTGAAATTGTGAAGTTCCAATTGAAATTCAGAAAAGATCAATTGAAATTCAGAAATTCCATTTGAAATTCAGAAAAGATCAATTGAAATTGAGAAACTCCTTTTGAAATTCAGAAAAAAGTCATTTGGAATACAGAAGAGATCAATTGAAATACAGAAATTCCATTTCAAGTCCAGAAAAGATCAATTGAAATTAAGAAATTTCATTTGAAATTCAGAAAAACTCAGTCGAAACTGAAAATTACATTGTAAATTCAGAAAATATAAATTGAAATTAAGAAATTCCATTTGAAATTCAGAAAATTCAATTGAAAGTCAGAAATTCCATTTGAAATTCAGAAAAAATCATTTGAAATTGAGAAATTCCATTTGAAATTCGGAAAAGATCAATAGAAATTGAGAAATTTCATTTGATATTCAGAAAAAAGAATTTGGAATTCAGAAAAAATCAATTGAAAGTCAGAAATTCCACTTGAAATTCAGAAAAGATGAATTGAAATTAAAACTTTTATTTGAAATTCAGAAAAACTGAGTTGAAATTGAGAAATTCCATTTGGAATTCAGAAAATATTTTCAATTGATCTATTGATTCAATTGAATTAAGAAATTTCTTTTGAAATTTAGAAAAAATCAATTGAAATCGAGACTTTTTATTGATGTTTTCTGAATTTCAATCGTTTTTTTGTGAATTAATATTGAAAATGGTGTATAGTCTGACGAGAGGATTTTTTATTGTGCAATTTTTTATAAATTATTAAACAAGAATTTTTTTAAATTGCTGTAAATACAGTATTTTTTATTTTCGAAGAAATCCTTTCGTCAGACTATTACTACTACATTATTTAACAAAATGTTTTTTATTTTTCAGTTTGGATTATTTTTGGCAAAGTTTTGATATCGACAAGAAGGCGTCATGGGTTTAGTTGTCCATTCACATACGAAAAAAAAAAACTGTTAATATTCGTTGAATAAAGTTGAAAAGTTAACAGACTGTGAAATCACAAATTCATTTCTTTTCACCATATATGTTATGTAACTTATAACTTATAATAATTTTTTTAATTAATTTTCAGTATAGCCCTTTAAGATGTTGGAGATAATAAATAGTTCAGATGGGTCATATAAGATCCAAAATAGTAAAAAAAAACAAAAACGAATTGGTCATTTCATTAAAGGATTTTGATCGAGTTTCTTATGATCAAATAGTGATGTGCGTGTTGACGTCATTTTGTAAGGGAGATAGGCGTGGTTTTCATTCGATTTTGAAAAATTTTAAACTAAGAGTTTGTATTTGGAATCAAAGCTTCTTGGCAAAATTACAAAGTTTTTGATTAATTTGTGTGTAATTTTTAGAGATTTTACCGTTTTGATGATGTCACTTTGTATGGGGTGGGAGTAGGCGTGTTTTTTTTTTTTTATTGGATTTTTATAAATTTCATGCGTATTTAAAATCAAAACTTGTGTGCAAAATATAAGAATTTTAAATTATTTTTTGTGGAATTTTTAGAAATTTTATCATTTGATGACGTCATTTTGTATGGGAGATGGCGAGGTTATCATTCTATTTGGCTAATTCATGACGACGGAGAGACAGAAATGGTTATCGAGTCAGGAGATGATGCTAGTCAAAAAAATATATATGTAATTTTCTATACCTACCACGCCTCCTTATGGGCGCTACAAACAAGAGTGACAAGCTTAAAATATACCCCGTCACAGTAAGCGTAGGTATATTAATATGTTAACCTTTGCCATTTGTAACCAAGTGCTTGGACAGGGTTAAGGATTGTTGAAAGCATAGAATAGACATATTTATGACGTAATTAGTTTAGTTTAATTTAGGCATTGGTTGGACAATTTTTTTTTAGTTTAGCCATGTTTAATGAAATAAATAGTTACTATTTATCTAACTTAATAACTTTTTCCGCCTAAATCGGTAAAATAACCCACTGTGCCGCAATTTGTGGTTAAAATATACGTCTAATTTTTAGAATTCTTTGTCAGTAAATTTATTGTGCGCGGCATTCCAAAGCCCCAAAAAAAGTTGATCCTGCAATATACGCAACGGTCTTCGAGTAAATTTGTCTTTTCGCTCTTAATTTGTACTTGAGGTTCAGAAAGTAGAATACAATTTACTTAATACTCCCCACCTCTCATTTAAACTTCCCTCTTCATACTTCCATTTTGACTGTTACGGAAAATTCGAAATTTTTCATCGATCACCTAAACCCCTGCAAAAGACACAAAACCACTTTGACGTAGAATATTGAAATTGACCTAAGCTATGCTCTTTGATTTTGAACAGGTTTTCCGCATTTCCTTTGTTTTGAAGAGATCCAATGAAGCTTCACGCGAATACATGGGTGTGTTGGATAGATCACTATAATAATTGGGGATAATAATAATTGACTCGTGAGGTTAACAACTTATCAGACTTGAATTTCAGAGAGTAGAAACCAAACAACTATCTTTTAATTTCTGCATAGGTAATGGCGAAATCTAAGCGATAAATTATCTTTAACTAGTAGCTATAAACCTTTTGATGTCATTTTAAGACTTATTTCTGTTCATGATGCTATTTTTTTTAATTGTTATTTTGTTTTTTTAATTATTTTTTTTTTTTAATTTTTTTTTTTTTTTTGTTTTTGTTGACGTCGAACTTGTTTACACGTTTTGTTTGCTGCTAAATTTGAAGTTGTTATTCAAAAAATTATTGTTTTTGTTATTGGTATTTTGCTTTTATTTCTCTCATTGTTTACGCTCAAGTGTGTTTTCTCTAAATTTCGCAGCAGTGCGTTTCACAAAATTGAGTCACAAACAAATTTTGCGTGTTATCTTTTTAGTTTGTTTTGGTTTTTTTTTTTAATCGAATTATTTTTCTAAGAATTTCACGTTCATGGCTACTCTCTCTCTCTCTCTACTCTCCTAAAATCTTTGTTTTTATTCGTTGTTTGCTGCAAAAACTACTCTTCACAGTGTTTTTGTTTTTAGTTTTTATTATTATTACCCACGTGCCAATCCATCTGCTGGGATATTGTTTAGAAAGTATCTGCGTATATTTTGAACTTGCCGGATCTTATCGGCGTTTTCTGAATTTCTTTAACGTTTCAACGCAAGAGAAGAAACGCAAAAAACATACGATACAGTTAAGCTTATCTGAGAGGACTGAAGAAAGTTTTTACTAAGCATTGCCTATATTTTTTAAATTAAATCATTTTGAGGATATTTTGTAGGTTTTTTTATTTATACCTTTATTAATTGGAAAAGCATATATATAATTTGTTCTCTCTCTTTTTCTCTCTTGCAGAAGTTTCATCAAGGAAATACAAATAAAACATTTACAAGCATAACAACAACGACTATAAGACGCAACAGACATCCTGTCTCAGCACTCTCACTCTCTACAACAACAGCAACAAAAAAGTCTTGCTTCGCTTCACGCAACGCCCACCCTCAGCAGTGTGCCAACCAGCGAGAGCGCGCACAAAAAGTTGTGCGTCAGTGTAACGCACCCACGCACCTTGGGGGTGCCTTGCATTCCCCTTCCAATTTTTTTTTTCACTCTCCAGGAGCCAATTTCTTTGAAATTGCGCTTCGAAGGTGAGTTTTGGAAAAAAAAACAATTCCTTTCCCCCACCACCACCACTAACCGCTAGCTAGCTGCTAAATAACAGCAACAAGATGTCGGCTGATTCACCAAGACGCGGGCCAAGCTCACGCAGCGGCGGACTTTCTGTGCCTGCCATCGTGCCACCGCAAGTTGTTAGCGATCGCTCTATACTCGACTCTGCCATTGGTTTTATTAACGATGTTACATTGGCACATCAGCCGCACACCGATCCCAAGGACACCATCACATGGGCACGCTTTGAGTCAATGGCAGACATCAGTGATCCACGTTTTGGCGAGGATTGGGAATTGGAGGGTAATGTGGCACCGCCACTGCTTCTCATCTTGGGCTATGGTATGGGTGTGCAGGTTTGGGCCATACCTGCCAATGGCGAAGCTATTGAGGTGCTATCCTGGCGTCATGGTACCGTGTCGGCGTTGCGTGTGCTGCCAACGCCAACGGCTGCCGCTGAAGATGCTGGCCGTCGTGCCGATGAGTTGATAGATGGATTTGCCGAGAAGCGCCCCTTGATGGCCATGTGTGATGGCGGCGGCTCAAAAGCTGCAGGTGGTCCACAGCCTCAATACTGCGCTGTAAATTTTGTTTCACTCAAGACTGCCATTCAAGTGAAGACGATCAAATTTAAAAATGCAGTGCTTGATATACTCGCCAATCGCACCTCCATAGCAATCACTTTTCATGAGCGGATTGCGGTGTTTGATGCGCGCACACTAGAGGACCGCCTCTCAATTACCACATGCTATCCAAGCCCTGGGTAAGTTTTATGCAGTCTCTATATGAAAAATTGTTTCGATTTTTACTCTTTTTTTTATTGACTTCATCTACAAATAGCATCAATCCAAATCCCGTAGCTATGGGCTCACGTTGGTTGGCCTATGCGGAGCATAAGCTATTGCACTCTAAGCGCAGCGGTGGCGGTTGTGATGGTGAGGGTGTTGCTAGCTATACAGCTACCATGCTTAATGCCGCCAAATCTTTTGGGAAAGGGCTGCGTGAGCTTGGCGAACAGGTTGCAGCTGGATTGACAGGCACTTCAACCGCCGGTGGCAGCGGCAGCAACTCCAAAAATAGCAGCTTTGATTCCAACAGCAGCGGCGACATACGCCAACCGGGCATTGTCACTATCATGGACATAAAGGTACTTTTTGCAGCCGACTTAACAATATATATATATATTTTTTTTTAATTTGGTCTTTTCAATTTAGTTGTTATTTGATTTTTTGCGAATTAAAATTAGAACCTAAAAAAGAACAATTCAAGAAGAGAAATAAAAAAAACAAGGTTAGCAGGATAAAATTTTAGGTCTTCATTATTTTTTAAATTTCCTTGGTTTATAAAGCGGATACACATTTAATAAATTGCTTTTAAATTCATAAACTTCTCTAATCTCGATATCACTCTCTCTTGCAGTTTCCCATAAAGGAGATCAGCCCCACCTCAGGCACTCCGATTTCCATAAATGGCAGTGATCCGTTTGTGGCTCATTTCATTGCCCACTCCGAGGCGGTGGTGGCAATGGAATTCGACAATTCCGGCATGCTTTTGGTTACGGCCGATAAACGTGGTCATGATTTTCATATTTTTCGTATCCAACCACATCCCGTAGGATCCAGCTTGGCAGCCGTGCATCATTTATATGTGCTGCATCGCGGTGATACCAGCGCCAAAGTGCAGAATATTGCTTGTTCACTGGACTCGCGCTGGATTGCCGTCTCCACATTGCGTGGCACCACGCACGTCTTTCCCATTACACCCTACGGTGGCGCAATGGGTGTGCGTACCCATACATCGCTGCATGTTGTCAACAAACTGTCGCGTTTTCATCGCTCTGCCGGTCTTTCGGCCGAAGGTCGTTCGAGCTCACCCATATCGCATTCCGAGAGCACAACCTTTAGTCAGTCGCTGATACCGTATCACAATCCAACCCTACCGCCCTATACGCGCCCAACAGTGGTACTGCCGCTGGCACAGCTGCGGCAACCATTTGTCTTGGGTTCGCCGCCTGGATCGGCGGTGCCGTTGTCCAAGTCTGCGGGTAACGCAGGTGCTGGCAGCGGCAGCTCACAGCGTCAACGCTTGTCCTCTCTATCCGATGACAATGGCAAACCGCTCAGTGTGTGCGCCATTTTTGCCAAATCACGTTCATGGCTTTTGGATCCGCCGAATGCAACGCGCGAAGCACCGCATCGTATGCAACGCAAAGCGGTAGACTCGCTGTTTGTTATGGCCGGACATGGGGCGTTAATACAGTATGATTTGGATACAAAACTTGCCTCAAGTGAGCCTTGAATGGAATATAATCAAGATCTTTTGATTAAATTTTCTTCCTTAGATATTGCCAAAGAGAAGATTTGTGATGAAACTCCAATCGAACTTGAGGTTGAAGCTAAAGCTCAATGGAATCTTGGACGTAAAGATGGATCTCAGGAAATTATGCCGCCACTTTCTACGGACAATTGGCTGATAAAAGATCGCAACTCTTGCATGTTAACCGACAGCACGCGCCAGTTTGATGATAGCGATGATCGTGCCGATAGCTGGTTATCACAGGTTGAGATCATTACGCATGCTGGACCACATCGACGGCTCTGGATGGGTCCACAGTTTGTTTTCAAAACGTACAATACGCCGAGTGGGTGAGTAGTTCGAAAAACATACCAAGCAATAATTTTACTCAAGTGCAATTCTTTTTTTTTTGTAGGTCAAACCTGAGCCACATTGAAGCGGAGGCTGTGGAAATTGGTGTATCGGCTACGTCTGCTGCCGCTGCTGCAGCTGCGCGTACCGAACGTTCAAGTCCGCTCAACATGCCGCTTAGTGCGACTGCACGTGCTAGTGTGCCTGTTTTAATTGAATCGGGTTCGTATAGTAAGTTTAATTATTATGTTGTGTTCCTCATAGATTGCAACAGTGTCTGTCTCAACTGATATTAAGAGTGGTTTTTTGTTTTTGGAATTAACTCTTTCATCTCTCTTAATTCGAAGAAATTCTTTCTTTGTATTCCTTTTTATTGCAAGTTACAATAGTTGATGGGTATAACGTTAGCGCCGCCATATTTGATTTATTATTAAAAGAAAAATATGTGCTACGATATGCTCAATGTATGTTATAATATTCAGCCCAGATGACTATTAAGCTAGCTCCGTCTGTAATTTAGAGAATTACGAAGTCTGCTATGACGTGCTAATAAAAAATATGCCATTGGATTTACTTTTTTCAATGTGGCACTTGGTAGCACATCTTGAATACATTACAGCACATAATTTTTTGTTTTAATCATAAATAAAAAATGGCTTGTACTTATGCACATCAATATCGTGTGAGTCATTTTATTTTTACTCCTTTATAATTATTTGTGGCTACTACTACTTTACTACTTCCTCGCAATCTATGAGTTTTTTGTTTTTAATATAATTTAATTGTCATCCCATTAATTGCTCAACTGTATCTTCAGGTAGCATTGAGCAGAGCCCAAAATTAATGGATCGTTTTCGTCATGAACATTTGGACTCTGACTTCTCTGTGGCTCATGGTGATTCGCGTTTAAAAGAAGACTTGGCCGATGCCATGCGTGAGTCGCCATCCGTATCGAAAGATGTTACAGGTAAATTATAAACTAGTTTTATTTTGTGATCTGTTTGTTGTTGCAATTTTGTTGTGTGGTGTCGATAATCAATCAATGATGATGAAGGTTTTGAATTCGAAACAAATCAATTTGCAATAGCTTTAAACCGTTTTACTGACGTTGCAAATTTTGTAGTCTTTGTTTTTTGTTTTTTTTTTTTACGTTTTATGTTTTATTTTTTAATATAATTTTCTTTTACTTAATTTCTGCTCTCTTGTTTTAAATCTATATAATACATATAAATCTATGTTGTTAATTTTTGTCAGCAGCCGTCTAAGGATAAGCCATTGTTGTTATTTTTTTATCTAAACATCAATCAATTGCCTGTTCTTTGCTCTGACACTCTTCCATAATTTTTTGGCAATGATTTTGACAAACACTCTTACTTTATTCTGCCTGCTTCACACATACATATGTATTATCTCTAAATTTCTCATTAATACATTTCTTCAATAATTTTTTCGCAAAGAACTTTGAAATTATGTCAGTGGAATCTGTTGATTAAGGAGGGAGGGGATGTCTTTGGAACATTTTTTAGAAATATTATAAATTTTTGTAATATTGCTTTCTTTTGGGCCTTAAGAATATTATTCTCGAATATTTTTTTTTTCTTTTTAATTTGAAAAATTTCTTATTTTTTCTTAGTTTTCTTCAATTTTTAGTTTTCAAAGTTCAGTGAATCGATTTTTTATATTTTTTAGTTCTTCGAAAGACTTAATTTAACTCGTAACGATATTTCTTAAACTCTTGGGCTAGATCTAGAGAAATAAAGAGTATTTAGGCTAAACATCTTGCAGCCGATGTCGTAGAACATTGTATAAAGCACGGAAATCAAATCTTGTTCTAATAGTAAGGAATTTGTTACTTGGCAGCCCTGAGAAATTCATTTTGTGTACATATTCGTGATCAACGACCCCGACGATAATCTTTTTATACAAAATGTTACTAAGATTTATTGGTTTGATTCGATTTTTTACTTATGCATGACCCTTTGGTAAGGAAATTGAAAGCGAACAGCCCTGGTCATAACCAATTTCACCAAAAACATCCGACTAGACACATAAATGACCCCGAAAATTTTGATTTGTGCTGATTTTTTCATGCAAATCCCATTATTTATGGTAGAATTAAGATGGATCTCGACTTTATCCAGGATGTGATCTAGTAACATTGATACCTAAAATTGTCAAATTGCAGGGCGTTTAGACTCCAATTTTTAGTATTGTGGTAGGTCAGACGCTGAGCACTTAGAATAGTTTTGAGATATTATTTTTTTAATGCCAACTCTTGATAATCGAGCCTGAACAAATATAGGTTTAGCGATAGCAGTGTATATCCTCATAATTTAACTTATACCCAAGATGGTCGTACGCACCTATAAATTTATACAGAGTTTTGATATTGAGTTGTAGGTGAACATCAAGGATCCTAAGGAAGCTTGACCCTAGTTTTGAACCCTAGCTAAGCAAAAATGGACAAAAGAGCATGTTGCAACATGGCAAGCATAATACGTTGGGGCCGCCAGATTTTTATATCGAATAAAAATTTTTATAGAAAATTTTGCACAATCACGGCAATTTGTTTTCAGAACTTTGCTCGATGGATAACATATTCTCTTAAAGTCAAATCTCTCTTCTCTTTGTCGCATTTCGTCCCATCGCTGCTGGAGTTCCACTGTGTGCAGTTCTTTCGCAATTTTTTAAATAAAAAAAAATTAGCATTGACCGTTCCTATTCCTTGAAAAAGATGAAGATATCTTTGGATATTGATCCTTGAATGACTTCAATAAAATCTTAAAGTGAGGTCTGTCCTATAGACCAAGTATTGTTGTCAACCTTTAGTCAGTCGCTTGAGCATTGGTCCTATAGACCAATACTCAAGCGTGTGACTTAATACTTAGCACGAAATTTTTCGTTTTCGAAATTTGCAACCATATTTTCGATGTGTCAAAAAAGCAACCAAACATCTACAGTGTCTTTCATATATAAGACTGAAAATTAACTTAAATTTGCATGCTTTGACAGTTAATGCACAAACGAGTGACTTGCATCTTATCACGAATTTTTCGTTTATTCGATGTATCGAAAAAAGCAGCTGAACGTCTAGGAAAAGTTAATATATCAGTCAAAAATGGACTTCCGAAAGTTCCCCAAGGCATTACAGAGATTATTAATTTCTCTGTCTTATAAAGAAATTATGAAAGCTCCATCCCTGCCAATGTTTACCGACAATTCGGTGACTCAAATTATGCTAAAGCATTTTCAGAAGACAACCCCTGATCGTTGTCCATCAAATAAAGCTGAAATACAGTGGTTTCGAAGTTTTGTTCCAATTTCATCTTTTATTTAGGGAGATTCAAAATAGAATTATTTATTTAAAGGGAATATAAACGTTTTTGGTTTATATCTCCTCCTTTTGGTCGTTTTTATAATTGAACTTATTGAGTTTGATAAATGAGTAGATAAGCTCTAAGAATCTAAAATTTTGGGGGGTTTTTCAATGTACAGAAGTGTATAGTCTTGGAAAGTTTTCTGTTATTGCGGTTTGGTATCTCTTAGGCGTCTTGAGTCCGAGTTAAGTGTAGTTCTGTTCAAAATACTACCTACTTCTTGTTTGCATAGACTGACTTTGGGATTTATTAAACACTTTCCATAACAGCAGGATTATGTCCTTATATTATTATCCCAACGAAAGTATGAAAAACCAATCATGAAAAAAACCCTTTTGAGGAAATAAAAGATTAGTCATTCGATTGAGCATCTTTAGAAAATTGTAGGTTAATTATTATTAAATTGATGAAATATAAAAGAATTTTTTGGTAACTTTTATTGAATTTTCTTGTCATTTTTTAGAAATGCACAAAATTTCAATTTTTTTTTTTATAACATCTTAAATTCAATTTTCGTCGCCACTGTCTCTTTGTTCAATTTTAAATTGATCTTTGAGTAAAGTAGAAAAATGTCCCACCTTTTTTCATTTCCCCACAACTTCCTGCCTGCCACAGCCTTTCTTCGCCTACTACCTTAAATTTTCCTACCTTTCTCATTTCTTATCTTATAGGGTTATATAAATGTATCTACCGCCTATCTCTATACTTATAACTAAAAGGCTCTTTTGCTTTTAATAATCATTCAATTACATCATTGAACAATTAACCAATTTTCTAAAACTTAAATCTTTAACTATTGCATGTGCAAAATTATTATTGTTCTATGTTATTAACGTAATAAATAAATAAATATTCATAAGCTTACATTTCTAATTAAAACTTAATTAAGCTTAAATACGACTGATACAATAAACGGTTACACAAAAGATGATGTTGATGATGACGATGATGATCTGACCGTTCATCTATCCATCCATACATCTACTAATGCGAACAACAGTAACAAAAATTAGCGGCTTTTCCAAGTTGAAGGCGCAGCACCACTACCACCACTGCCACTGCCACTCATTGCATCCACAATCTTCATTCATACAACCACTAATACTTGCCTTGAAATCTTTTAGCATTTTAGTTCAGAGATTTTCTGTGACGTTTCCAAAAAAATAATTTAAAAATTTAGAACTGACTTTGGAAACTCTATATTAAATCTCTCATTCCCGGATAAATTTGGTCACATCCAGCTTCATTTTAGTTATGAGCTTTTTAAATGGTCTAATTCTTTTAAAATCCTCCTTTTCAATTATTTTGCGTAAGAATAACCATCCTATTTCTCCCACTTCTCTTACTTCTACTCTATCTTTATCTATCTCTTTTCTCTCTCTCTCTCCCCTTCTCTCGCTCTCTCTCTCTCTCTCTCTCTTTGTCTTACTCAATGACTTTGAAATTTTAATTTGCAAAAAAAAAAAAAATGCTTCTGCTCATTTTTCTCTTCGTAACCATTATTTCTTTTGTGAGCTAGAGAAAAAGAGTTTCATCAAAATTTGTTCAGCAGTTAAGAGAAGAATACAAAAAGGGCAAAATTTAAAAAAGTTTTTAAGAGCTAAACTTGAAAAAAGCCAAAGGCAACTGTTGTGCTTTTTATTAATGTAGAAATTTGTTTAAAATCGCAATTTTTCGAATTTATCTTTTTTTTTTCTTTTGTTAAAAACGCTTTTAATTTGTATAACAAACATTCCGCAGACATTCTTGTTTTCTTTACTTATGTGGAAATGAATTTTAAAAAAAAATGCTTTTAGAAAATTTAAAATATTCCAATATATCACCAACATATTCTTCGCATGTTTGCAATCGGCGCTTTTCTTTTTATTATTTTTATCACCTTCACCGAAAAAAAAAAATAAAAATAAAGCAAAACAAAAACATCAAACAAAGAAATCCGTTTACTGCGTTTTTGCATTACGTCTTTATGTTTTTACTTTAATTTCGTTATAATTTTTTTTTCTTCTCTTCGTACTCTACGTGTTTCTTTAATAATTGCACATCGTTCGTTATGATCGTAAACTAGTTGAGAATTATAAAAAATTTGAGCTTTTTTGTCGTTTGTTGAATTTGTTGAAACTTTCCAAAACCGTTAAAATTTCGAAAACCACACACAAAATTTTTTCAAACAACAAAAGCTGCCTTTGGCTTTTTTTTCTTAACGCTCTTTTTCTGATTGATGAATTTTTTTTTCTCTCTTTCTCTTATCTCTTTTTATCCCACTCACCACCACTCCATTTCGCGTGCTTATTACCTGCAGGACGTATACTGAGTGACGCTGCATATGACTGTGCGCCTTACTACGATGCCCTTGCTGAGCATGTCGACGATGATTCGTCCTTCGATTCTACACATAGATCGGCAGCAGCTGCTCTCGCCCATGCCCTACCCAATATCTACTCATATGCAGCGTACTCAAGTCATGAGGCGCCTTCACAACCGCGTTCCATTGAAAAAGTCGTAAATCCGTTGGGTACCGTTACCACTATTACCGCAGGCATGTCGTCGGAGGTTTCGACAGACATACTCGATGAGGTTGTCTCTCAGCTGGCGGCGGAAGATTGTGTTATACATGAAAATTGTGATGAGTCGCTATTTCGCCCAGTGGTGGCCATATTCTGTGATGAAAAATCGCGCATGGAGGGTGAGGAGGCCAGACGTCAGCAAGAATTGTGCAAGCCACCAGAAGTTATTGGCACAAAGTTGATTGTGCCTGTGATTGACAAGGAACGCGATGATGAATTGTGTAAAAAGGAGAAACAGAAAAGTTTGGTTGGAGTGCGAGGGACAGTGGGCGGGGAGGGTGTAGCCTTAAAAATGGGTCGTGTGGTTGGTAGTGCTGTTAGGGCGGAGGAACACCCTCTATCCAAGGAAGATCAACGAAAATTTGAGGAATTGGCTCAATTGAGCAAAAAGCGTCCGGCATCAACTGGAGATAAAGAGAGCATTATGTTCTCAAAAGTAGAGAGCAGGATAGATCAAAAAGGAGATAGCGGTGCTATTCCCAAGGAGCCAAAAATTGGAACTACGAAAGGAACTGTTAAGACAGATACAAGTGAAGAGCGCGAAAAAGAATCAAAAGCTCAGAGGAGAGAAGAGATGCAAGCCAGAGTTTGTGATGAGAAGAAAGCAGCTGTGATAAAGAAAACATCAGAAACAGAAAGGCAGTTAGAAGCGAACAGAAATATTGAGAGGTGTGGCATCAATCGAATAGAACATCAAGACAGCGATGACGGGGAATATTTCAAAGATAAAAATTTAAAGACCGATCTTCAACAAGAAGAGATATCAGTTGAAACTAAGAGAAAATTGCAAAAGAAAGGTAATGGTAAATGCCGTGAGCAAAGAAGTAGCGAAGAACGTGAAGAAAGATGTAGCGAAGATCGCGAAAAAAGAAAACTTGACGAAAGTATCAACAAAGAGAAATACGTCGCAATAAGGGACAAAGTATCAACTGAGACAGCTACAGTTGAGTTAGTAACAGATGCAGAAGAGCTAAAGACAGCTACGGAGAGCAAAGGTAAGGAAAGAGCTAAAAAAGGACAAAGGAAGAGCGAGGAACGTGATGAAATAAAACAGGAAAATAAAAGCCTTAGTACAGTGAGCAATAAGAAAAAAATTCAATCCGAAAGGGTGGAGCAAGCAGAAAGACGCAGAGAATGCGTAGAAGAAACACAAGAAGTTTCTAAAAGAACAGCACAAAAAGAAAGTTTAGATAGAAAAGAATCAGAAAAGGAATATAAACGAGTTGAGCCAAGAAGTGAAAAGCAAAAAGAAGTAAGAAATATGAAAGACGAAACTCTTAAAACTGAAAAAAAGGAGGATCAGGAATTCGAAGAGAAACAAGAAAATAAAAGCGCACAAAAGGAAAAGAAATTGACAAAAAACAATAATAGATCTCATGAGGAAAAGAAAGATGACAAGAGTGACGAAAAGATAGACAAAAAGAAAGAAGAAAAAAGAATTGAAAATATAGATGAAAAGAACGATGACGAGAAAGCTGTTAAAGTGGATGAAAGGATGAAAAATGTTAAAATAACTGAAAAGACAGACGACAAGAGCAATGAAAAGATGGATGCAAAGAGAGACGAAAAGAAAACTGATAGAACAGGCGAAAAGAAATATGTTAAGAGAGAAGATGAAAAGAAATATGAAAGAAGGAATGAGAAGGAAAATGAAAGGAATGAAGAAAGGAAACAAGAAAAGAAGGACGAAAACAAAAACGAAAAGAAAGCTCAAAAGCAAGAGGGAAATAGCGAAGGTGCCGAGAAGAAACAAGCAGATAAGAGCGAACCCCAATGTTTCGCCATAGACATCATGGAAGACGATAAACCGGTCGAATTTAAAAGAATGACACCTTTGAGCGTAGAAAAGCCAACAAAACAAACTGCCGAATATGCAAAACAAAGCGCAAATAAAAAAACTGCCGATAACGAGAACTTAAGTTCAAAGGTGAAAACGAAAACTTACGAAAAACTAAGCCAAAAGCAAACAGAAAAGGTAGAAACACCCACTAACAAAACTATCGATGAAACTGACTCAAAGTCAGAGTCTGATAACAGCACGAAATTGGAGGAGGATATTAAAGTGTCTATCTCTGACTCAGAAAAACACGCAGTGCAAACGGAGCAACTCAATGTGGCTGATTTGGAAGACAGCCTCATTGAGATTGAAGAAAGCCACGCAGGTGAAAAAGAAATCTCTAAATCAAAGTTCGAGTTAGAGAAGAAATCCACGACGGTTAAAACCGTTGAATTGAAGGAACCAGTAGATATCTATGGCGACGCAACAAAGAGCACTAAAAAGAAGAAACAAAAGCCAAATAGCTCGGCTTCAAATTCTGAGTGTGAGGAATTAGTTGCTGTAGCCGCAGCAAAATCCACAAAAGCGAAAAAGCCAATTTACGTCGTTGCAGAAAAACCAGCACGAATAGAGAAAAAATCCTCGACCAGTTCTGAGGAAAGTTTCGCCGATTTGACTGAAAGTTTCTTGGAGAAAAAGCAAAACATTTCACAAACATTATTTATCAGCTTTAGCGAAATCATGGAAAAAGAAATAAGACCAGAAGTACTAGAACCGAGAACCAAAAATATTGATAAAGTTGTAAGAAAAGATCTTGAATCTCAAAAGATTAAAAGCTACACCGAGAGCGTCTCCACAACAAGCGAAAGCAATACGGAAGATAATGATTTAAAACTTTCAAAAAATTCGGAAAACAAAAAAGCAAAAAGCAAGACCAAGCCAGATGATTCAACGACTAACACTCGGCTTTCCGAAATTGAGGAAAAAAATGTGGCTCTTCGATCCTCGACGCAAGATGAGAGCAAAATTTCTAAGGAGAAAAATAAAACGACCTCCGCTGAGTTCCGGCAGAATGAACCGAAAGCAATCACTTTATCAATTGATACAAAACCAAAACTCAAAGTAAAAAATGAAGATTTTATTAAAAACCTCGCTGAAATTCAAGAACCCAAAGCTTTGGTTAAGACAGAAACGGCGACGGATCTATCCATAATACCCGCTACAGTTGATGATAAACATATCAAAGAATCTAAGGGTGCGGTAAAGAAACAATTAATTAAAAAATCTAGCGTTACGGCCACTAAAAGTTGTGAGGAACAATATCCAGTAGAAACCGGCAAGGAGAAATCGGAAGAGCGTAGCAAAGATATCACATTATCCACTGCTAACAAAAAAAGTTTGTCTGAAATTTTAAAGGGTGAAGCCGAAATAGTAACAAAACCATCGCAATCACCTATTATACCCGTACCAACTCCCACTCTGGATATAAAAAAATCCAAATCCAAAGCAAAAGACGATACCAACAAACTGCCTGAAACTGCTCCCCACACCACGTTCCCAATCACAGAACAACCAAAAAAGGCTAAAAATGGAATGCCATCGGCTCTCGAAGTTTCTCAAGCAATTTTGAACAAAAAAAATACTTCACCTGATGTCATGCTTGATGTGGTAAAGGCAACAGGAGACACGAAGAGTGCTGCAAAGGCCCAAATTGTGAAAAGAACAAAGATCGAAGATACAAGTTCGAGCGAAGATGCTGAAAAAACGTTACTCTTCTTTGACAAATTCACACCGGAGCATAAAAAGCTTGCATCGGCAGAGCCCACCAAAATAGCCGATATACTCCAACCCGTCTCCGCTTGGCAGACTCTAAGTGGTGCCGAGATGATAAGCAAGAACTTGACAGAAAGCGCCGCTGCAGTGGAGAAAAATTATCCCTCATTAGGTGGACGTGTAGGCAAAACCAATAATAAAAAATCCAAAACCACAAACGCAGCAGACGGAGATAAAATAATCGCGACGGAGTCGGAAATACCAACTCCAAGCACCAAAGCTAATAAGAAATACAGAAAGGAGTTGACCTCCAGCGCAACCACCTTTGATGATTTTTCCATGTTAAAGTCTTTTGATGCACTGCCGCCTTTACCAGTGCTCGAGCCGCTTGAAATAAATGCTTGCAGTAAAACTACCGACGCCGAAGCAGGCTCACCCGAATCTCAAGTAAGTCTCATCAATTTTGAGAGTCCGCAGTTTGAGAATCGGAGCTTAGCGCAGCAAACACCAAAAATTACACCAACTCCGCGTGGTTTCAATGAGCAAAATCTTATATTTGCGCTCTGCGGTAGTCTTCATTACGAAAATGAGAGCAGCTCTCGCGAACGTAGCGCGTCAGACTATAAGAGCCTAATTGAGAATATCAATGATGAGCAATATCTGAGCCTGGAGCAGAGTTCGCTGGAGACGACCAACGCAAACGAAAAGTCTTCGACAACTTCAAGCCATTCATCGAGCTCGGAAGAAGTCATTGTTGTTGCTGTAGAAGAGAAGAAATTGAGCAAGAAGCAGCATAGGCACAAACAGCTGGAACAGCAGGAGCAAATCAAACAGCAACAGCAACACAAAAAGACAAAGGAACGACAAGCGAGTGATGATGACGACGGCCATGGAGATGATGCGGATGACGATGATGATGATGATGACGATGACGATGATGATGATGATGACGATGACGATGATGATGATGATGATGATGATGGCAATGACGATGACGATGATGATGACGGTCATGTTGGTAATGGTGACAATGATGATGAGGAGCTTCAGCCACTAATAAGCATCACCGAGGCAAAATTAGATTTTTATATAAACACCACGGAGTCCATGGAGTTGACGCATAGCTCAAATGTCGATCTGCGAAACAAGAAAAAATACCAGAAAAGCTCTGCTGGTGGAGGCAGCACTACCACGGACAGTGAGGGCCCCATGGCTGCAACAACACCATCGGATGACAGCAACTATCAACGTGGTGCTACTCTTACAACAACAACATCTGGAAATAAATTAAAAACAAAAAAATTGGAACACAAAATTAATTTAATTGCAGCTATTGAGGCGGCCACCTCATCTTCGACATCATCGGCCGAGGAGGAGAGTGGCGTCGAAGGTGGAGGCAGTGGCGGTAGCGGTGCTATTGAAACTTCCGCCGTCGTCACTATGTCCACAAATGCTGCCAGCTCGGCTGCAAGCAACGTGCAAAGCGCAACCACAACGTCTCAGCAGAGTGCTTCGAAAAAGAAGACCAAGCGTCGTAAAAGATAAGAATTAGCGATTTGTTTGATTTGTATTTTTTGTGTGGCGACATACTATTTGTACTTTATACACGCTGCAAAAAATGTCGTTGAGAGTGTTGACAGTGACGGGGACGCTGATGGCGACAGTGGTGATGACGATGTTGTCAATGTCGCAGTCGGACAGTGAGTGATAGGAAGCAGCTATAAACTAAACAGTATATTAACTAAACATATTTATTTGTGTTTTAAGATCAATTTAAGTATTTTAAAAATTTTATGTTTACCTCTCTCTTTTAATTTTAACGGTTGAATGTCTTGAATTCGTAGCAATATTCAAAATTAAGAATATTTTATTCTATCTTAAGAATTTTTGGACAAAAAGAACATCTATCTTTAATCTCGAAAAAGGATTTTTTATCTTAAACAATGAAAAAATGGAACTCAAGAGTTCCTAATTCTTAATAAAATTCCTTAATTCTGCTTTGCCTCAAGTGCCACTCTGAATAGAGATGATTTAACTCAAGAGTTTGCATCTAGCTAAAACCTTTTACCAGTTTAATATTCTCCATGCAGACAAGGCAATACTCGAGATATTATTTAGAGTTAAATGACTTAACTCAGCTTTGTACCAGCTGTTAACTGAGTAACGGAAATCTCTGTGAAAATAAAGTATAGCCTGAGTTTTCTGCATATCTTTTTTAGTGGTAGCTCAAGAGTTAATTCATTGTTAAATGACTTAGCTCAGTTTTGTACTGGGAACTCATGTTTAACTCTCTCTGCTTAAACATGTTATAAGTCAAGAGTTTATTTCTAGTTAGTACATGGCTAAACTTGGCTTTGTACTGGTAATGCAAGCAGATATGATGTAACTGAAGAGTTAAATTATGTTTATATGTCTCAACTCAGCGATATACTGTTAACTCCATTTAAACGCTCAGTAAAGATATAGCATAATATCTGCTTTTTGATACTTTTTCAATTACAATTTTTAAGTCAAACTTTTAATGGTCAATTCCTTGATAATAAGTCCTAATTAATTGACTAACTCAACTTGACTTAACTCAAGCGTTAAATTGTATTTATATGACTCAACTCAGCTTTGTACGGTTAACTCAAACTCAACTCTCTGTGTAGATATAAGATAAGAACAAACAGCGTATCATGTGTTCAACGAAGATTAAAACTTCTTCGATCTTTACAACATACGAGCATATGAAAAACAGTAGACCTACCTAGCCGAAAATTCCTAGAAGTATTTACAGAATTAATTTAAGTTAGAAATTCTTTTAAATCCAAATATTCGAAGTACCAGAATACCTTCAGAACAAAAAAAAAAAACCAAAACTTAAAAACAAAATACTACTAAAACGAGTTTAGAGACAAAAAAACATGATTTTGGCTGTCGCACATAGAAATTAAATCAAAAAATACAAATCCAAACAAGTCCTAAAACTACTTTATTTACCACAAATTTTCGGATTTTTGCTTTTCTCTTAAAAACATTAATTTTTAACGAAAAGTACCGAAATAGTAATAATCTAAATAAAATTTAATACATAAGACATTAAAATTTAATTCAAAAATAAAAAATTTAAAATTCTCTTAAAACAGAAAAAGGCTAAGTAACAGTTTAAAAGTACTTTAAGCCATGTATAAAAAATAAAGCCTGCCTTCTGGTTCTTACACCCCAAAATTTATACGAATATTCGTAAAAAAAGCCAAGCAACATTGTATAAATATGGCTGATATTTAAAAGCAAAGAATTAAGCATAATTTATATATACCTACATATATATATATATATGTATTAAATATAAGCAAAAACTATTTTAGGAAACTTGTAAACTTATGTAAAAACAAAACCACTCACATAAAATGTTATATTCAGCTGGTTGTTGTTCTTGTTGCAATTTCAAATAATATTCGATAGTTTGGTTTTTATCCCCCCTGCATATTACATAAAAAATATCACAAAAAACCGTTTTTCGAGTATTTAACCTCAATTGTCTCAAAATCCTCACTTGAGCCTATTATGAGCATGGATTTTATGCAGAAAATTACTGCAAAAATGACACACAGATGCCCCAAAGCGATTTTGGGGCCCATTTTTGGTAGAGCAGTTCTATTGAGAAACTATTCCATTGCTTATTTAGACTTTTTTTTATAACTTGTGTTCTCTTCATTCATTCACTTTGTATTAACTTCATCAGTATTTCTAACTAGCCATTCTTAATTTATCTCCTTAATGCCCTTGAAATGTTAGAATTTATTAAACATTTAGTTTTGAAAAAGTATTGTACTTTACATGCTTCCAAGACAGCAGCCAGCTATTGTATTGCATGTAGCATAACCCACAATATGTGTTTTTATTTTGTAAATTTATGTTCCGTCTTACTCTATTTTGTTTTTTAATTTATCTATTTTTATAAATACTTTTTAATACTCTACTTCGATTTACAAACAACTACTCAAAATTTTTTATCATTTATCTCTATCATTATTATTATTATTATCATTTTAATGCTTTTTATACTAATTCGCTAAATTATTATATTTCTTATTAAAATAGCCCTAATTTTTATACCCTAAACTTTAGAAAAAGTTCTAATTTATTGAAACTCTCTCTATTACATTTTGATGAGAGTAAGTACAGAGCGTAAAATCGCTCTAATCCAAGCAATCTTGTGGCAACTTCCCTGCTCTTATTTTTTTAGCGTTTAGAGGGTATTAAAGTTTCGGCTAGACCGATTAAAAAACTCTTGTATATGCTTCAACTTGATCAGTTTGTCCTTTTTTTATAATTTTCTTTTTATTCTGTATATTTGTTGTAGTAATTTATTAAGTAGCTAAATAAATTAAAAAAAAACACAATTATCTCAAAGTAAAGTGATTTATATAAAATATATACTATTTAGTGTATAGTATATATATATATACATACATATGTATATGTATATTGAAAAAGTTTAAATTATATTCAGTATTTATGATTCTAATCTAACTTTCTAATAAAAAAGTGCATAAAACAAATGTAAAAAAATTTTAAAATGTTAAAATTATAAAAAAAAATTGTTTATTTTCATTAAAAAAAGAAAAACAATGCAAAAAATTTTAAATAAAATTCTTTAAATTGTAAAAAAAACTAGAAAAAAAATAAACAAAACCAAAAAAAAATTTCAACAAAAACTAAATAAAAAAAAAACCAGAAAAATAGAAAAATAAAAAATTATATTTCAATTGTTTTACTTCAAAATCTTACAGGATGCGAACCTTACCTCGATATTTGCACCATAGGAACTATTGTGCTTCTATTCTACGAACGTGGTAAAATATCGACTTGCAACGAGTCTCAACTAACAATCAGGGTTGTCATAGAAACCAAGACGGTTACACCCATTTTATATTTGTCAAGAATTGAAATTAATTCTATGAGTTTGTAGGCAATTCGCCGCAAATCGGAAGCGACGAAAGAATAAGATAACATTTGCGCTGTACTCGCAATTTTTATACCCCCACGTTTAAAAAACGTAAATGGGGGTATATTAATTTTGTCACTCCGTTTGTAACGCCCATAAGGAGGCGTGGTAGGTATAGAAAAGTATATATATTATTGATCAGCATCACCACCCGAGTTGATTTAGCCATGTCCGTCTGTCTGTCCGTCTGTCGTCACGATTACAGCCGTAATTTTCAAGCTATCATCACGAAATTCAATATTTAAGCTTTTATCTAAAAAACTAAGATCAAGTTCGAAAATGAGCCAAATCGGATGAAAACCACGCCTACCTCGCATACAAAGTGCCCTTATCAAAACGGTAAAATCTCTTAGAATTCCACAAAAATTAATATATGGACTTGAAATTTTGCATATGAGCTCCGATATTTAAAGTGCACTCTAAGTACGAAATTCAACCAAATCGGATAAAAACCACGCCTACCTCCCATACAAAGTGACTTCATCAAAAATGTAAAATCTCTTTAAATTCCACAAAAAATAATATATGGACTTGAAATTTTGCTTATTAACTTTGATATATAACATGCACTTTGTGTATAAAATTTAACCAAATCGAGTGAAAACCACACCCACCCCCCATACAAAGTGATTTTAAAAAAAATGAAAGCGAATATTTTCTGTTAAAACCAGGGACCGTAACCGTTAAACCATTTTTCTAAAAAAGTTGAAAGTTTTAGTTATTTTTTGTATTTTATTATATTGAACAAGAATTAACCAGAATTTTTTAACTTCTATTTTTTCGCACAAAAAATAACTGTTATTATATGTGGGATATTTTTCCCCACAAAATATCCCACAAATGGCTATATCTAAGAAACTGCTTATTATAGGGTCATAAAATTTGAAAGATATAAACATGGCAAGTCTGTCCATTGCCGGAGATATTTGAGGCGATGAGAGCAAGAGTGGCCTAACCCACAAAAATATGAAAATTAAAATAAATGCAGATCTAGCGTCGCAACTGCTGCTGCTAATCCAAATATTGACATATTGTTATAATATACCACTAAAAAGCAAATTTAGAAAAAGCGAATAATATTGTGAATAAACGAAAAAAATAAAAGAAATTCAAATGAAAATCTTAATATGATTCCATTAGATATGTTGGTGGGTTACGCCACTCTTGTTCTCATCGCCTCATTTGTCCATATGAATGATTGACCACGTGCTTGTTTTTTTTTTTTTTAATACAACGTTAGTTTTGTGCATTGAAGAAAAGATTTAGTTCTAACTGTATCTATATGAATGAATTGAGCACATCCCTGTTTTTTGAAGGGAACTCTCAGTAAATCACTAAATACCATAATGTTAAATCAGCAAGTGCAGCGTTTCTATCCGACTTGTAGATGAAATCATAGAATGTAAAAAAGGGGCGTGTCCCGCCCATTTTTTGTCATATGGTAGATCTTGCCTTGTTATTTGCACCAGTCAAATTTCATGACCCTAGCATGAAAGGTTTTGTAGATACAGTGATTTGTGGGATATTTTGTGGAAAAAAATATCCCACAAAAAATAACTGATATTTTTTGTGCGAAAAAATAAAAGTTCAAAATTTAACTGGTATTTTTAAACTTTTACTTTTAAAGTCGAAATTTAAAACACAACCCAGGACTAACAAGGGGATGTCGGGGGATCATAATGGTGTCATTCAAAATGTCCTCCGACTGTTCCAACTACTTGTGGTTTTCCCTTAAAAAATGAGACCATAACTGTTATTTACGGTCCCTGGTTAAAACTATGTAGGTATTACAAAAATGTTTTATACAAATAAACATTTTATTGACGGCTTAAGACTTTAAATATACTTCGGTTCGGACGTGGGGGTATTTTAACTTCGGCCCAGTCGAAGATCATTTCTTACTAGTTTTTATTACTAATAAAATAAATAAATAAATAACTGGCCATTTCAGCCCTTGAAAGACTTTGACCTAGCTTCTTATGATCAATTGTGTTGTGCGTGTTATTAAAGTGTGTACACAATTGACCGAGAACCGGACCTACTTGTTTAACGCCGACTCCGAACGGCGATGAACGGAATGTTCTTGTTCTCAAGAAGCTTTACATGGCATTTTGATTACTCTCTGAGGTTTGCCATTGTCTGCAGAGAGGTGGCGGCCGTACAGAAAAATTATTTTAATTCAAATAATTTTCTGTCGCTGCTGGGGTTCGAACCCGGGTCTTCAGGTTCGTTGACATATCGGCCACGCACTTTAACCAACTATGCCACCCACTTTCCACACAAAGTCATGTCATACAAATTTTCAAATTCTACTTTAGACATTTTATGGTCTGCTTAAGATTCGGGAAGTGCTACAGCATCGATGGAGCGTATTTTAACTTTCGGAATAGCAAAAAAGGTTCTCACTTCTTTTCTTATTCCTTTACGCTATCACTCCATTCGGAAGCTTCAAATTTAAGATTGTCAGTGGTCATTATATCGACAAAGCGCATCTTTTGCGCACTTACAGCCGTATTACTCCGGGTATTTCTTCATAAGTCTTGAATCATAGTTTCAATAACTGTCCCGTACAGCAATTGAAGAATTAGTCAAAGAGCAATAAAATTTCCAATTTGAGTTGCAATTGTCTATATCAGATCTCAGAAAAATATTTTTTTTTTAATTTTACAACAACCCCCACCTGTCACACAATAAAAACATTTAAAACGCTATAGTTTTCTTCTCATTGCTTCAATATAAAAACCACACTTCGAAAAATTTTAAAAAAATCAATGTTTTTTGCCAGGCCCATGAACTTTTCAGAACTTTTGCTTATAAAATTTCATCTTTCATGTTGTATAGCGTTTAAAACTAGTGGTTCATATTAATCTTAGCTCTTTGTGTTTTATTTTTATAAAAATAATTAAAAAGCACCATTAAAAACTAACCGTTACGTTTTTTTGTTAAACAAAACTTGACAAAACCCCATACGTCTCCCAAAAAATGAATGTGATTTTTTAGTGTGATGTTTATAAAATTTGAAAAATTTCTGTGGGCATACTTTTTGGGCTGTGAGATATTCCAATCTCAAGACATGTTTTAATGAAAAGGTTATATTCGCTATATAGTGTGAAGCGTTCACTTTATCAATCTTTGCCTGAAAATGTATTAAAGAAAATTGTTAGATTACTTAAGCTTGAGAATTATTTAAAATAAAATTCGAATTTTCGAACACTTTCATTAAAAATCCTATTTTTTGCAAATCAACATTTTTATATAAATTTGACTAAAAATAAATGTCTCTGAATGTTTCTTTTAGACCACAAACACAAAACCAACAAAAGAGCAGCCGTAGATGATCCTATAGTTGTTGAACCTATGATTGAGGATATGGGTCAGACGTTGCCGTCAGCTAATTGTGGCGACAATGTGACCACCGAGTGCCAGAGTAAAAATGCATACAACAACATTAGCAAAAGTACCATTGGTAGTAGCAGCGAGCAGCGACATACGAATGACAGCAGCCAACAATATAACGACATAGTTGATGGTAGCAATGGTATACCTACATCCACCATTGTCAACATTGACATATTTGATGATCAGCTAAGCAACAGCAGCATTAGCTCCAACAGTCGCGTATCTCTGGATGCGCCCTCTTCGGTATCGCCAACGGTGAGCCTGAACGGTGGCATCGATGTGAATTTAATGCATTTCCCAGCTGTTGGCAGCAACAACAGCAGCAGCAGTGGTCATTGCAGTGGTGCTGCTAGTGGTGGCGACTCTAGCGGCTCCTTGTGAGAGTTACTAAAAAATCCTGCACTCGCCAGGACAGCTATAAGAAGTAAAAACTTCTACTTGAATAGAATCTATCAAAATATATTCAATAAATAGGCCAGGAAGGACAGACCTAATTACCACACACACACATACACACACTCGCATACACTCAAATGCATGCATACATATGTGGATGGATGTTTTTTTATAAGTAATAATTGTTTTCTCAGCGTACGTTTCATTGTAAGTGTGTGTGTGTATGTGTGCGTGAGTATAAGTTATATCTTTGTATTTGTTTGTGATTAATTTCGTGTGCTTATCTCCCTTTGAAATTGAAAAAAAAAACAAAAAAAAAATAAAATTGTGGATTTTCTTCGTTTATCCTCGATGAAGATCCTCAATCTTAAGTGATAGCGTGTAAAACAGACTTTTTGTTGTTGCTTATTTCGCAATTAGTTGATAAGTCTGATAAAATGTTTATTACAATATTTCTTTTATACAAACGTACATACATAATATTAATGATGACTATACATATATATATTATACAAAAGCATACTTGTATTCACGTATACATGTATATTAAATAAATATTAGGTTTTATACCAGTTTTCTTATGTGTCCTAAATATCCCAAGAAATTCCATTTTCGTTATTGTGTTGTGCTAAATGCTGAATCGTGAGCAAAAAAGTCTATTTTGAGGAGAGGAGTTTTCATATCGAATTCACTCCAACTTAGTTTATGTTAATATTCGAAGCTTTTTTCAAAGTACTCTATTGTTCGAAAATGATTTCAAATGGAATTATTTCTATGGAATTATTTCCAGAAAACTTCTTAGGGCTAAAATATGTGCATATGTTAGAAATTTAAGTAGACTCCGAACAGAAAGAGATAAATAAATTTCTTAATATTTTAAAATGATCTTAAGCAGAGATTTTGCCGAGCTAATTCAGCTTAATACAATTTAAATATTTTTCAAATTTTGTCAGTTAAAGATGGAAAAAATTGTCTTCTTTGAATCTATTCGAAATGCAAATTATTTTTATTTTGTATTTTATAAATTATTTAAGACATTAGGTTTTCGTGCTTGTATTTTCTTAAATTTTGAAAATGTTGTATCATTCGGCATTTCAAATACTCATTTCATCCGTGAGCAAATTTTTAATTTGTCAGAGCCTTAAATTTTAATTAATTTTTCAAAGAGTGCTACTCTTCTGTAAAGCTGAATAATCTTCAGTACTTATTTAGAATTTATCTCGTATTTCCCTCCTTTTAAATGTGATTTTGGATCTATTCGAAATGCGATAATACAAAATATCGCATTTCGCAATAAAGTAATTCTAATAGAAAATTAATTTCATTGTAGTCAGTTTTAGGTAGTTATGACAAAATCCCGAATAAATTTTTTATTTTGTAATTTTCGATCTTTTGAAATTCAATTAATTCCTGTAATGTTTTTAATATTTTGTTAATTTTTCGAATATTGGTTTTCTTGGAGAGTAGCATGTGTGTTGTGACCAAAAAGTAGGCATACATAGAGAGATGATTTTGATATTTTTGTTTTTTTTTTTTGTTTTGATATTTCGAATTTCCATTCGATTCGAAGATTTTTATGCACTTCGAAAATCATTCGAATGCAAATTTCATTTCATTGGAGGTCATTTTACTTGTCAATGAAAAAAAAAACAGATAAGATTTTATTTTGTAATTTTCGATCTTTCGAAATTGCATTCATGAAAGGTTTTTCATATTTTGTTAATTTTTCGAATATTGGTTTTCGTGGAGAGTAACATGTGTAGTTTGAGTAAAAAGTAAGCATTCATATTAGTTGAGTTTGATAAGTTTTTTGTGTTCAAAATTTCGAAATTCAATTAAATGCGAAAAATCAAGGTAGCCAAGGCTTTCATGCACTTCGAAAATTATTCGAATTTAAAATACATACATATTTCTTAACTAATTTCCTTAGGGCATCAATTTTGCTCGATCGACTTTGCTCACGATTTCGAAAGCATTTAAAATAAGTAGATTTAATTAATTAAGAATAATTTTAAATTTAATGTAATAATATATAAATGTAACTGTTTTTTTTTTTAAATAAGACACTTAAATGTAAGTCTAACTTCATTGATAACAAAAAAAAAAATACAAGCTGACAAACTTCCGGTAAAATATGTCCGAAAAGAAGTGCGACACAAAGAATTTAATTAAAAATAAGTTGCGCTGTGTTTTTAAACATAACATTCGTAAGAAAGTAGTGAATTTTGAAAGCTTAAGAAAATTTTGAAAACTTTGTTTTATGTTTAAAATTGTAATTGTATTGAAAATTGAACTGTAATAATGCGTTTTTATTAAATTACAAGGCTTCCTTATGCCGCTTTAGCAACAATACAGTTCTTGATAATCTCCGAATTTTATATAATTTTCTATGTTGCTTTTGTTATAGTTCAATATTTGAAAATGTTCATATTAATAATAATAGGACTTTTACACTTAATGTTCGACATTTTTTTTTATATTGATAACAGCTCTTTAACAGTAAATGTTCGAAAATACAAGTGCGCTCTCTCTTATTTCAAAAACATGTTAATGCATTTATAGCTAAAAATGTATGTTATAAATCGACTAAATGTTAAAAAATACTGACAGTCCTCTATGTTTGTACTACATCGTAAAACGCACTTCTTCAATATATAAGTTCAATAATAATTAAGTTCTTTTACATCAGCAGCGCCCACTACACAGTTTAAAAAAATTACAAATTTACTAATAAGATTATATATAATATGCATGATAATGGTCTATATAATCAGTACTAACAAAGTCTTTACTTAAATTTAATAAGAAATGAAAATAGCTTGTAAAGAAATTGTCAAAAAAAAAAAATTAAAAGAAATGGCAAATCACAAACTTTATTAGTATTTAACAAACGTTGAGTGAAATTTTCGATGGGACGAACTTTTGTATTGAACGAAAAAAATAATATTGCTAAAAAAAAACAACAAACTAGTGTTAAATTAAAAGTCCTGAGGAGCAAAAACAACAATTTTTATAAAAATCCACAATGAACTTTTTCGAACAAAATTAAACAGAGTACTTTATCGTCCGTTCGTCAGCTTTAGACGAAAAGATACACAAGTACGCGTTCGCGGACGCGTGAAAATTTTTTCTCTCTCATTCACGAGCGCATACGTTTTGGTAAGACATTGAAATAAAATCTCATTCTGTGTACCTACCAAAACGTATGCGCTCACGAACGAGAACGCAGATGAGTCTTTTTATGCTCTTGAAGCTCATGATTTCTTAAGTCGAAGCATTGAAGGGCAAGTATAAAAATATGGTGCAGTAGGCGATAATCTGATAAAGCTCTTAGGTGTGTGATTGGAAGCTAAATGGTTCTGTGGACTCTAATGGTTGCACCAGGATATTGTATGGATAAAATTTGGTTATTGCAACTTTTAAAGGTTCTCTTCCCAACTAACAATTTCCCATAACTCCGAGCTTATAACTGTGAGAAGATTTTCACTAGTAAATTAAAGAACAACATTTAAAGATCTAAGCTCTGTATGATCATCGTATAAAGGCACATTTTTATTGGTTTATAGAAGCTTTTTTGGAATAAAGGTGTAAATGACGAAATTTCGTTCGAAATACGATGATCATACAGAGCTTATATCTTTAAATTTTGTTGTTAATTTTCCTATAATTATTTTATAGAAAGATAAGTTAAAAATCTTCCCATAATTATTATAGGAGGAAAATTGTTAGTTGGGAAATAGTCACATAACAAAAATTCTTCTCATATATTCTCTAAATCTAGAAATGGAAAGTAAAATTAGTTAGTTGGTTTCGCTTCTTGTATATATGGATTATCTAGGTCCATATAGAATTCCAGAGGTATAAAATTCATCAAAGAATCATCTATGTTTTGCAAGGTAGTCTGCAAAAGACTTAATTATTCAAAAGAACCATGCATAACCATAGTCCGAGCGGATCCTTTTTGTCGAAGAATCAATTGTATTTATGCAAGGAACTCATAGGAACCTTTAGACGTTTCTATAACTCATCTAGGAGTTATACTATATCCCTTTTTCATTTCTGCTATTCATTGCTATGTACGGCTCATGTACGAGCCTCACGAGCTTCAATAGGATCATATGCGTACGTGCGCACGAGCGAGTATTACAAATATTTTTTAACGTTCTCGTTCATGAGCAAGTGCGATTGCGAAATTTGGCTTTCGTATTAGGGCGCGATACGTTTTAAAAGGAACACGAGCGCGTACCAAAATGAGCTATGTACAGGCTGTCCGTGCGTACATGCGCAACGGACCCTTCCGTACTCGAACATAAAATATCAAAAACCTTCCAAAACTTTCCAAAATTTCCATTTTTTATTAAATATTGGCAAGTTAGACATAATTTTTTTGGCTGTAAGAAAGCAAATGTTATTTGAAAAGTCAGCTTAATAAAGTAGTTTTAATTAAGTGCTATTTAGATAAAACAAATAATTTTAATTTATATAATTTTAAAAATTTATATTAAAACTACCTACAGTTTATTAAACTATGAAAAAAAATAACTCTGAATTGAAGAGTGTTTCAACAAGAGGTGTAGAGTTGCAAGGCATATTGTTTAACAGCTGGTCGTTTGATAGTTTTGAAAGATATTGTATTTCATACATAATCTCTATGTATCTACTTTATAAAACAATAAAAATTTAAGCGACATACAAACTGATTTTTTTGTTTTATTCAAAAAACAAATCCTACACCTCTTGTTGAATCACCTTATTTATATTCTTAAGAGCAAATTAAATTGTTTTAATTTTTTCCAAATTAGTTATTTTTATTTCAAATTTTGACAAAATTTTCCGTAACTCAATTTAATGAAGAAAAAAAAAAGAAACAAAAATAACAACCTCAGCTGATGCCGTGATATGAAAATGCAAAACAATACAGAATGAAAAACAAAAAAAAAATATTCACATTTAGAAAGAACTTTTAGTTTATTAGCAAAAATTTTATTATTATTAAATTAAATGCAAATTTATACAATAAAAAAAAACAATAGCAAAATTAATTAGCCTTATCTGAAATGTGGATACAATTCATCAAATGTGTCTGCCTAGCTTAATTTATACTTTTATACCCTAAAAGATATCTAATGCTATTTTAATACAAACCTTTATATTCGAAACTAATTCAATTCATTCCAGTGTTTGATCTACTTTGGGCCACAATTAAAAACAAAAAGTAAAATAAAAGTGGGCACAATTTAAATGCGAATTTATTTCGAAAAAGTACATGTAAATAAATGCGAATTTATTTTTCATACAAACAATGGAAATTATAATAACCCTGCTTTTTTTGAATGAAGTTCGAATGTTTCGAGATTCTACGTTCTTTAAAAGTACAAGTTTTTTGTTAAATTTTTCTTTATTTACGGCTTGAAAGTAGATTAACAGTTAAAATTAAATGATTTCACACACATTCACCTCTATTAAATTTGTTTTTATTTCTACTTTAAATAAATACTTATAAAATTTTTTACTTAATAAAAAAAAAAAACACAAATTTAATCGTGGTGTAACAAAAACAAACAAAAAAAAACTATTTTTTATACTGGCTTATGAACATATTAAACAAAAACAACATAAACACACACACACTCACACTCAAACACACACACGCACACTCACTCCCACACTCATACAAAACAACATATTTTAATCACTCCATATATATATTCAATATATAATCATCTCTACATAAACATGCTCTAAATATACATACATATTCTACATATATATATCTACATTTACATACATAAATAATACTATATTAAATATTTTAATACTTAATTTTAAATAGTTATATTTTTTAAATAAATAAACTTAAATATAATCTAGTTTAAAAAAAAAAACACTGTAACAGGAAATAAAAATTTAGCATACTTTAAAGTGTCATATAAAAAACAGAAAATTAAAAAAAAAATCAAAAATTAAAATAATAGTTTTTTTTTTGAAAATTGCTCCTGAAATGTATGAAAGTGTTTTCTGATGAAGAACTCTTTTCTAAGTGATATGAATGATGTTAAAAAATGCATTAAAATTAAATGCAAATAAAATATAAAATACATAATAATTAATATTGTATAATTATTTTTTAAATGAATGATTCAATTTGATCTAATAAAATCTTGTGTTGGAGATGAGAGAAAAAAAGAACACTGCCTTTTGGTTGATAACAACAAAACTTATGGAGTCCTTGTTAAAGTACTTTTTTTTGTCAAGTAAAAAAGATCCAATTGGCTGTGTCAAGGACACACCTGTATGTTTTGTCATGACAACGTACCCTCATCCTTATTCTTATCAGTATCCTTTCAGTATTTTCCTTATATTTGACCTTGTATTTCAGCTTACTACTTGTACTAATTCTGCCCAAATGTTTGTTATTATCCATGCCCAAATTCTTATATTAGTCTTTGTTTGAATCCATTTTATAATCCAGTCAAAAAAAGTAACGGTATGTCTTACCTTGCTACTACTACTAATTATCTGGCGCTAACAGCCATCGATCAGTTTCGAGTTCGTCCAAGAAGTTGCGCCAGCCATTTCTGTTTTGCGCCGGTGGCAGAAGTACCAACCTTCATTAGGTTGTCCAACACTTCATCCTCCCAACGAAGATGTTTGCATCCTCTTCTACGTGGGCCGACAACAGGCACCTAATTGAATATTTTTACGTTAGAACGTCGTTTTTTATCCGCTCAACATAATCTGCCAGCGGACTCGCTCGATTTCTATTCACTTAACTATAGGCCTTTTTCTTTTTAATGTCCGAGCTGAGCAACAACTCTCAAAAACAGATTTGAGCGCATGATACAATTACAAGGTAGGCTCATTTTAAGAAGGCTGCTCAATTGAGATATTTTGCAACAACAAAGCTTTAGGAGCTACAAACGTCAAACGATAAAAGCAACAACAATAATTATAAAAACTCAAAATTATCAGCTGATTTTGACAACTAGCGCACTCTGCTCTCAAAATCCTTGGAATTGTATCATGGATTTGCGCATGGTATAATAATACAAGGTAGCATTGACAACTGCTTATTTTCTCTTCTACAAGAAAACATCTCCTGTCAAAAATACCTTTTTGTGTAAATGCATCTGCAGCTGCTGTGGTTGTTGTTATTTTTCACTTCAACGTTTTCAACATTGTTTGTGTTTTCAATGGCGCAATGTGAGCTCTCTTTTTTTGAGTATATTTTTTGACAGGAGATGGTTTCCCAAGCCACTGTCAATGCTACCTTGTATTATTGTACCATGTTACCATGATCAAAGCATGATCGGAGTGTTGGTCAGATACTGACGACGAGACCAGGATTTTTTTTTCACAACAAATCACATATTTTAGGATTAGGATTAGGATTAAGATACCCACATTTCACACAAGATAAATCATTCTCCATCATGACAATGCGAGCTCTCACACATCTCGGTTAACTTGTGCATTTTAAAGCAGTCAAAACGTCGAATTGATGACTCATCCTCCATACAGTCCTGATTTGTCACCCAATGACTTCTTCTTGTTCCCGAATATCAAAGGTAAACTGCGTGGTCAACGATTTACGAGAGCTGCAGAAGCAATTGAAGCGTTCAAAAACCATGTTTTGGGGGTGTCTCTAGAGGAATGGAAAAACTGCTATGACAAATGGTTTGAACGAATGCAAAAGTGTATTGATCATCAAGGGGAATATTTTGAAAAACAATAAAGCCATTTTCATTTAAAAATGTTCGTTATTATTTGCTATTCCCGAAATATAAATATTATCCCTCGTATCGATAAATGTCCTACCTCGAAGGTCCCCAAAAAGGTGAAAAGTCATATTTTCAGAATGTATTCGCGTTGCATGGAATTATTACGCACTGAGTATGGATGCTAAGAAAACAATTTTGGTATGACATTAAAGATTAATTCTTTGACCTTATAGCGAAAATAAAAAATAAAATTAATGACGTCAACGAGACGCTGAGGGAGCTGTTTAAGCAACGAAACTGTAATTTGTTACATGAAATTATTAGTCGCTGGGTATAAGTGTTTCATTAAAAAATTTTTTTAAAAAATACGCCAATTTATACTGATTCTTCCAGCCCTCCCAGCAAAATTAGATACAAAAGTTATGACGTCATGTGGCCGCAGAGGAGCCGCTCCAAGATCGCATATGTAACAATAATGCAACAGCGTTGCATAAATTTATTACTCGATAAGTAAATAAATAAATATTTAGACGTAATAGAAAAAACCAGGTACGACATCTTTTTCACCATACTTTGAAAAGGGTGTTTTTCTTTTTAATCAGTATTCATTGCAAAATCTTTTTTGTATTTTTATTTTTATTTTATTTTGATTTTATTTTTTTTTTTTTGTTATTTTAATTTATTTGTTTTTAAGTTACGATACAAAGTCCTTTTGAACCAAAACTGATGTAATTTTTTTCATGTTCAAAGTGTTTTTACACGAAAAGGTGTTATGGAAAAAATCTGAGCATGTCACCTTGTCATCATCGATTTATGTTTAAATGACTCAAACTACTTGACCTTTTTTTAACAGTTGTACTGTTATAGTGGTAGATATAAATATAATATTTTGCCTAAATCACT
Organism: Pherbina coryleti; assembly: GCA_943735915.1. Classification (NCBI taxonomy): domain Eukaryota; kingdom Metazoa; phylum Arthropoda; class Insecta; order Diptera; family Sciomyzidae; genus Pherbina; species Pherbina coryleti. The sequence goes on from OX030951.1 coordinate 28,198,110, forward strand.
ATCGTCCAAATAGATTATGAAAAAAGAAAAATAAAAAAAAAACCCGTGAACATTGCTAACTTCAATAAAGTTTCAATACCACTTTATATTTCGGTACAATTTCCATAAAATTTCAATAAACTCATTATCTTTTTCTCCAAAGCAGATAGTATTTATCAGATAATATTTGTTACTATAATTCATTAATATATTTGCACTTTGCATTCCTTGAATTGAATCCAAGAATAACCGCCTATTTATATCTTTAAATAAAAACTTATGACTATTGGTCTTTGTTGACTTTTCTTATACAAACGACCATCTTGTAATTCTTGATCTTTTACATGTAATTTCTTGAGATTTATTGAATGAATCTATTCTTCCATTAACGCCGGCAAAATAACGCATCCGTCTGGTATGATGAATGAAAAACACACGAGCGGTCTACTTTTGAAGCGCCGTCTCAGGTAGGTCTTGTTCCACTTTTAATATCGGAAGTTATTTCTTTTATTCTTGAAATACATTTTGAAATTAATTCGAAAAAGAAAAAAAACAAAAATTGCCAAAAATCTTCACGGAAGCCATAAAAAACAATGCTAAAAATTTATTTAGCTCAAGCAGCAGTTTAAAGCAGCAATGCCCAGCGTCTAACTCTTTTAGCACTCTGTACAACAACTTTAATATTTTTATGTTTTTTGCAATTTGTCGAATTCAGTTTACAACGCATCAATTTGTACGCACCAACGATCGATGCTATATCGATTGTTATGTTGTTTTTACTCGTATGAATTCTACGATTTCAACTTGTGTGCGATCGGGGGCGCTGCCAGCATGCGTGTTGTTGTTTTTAAGTCCATATCGTTGTTGGTTAATGTAGCGACCGTGCACAATTCATATTTATGTTGTTGGTTTTTTTGTGTTTTTCGTTGTTGGCGATTCTTCCTTTTACCACGTATCCAAGGCTTTGTTGTTAACTTTTGATTTTTGTTGAAATTGTTGTTGCACCCACTCAATTCAAATAATTTTTGTGGGCATCGCTGATTTACTCATTTCCACTAGTTTTACATTGCGACCCGCTGAATTGATGATCATTGCAGTGTCAACAAATTCCGTCGATTGTGTTTAACGAATTGATATAAAAAGCTTTTTTATTTAAATTCTAGTTTAATCGAATTTTACAATCGTACTAATTCATTGGACTATTCTCCATCATGACCACACTGGTAGCATTTTGTCTCTTGGTTATTTTTACCGCTGGATCTTGTCAGGCTGCCTGTTTTTCTGCACGTTCTGCATCAGCTGATCCTGCACCAACTCTTAGATTTGCTGCACCTCGTTCCTACAGCTCTGCCTCAATTCCAGCTCCACCGTGCTCCAAGAATTACCTGTTTAGCTGCCAACCCAGTTTGGTTCCAGTACCTTGCAGTTCTTCGAGCGATTGCAGTGAATCATCAGGTGCTTATACACACTTTGTTCCAAGCTATGCGTTGCCTCCAATGGACTATATATATTGAGTGATTATTGTGACCTTAACAAATATATTGTTTAATGATGTGATTTTAAATAAGTTGTGAAATAAATATATGTAACCGTTTTCCACCATTTCCACCAGTTTTATCAATGCAATTAATTCTTTATTCTAAATATTAATCTTTGTTGAATCTATAACTTGGCCAAAAGCTTAATTGCGCAAAAAAACAAAACATGTATCATGATAAAAATTTTCATTAGTTCGGGCAATTTTAAAATAAGAATTAATTTGGAAATTTGGCCTTTGATAAGTAAGGTTTTATTGAAGTTTTACCGCGCTGCACCTTATCAACATCATTAAAAGTAATGTCTTCCGACTTCTTTGTGATGACTTTCCGACTCAATTGTTTTATAGCACTTTATAATGTTGAGAGAGAGTGGTAAAAGAGCAATATTTTTTTATTGAGTCCCAAATGTGTCCTTTGAATTATGTATACCTTGGTTCGAAATGGGGGATAAATTAGTGGGTAAGAAGGGACAATTAATCGAAATAAGTGTAAGAAGTGTTCCAAGCGTGGCGAGAAGCTGTGAAGCTGTGGAATGTGAATTTATAAGGTTATCCAATCCACAAATTTCTGCATCAGCAACTACAACTTTTAATTCGTTAAGGGGGACTATATACCCAGAGGCCGAAAAAAAGGTCATGTTTGTGCATTTTTTTAAGGAAACCTAAGCGATATTTTTTAATGGGTGTTTTTATACCTTAAAATATACACATTTAAGAGTATGTTTAGTTTTCTTTTATTAAAAAAAATTTAATATTAAAGTAGAACGCTCTGAAAAAAAGTTGAAATGCGGTGACCAAGATAGCTCCTCCTAAATTCAACTGAAACAAAAAATGAATAATATTATTAAACTAGATACTTAAAACTCGTACTTGTCATAGCTGATTTTGAAAATATTGATTTTTCAGAAAATGGCGGACTTCCGAACGTAAATTAACGATTTTCAACCAAAAATTCGTCTTTATTTTCCCTACAAAAAATGAACGAAGGGAAAATACTCAATCTCAACCTCAATCTTAATCTCAATCTCTATTTCTATTTTTATTTCTAGTTCTTTTTCTATCTCTATCTCTATTTCTATCTCTATCTCTATCTCTATCTCTATCTCTATCTATATCTCTATCTCTATCTCTATCTCTATCTCTATCTCTATCTCTATCTCTATCTCTATCTCTATCTCTATCTCTATCTCTATCTCTATCTCTATCTCTATCTCTATCTCGATCTCTATCTCTATCTCTATCTCTATCTCTATCTCTATCTCTATCTCTTTCTCTATCTCTATCTCTATCCATATCTCTATCTCTATCTCTATCTCTATCTCTATCTCTATCTCTATCTCTATCTCTATCTCTATCTCTATCTCTATCTCTATCTCTATCTCTATCTCTATCTCTATCTCTATCTCTATCTCTATCTCTATCTCTATCTCTATCTCTATCTCTATCTCTATCTCTATCTCTATCTCTATCTCTATCTCTATCTCTATATCTATCTCTATCTCTATCTCTATCTCTATCTCTATCTCTATCTCTATCTCTATCTCTATCTCTATCTCTATCTCTATCTCTATCTCTATCTCTATCTCTATCTCTATCTCTATCTCTAGCTCTACCTCTATCTCTATCTCTATCTCTATCTCTATCTCTATCTCTATCTCTATCTCTATCTCTATCTCTAACTCTATCTCTTTCTCTATCTCTATCTCTATCTCTATCTCTATCTCTATCTCTATCTCTATCTCTATCTCTATCTCTATCTCTATCTCTATCTCTATCTCTATCTCTATCTCTTTCTCTTTCTCTATCTCTATCTCTATCTCTAAATGGAACGACTCGTGTAAATTGATAACCAAATTTCGAGGCTATGCTACTTATAATTCCAAAGTTATTTGATATCGCAAATTTGGCTTGTATGGGCGGAGCCACACCCCCTTGTTTATGACGTCTTAGTTTTCTAGTTGATGGATATCACCCAATAGTAATTCCATACTGAATTTCGTTGTTATACGACGTTTAGTTCCAAAGCTATCTGATATCAAAAATTTAAAGTGTATGGGCGGGGCCGTTTACGACGTTTAGTTCCAAAGCTGTCTGATATCAAAAATTTAAAGTGTATGGGCGGGGCCACACCCCCTTTTCCAAAGCCCATCCCAGTTTTATAGTAAAAATATATCACCAATTAGCAACTCCATACTGAATTTCACTATTATACGGCATTTAGTTCCAAAGCTATTCGATATCATAAATTTGAATAGTATGGGCGGTGCCACACCCCCTTTTTCAATGCTTGCTCAATTTTTCTAGTCGAAGGACGCGACTAAGTAGTACGCTTCTACCAAGTTTCATTGATGTGTGACTTATAGCTTGAAAGTTATACCGAAAATTTGGTCTGCTGAAAAAGTGCCACGCCCCACATTCAACGCCCATAAAATTTTACCTGTGGAACGGCTCTTGTAAATTGAGGTAGAACACCGAATTCCGGAACTGCATAAAATTCATACATTTACTTTTCATATCAATTAAAATCAAATTTGCAAAAAAAAAAATTTCCAATAGGTCCAAAACCCTTCACTCAAACACATATAACTCGACCAAATCAAAACATTTTTAAACAATTTTTTATATATATTTTTTTACCCAGCCGAACTCTCAAACACTCGTCACAAACAGATTTGACAACATTTTTTTATATATATAAGATAAGCCTGCAAAAAATGAAAACGGTCGGTTCACTGAGTTTCGAGAAATCTTGGTCACCGACTTTGAAAACATGGTTTCGAGAAAAATGCGTTTGAAAATAAGGGCCAGCACTGTGCGCTCTAGAAGACGGTTCACTTTCTAGGCTATAACTTTGTTATTTTTTGAGATATCGACTTGAAATTTTCACCACATATTCTTGAGGCTTAAAGCTTTAAGAAAGTTCAAATTTGAAAAAAAGTTCTGGGTATATACCCCCCTTGAAGAGTTTAGTTGATTCGAAATGTGGAAACAAATGCAGAAAATTTAAAGCGTAGGAACATGGCCTGGTCGAACCTGGGACCAGTGGGGAGGCATTCAAGCGCGCTACTTACTCGACTACCAAGTCTGCTCAAACAAAGGGCAAATTTCTTTTATAAAATTTTATAAACTTAAACGTAGATTTTACATATATTTAAGTTATCTTTTGTGAACCTTGACCTAGATTATACGAGGTGTATTCAAGAATAACGCGTATTTCGAAATTTGTCGGACTGTGTTGATCCGATTGGTACAATTGTATTGGTACAAATTTTCCAACTGCGAGGTCCAAGGCACCACCAGACACAGAAAATTTTTTCAATGGAAATAAATTTTTCTGATCGATTCTGCAGACTTTCTGCAGACAATGCCAAACCTCAGAGAGTTTTTTACTTATAATGTATTATTATTATTTTTACTAATGAGTATTATTTACTAAAAATGCCCTGTTAATCTTCTGAGAACATGCACATTAGCCATTCGGAGTCGGTATAAAACTAGTAGGCAGTGTCGCCAGATGAAATTCCCACCTCATAAATTACCACACTCGCAAAATACCTCAAAATACCACAAAATTCCTCAGATTACCACAAAATACCACAATACCTCAAATTGCCACAAAATCCGCAAAAAATACCACAAATAAAATGTGGTAATTTGAGGTATTTTGAGGTATTTTTTTGCCCACGTGTGGTAAATATCGCACATGTGGTATTTTATCAAACGTGAGAGATTTTTACCACAAAATACCACGGGAACTACCACATCCCACAATCGTTGAAAAATACCATAAGTACACTGAAAAAAAAATGTTTTAAAATTGACGATAGTTGTTATTAATTTGACGATATTTGTATTTAAAAAATAGCTTGCAACAAATTTCCTCAAAGTAAGAGCAAATGTGTTTAAAAATTTTGAAAATCGTATAAAAAAAAAGTCAAATTATGAACACATTTTTTGAACACATTGTGTTCAATTTAAAGCTAATATATTTTTTCAGTGTACTATTTATCGTGCTTTTTCTGGCCACATTTCTAGTAGGTCCAGTTCTCGATCAATTGTGTACAAAGATTGGAGAACATAATTCTCTGGCAACGCCTATGTGTCGAGAGCAAGCAAGAAATTCCTCTCAATTTGAATAATTTATATTCAGCTTTCTTCTCACTCACTCTAATAGCACGTAGCGTATTCATATACCTCATTAGAATAACACTTATAGTTCTAAGTTGACATGTAAAAGAAAAAGTCATACATTTACTCCTATTGTACTATCTTCTTAAAGTCTCAATAAAGAATTACTTACTTACATGTGTACAAAGATTTAATAACACGCACAAAACAATTTGTTCATAAGAAATTCGGTCAAATGTCCAGTTTTTTTTTTTACTACAGAGTTTTCAAGACGGTCGTTGAAAACGTCGAAAGTGACGAACTCACGGGTCGTCCTAATACATCAACAACAAAGGAATTGATTATGAATGGGTATGGGCACCACTACATTTAAAGCTTCTATGTTGCTTCCGTGTTTGTCTTTTGTATTTGCTTTGTTGTTGCGTTGTGTTTTGCTAAAGCCTTCGCTCCAATGGCTCTCAATTGGCTCCGAAGCTTGCTCCGTGCCCATAGCTGATTATGAATGATCGCCAAATCTCAATGAGAAAAGTTGCTAATGATGTTGCCATATCAATTACTATGAAATTTTTTTGGATGCTTTGGATATGAAAGGTGTAACAGCAAAATTTGTTCCAATAGTTGTAAATTTCGACCAAAAACATTGGCAAATGGAAGTTGCTCACAAGTCACTGAATAAAGTTAACAAAGATACAGAACTATTACTAGGACGTTCAAGATGCTGCCGGTCTCCAAGTGATGGCCCCAAAAACAGTGACCATTCCAGAATGTATTGGAAAAATCCACGAAAATCCGAAAGTGAAAGTGCGTGGGACAGTTACTGCCGTTGGCATATCAAGTGGGTCGGTGGTTTCAATTTTACTTGCACATTTCTGTATGAGAAAGCTGAGTGCAAGATGGTTGCCGCGTTCGTTAACAATCAATCAAAAACATGAACGTGTTCGCACTTCCATACAATGTTTAGACATATTTAAACAAAATCCGACTGATTTTTAGCATAAAAGAGTGATCATGGATGAAACATGAATTCACCACTTTACAGCAGAATTGAAGGAATGGAAAATGGAAAATGTTAGCGGGTTCCAGTGGAAGTACAGCAAAGCGAGCGAAGACGCAACAAACGCCAGAAAGGTGTTGGTGTCTATTTTTTTAGGATTCAAGTGGCATTTCGTTCATCGACTATTTGAGAAAAGGAAAAACAATCAATAGCGACAATTACGACTAATTATCGGACCGATTGAAGAAATCGCAAACAAACGGCCCCATTTATTGAAGAAAATATTCATCTTTTTGCAAGACAATGCTCCAGCTCACAAAACCATCGAAACCCCAGCCAAATGGCACGAGTTACGCTTCGACCTCCGGGTTTGGCACCCAGCGCCTATTATCTGCTCCCAAACTTAAAAGAGTTGCTCCAGGGAAAGAGATTTGCGACAAATGCACAGGCCGAATCGGAAACTGAAGCGTATTTCGGAGATCTTGACAAATCTTACTATTCAAAGGCCATCACAATGTTGAAAAATCATTGGATTAGTGTAGTTATAAAGCTGAAAGGGGACTAACTATGTGGAAGAATAAGCAATAATTTTGTCAAAAATCGTGTGTTTTCTTTGTTATGCAGGCAGTATCTTGAACGCCCTACTAAAATTTATCATAAACATGGGTTTAGGGTTGTTCACATCGTCCAATGTGAAATGGTTTATGCTCAATGCGTTTTTGATGTTAATAGCCGAGTTCACCATGAGTTCTTGCCACAAGGTCAAACAGTCAATACGGAATAATACCAACAAGCTCAACACTACCTAACACATGGTCCAATAAGTCCCGGGACTAACTACTAGGTGGCACCTCTAACGAAATATCGATACAATATTTCGATAATTCCAAGCTTCAAACAATACGTGTAAAAATTTCGTGACAATCTAACTTTTAGTTCAGAAGTTGCAGTGATTTAAGTGACGCTACTGTTGATATTTTCAAAATAATGGATTCAAAGCACTTCCGTGTGTTGATTTATCACTGTTTTTTTTTTGGGAAAAAATACCGTCCAAGCTGAGCAATAGCTTCGAAAGTATTATTCGGACTCTGCTCCGTCAAAAGCAACCATTTGCCGATGATGAGTTTAAACTTGGTCGTACAGACACAAATGGTGATGAACGTTCAGCACGCCCAAATGAGGCAGTTGTTCCACAAAACAAAAAAGTACACAAAATGGTATTGGCCCACCGTAAAGTGAAGGTGCGCGAGCTAGCTGAGGCTCTGAAGATATCGAAAGGAAGTGTGGAAACATTTGTCGATGAGAAAGCTGCTTTCCAAATGGGTGCCGCGTTTTCTCACACCGGACCAAAAACAACACTGATCCACTATTACACACCGGAATCAAAACGGTCGTCAGCTGAGTGGAGAGCAACAGTCCGGATCTGTATTTTGGGATGCACATGGAATTTTGTTAATCGACTATCTCGAAAAGGGAAAAACAATCAAGAGCGATTATTATATAGCGTTATTCGAGCGTTTGAAGGATGAAATCGCGAAAAATCGGCCCCATTTGCAGAAGAAAACCACCGTATTCGCCAGAGTTAGCCCCCAGCGACTACTGGCTCTTTGCTGACCTCAAAAAAATGCCTGCCGGCAAGAGATTTGACTCCAATGAAAAGGTGGAATGAATGTATTGCTCTTGAAGGAACCTATGTTGATGAATAAAGAAGAATATTTGCAAAAAAAAGTTTTTATTACTTAGTCTCGGGACTTATTGGACCATGTGTTACGACCGATCGAACGATCCGAAGTCTTCTCCCGGATTTGTGGAAAAACATTTCATGGCTTTTGCATCAGGATAATGAACCAATTTTTGACAAAAAAACAACTGCAATTATGCCCCAGCCTCCATATTCGGCAGACATGACTTCGTGTAACTTTTTCTGTTCCCAAAAATAAAAATAACCTTTAAGAGCGTTTTGCAACCATAGATTAAAAAAGTTAATGATATAAGCTGAAAGAGCTCAAGGCTATCCCAAATATCGAGTTCAAGAAGTGTTTTGGCGATTAGAAGAAGCGTTGGCATAAGTACATAATATCTAATTGGGGACTACTTATCAAAACTTCTTACCAAAATTTGGAATATAATCCCTTATCTTTGAATGGCGATCTGTTTGGCTTCAGAGCGCTTCTATTTACTTCAGTTAATGATCTTAATAAAAGTAAATAAAAGTTGATTACAAGTCTGTAGAAAAAATAATCCCAATTTCGTTGATGGTGTTTTTATTTACGATGATTCCAATTTGATAAAAAATTACGGCTACATCTAAGGCTTTGTAAATTCGGCTTGAGATGTAGATGAAAAGTACCTTAGCATTACTTTTCATCTATGTATATTCAAACCAATTAATTTTTCTTTCATTTGACAACAACTCGTATAAAGCATCAATTGCAATGGAACTATTACTGATTTGTTTTTTAATTATCATAACTTTTTTCAAGGAAAATCGTGAATAAGACAGGTTTTTGGACCCATGTAAAGATTCTTGAAAACATAAAAAGTAGTCGTTCGGAGTCGGTATAAAACTTCTCGATCATCTGTGTACAATACAATTGATCAAAAGAAGCTCTTTCAAAGTCCTCTCAAGGGCTGAAAAGACCTATCCGGTTTTTTTTATCTGAGCACAAACTTTCAAATATACATACATATTTGAAATGACAATAGGTCAAATGAAGAAAATAGTCTTTAAATTTCTACCCAGAGCGAATTCGGTGCTACAAATCAAAATTTTTAACATTGGTAAGTTATAAGGTTTCAATATTTTATATATTCAAAGTTTCAATACTTTAAATTTATATTCTTATTTTATAAGGTCATTTCGGAGTGTCAAATGTGCATCATCATCGAGACAAAATAATTAAGAAGAGGGCAATTTGTTCCAATTGTTTCACAGTGCTACCATTCAAGGAGTTTTGGACGAAGTATCGCTTCAGAAAATCATCTCTACGTCACATCATCTGTCTGGAGGAAAAATACAAACAGCTGGATAAAAGAGGCAGCAGAACTTCAACTCAACTGCAAGTTCTAGTTCTAAATCGATGTTCAGCTTTCTACACTCTATAGCGGTTTGATTTTCATTTCTTCTTGAATTATGATGCAAAATATTTAGTTGATTTAATTGGAAAAAGTGGACAGCACAACTATTTACTTGCAAATCTTTTAAAATTGTAGGATTGGAAGATTTGCCAATTGTTTTTAACTCGACCATTTCGTCTGGACCATGGATCATGAATCTCTTAACATTCTATCTTGCGAACCACTTGTGGTTAAACAAAAAACAAAATTTATCAATACAACTTTTTAAAATTCATTCCAAAAAACTTCAATTAAAATATGTTTACTTTTATTTTTTTTTTAAATATATTTTTCGTATTATTCGCCTTTGTCGGACACAGAAAAAATATTGTAGAAAATACTGTGGCGCTCAAAAATCTCACTCGGTATTCTGACTCAGAACTAGTAATGGTCGTTGAATGGAGCTATTCGTGCGCCTTCTACTACTTGTTGTATGCAGTGAAATGACAATTTCAAAATTCTTCATCACTTACTTTTATTTGAAAAATTAATGCTTATCTTTAAATTTTAGTGGTTGCTGCAAAAGAAATGCCTTCCTCATCATCTTGGCATTGATCGTTTTGGCTGTAACGCTGGCACTAGTCTTTGGTCTATGGTATAAATTTAATGAGCAACAATCTCGTGTGGGTTCTGTGGTCTCCAATTGTCCAGGCTGTGCAGAAATTGGCGGGTATTTTGAGCTCACAGTTGGAGGCAAGTTCTGGCAAATATGTAACTAAAACCCATTCTTGCAGCAACATCTTGAGAGATGGGGGCTCAGCTGTGGATGCAATCATAGCTACACTGCTGTGTGAGGGTGTCGTCCTGCCGCATAGCTTGGGCTTAGGCGGTGGCTTTGTAGCTACCATATATACCAAGAAAACAGGTAAGGTCGAGACTTTGATAGCACGTGAAACAGCACCATTAGGAGCTCATCGGGATATGTTTATTGATAAGAAAATAACGGGTAAGTTAGCTGAAATATTGTCCCTGTATTAAGCCAGTAACCATAAAGTTGTTCTATATCCTCGAAGGTGCCATAGCTGCTGGCGTTCCTAGTGAAATTTACGGTTACTGGCATCTGCATCAGAAATATGGAAAACTTCCCTGGCATGTGCTCTTCGAACCTACGATTAGGATGTGCCTTAGAGGTCACAGGGTATCCAAATATTTGGCCAATGTTTTGGTATTATATGAGGAACGTATTAGGCAGGAGCCATCAATGGCGGAAATCTTTGTAAATCCCAAGAACGGTAAAATGTTCAAGGAAGGCGAAATCATGTATCGCCCACAATTGGGTCGAACTCTACAAGTTATCGCTGCTGAGGGTGCGGGTGTGATCTACGATGGCGGCAGAATAGGTAGAATGCTGGCTGAGGATGTACAGCAAATGGGCGGCATTATCACTTTGGAAGATCTTATGTTATACGAGTAAGTTTGATTACTTCGAAACCTGCACAAGGCTAGCTCTACAATTTTTTTCTTTTGGTTTTTTTGTTGGGGAAAGGGTTTGGTTGTGGGCACCCTTTTGTTTTTAGCTCATGTGAATTAAAAAAAAAAAATGTTCGACAAAAAAACTTCACTTTAAAAGAGCACCAACATACCTTTCCAAAAAGGTTTTTTCCCATTACGGCACATGTTAGTGCACATCGCAGCACATACATTTGCTCCAAACACAATTACTGATAATTGTTTTTTTTTTTCCTTAGTGTACGTTGGGAGGAACCAATTGTTGCAAAAATTGCCAGCGGTTACACGGTTTATACAACACCCCTACCAACCAGCGGCGTACTCTTAGCCTTCATATTGAATGTCATGGGTCCGTTGTATACCGATCACCATGAAATTTACTGGCAACGTGTCATAGAGACATTCAAGCACGCCTATGGCTATCGCACACATTTGGGCGATGCATGTTTTGAGCCGGATGTGGAGGAAGTCTACCACGATTTGACCTGTCCAGCATTTGCTGCCGAAATTCGCAAGCTTATCAGAGATTTTCGAACTTGCACAAATTTCTCCTTTTACGGTGCTGATTTTAGTAGCAAGGAGAGTCGTGGCACTGCAAATGTGTGTGTGCTAGCACCTAATGGAGATGCCATATCGGTGACCAGCACCGTTAATAGTCAGTAAGTAAAGCTTAACCTACCTGATATTGAGTCAGATGACATTTACTAAGCTCTTACCGCACACAGCTTGGGTGCCAAGGTGCGTTCCCGTCGCACCGGCATTATACTCAACGATGAGATGGACGATTTCTCAACGCCTGGTGTCGTCAATGCCTATGGTATACCTTCTTCGCCGGCAAACTATATCAAGCCATGCAAAATTCCAATGTCATCAACATGTCCTAGCATAGCGATCGATAAATGTGGTCATGTTCGCATGCTGGTTGGCGGTGCTGGCGGCTCCAAGATCACCACTTCGGTGGCTCAGGTAAGTGATCTTCATTAGTGCTTAAAAACAAAATCATTTCTTAAGCAGCAGTAATCTAACGATAGGCGATTCTACGTTACCTGATATTTAATGAGTCTCTGGAAGTGGCTATAAACTCTCCGCGAATACATCATCAATTGGTGCCTATGTTTGTTGATATTGAACCAGGTGTGGATGAAGATATAAGCACGTATCTACAAAGAGTTGGTCATAAACTTAACTATTTACCCGGTGAGAAGGCGTTCTCAGCTCTAACTGCGATCGGTCTGAAGACTGGTGAACCGGTGCCCGTTTGTGATATTCGTCGTGTTGGCAGCATTGCAATTGTTCGTGAAGGGCGGTAAATTAAAAATTTGTATGTGAAAATTATTATAAAAATTATTTTCTTGTGTAGCGTTGGATTTTATTTATAAAGTGCTTTTTAAGTGGGATGGAAATATAAGAAAATGTATAAAATTTAAAAGTAAGTTTTTCAAGTTTTTAACCCCTGGTTGTGGCCTAGGCCTAGATTATCCCGGGTTTGTAACTCAGCTCAATGGAGAAAATCTTGCTATGTAATTTTCTTAATCCATATTGTTGTGTGTAAATAGGAGACAGCAACCCTAGAATAACCACAGGGTGTAGGATTGCAAAGTGGTCGCTTGGTATTTGTCAAATATTGACGTTACCGTCATTTATAATCACAGAAAATTTATCATGGAATGCTACACTGTAAAAAAAGAATAAAATTCATCGAGTTTTATTACAAAAATTTGCATTTCATTTCAATTACGATGCATAAAATTCGAGCAAATTTTTATCGTAATCATGTGTCTCCTGAGTCGTGTGTACGTAATATAATCAAAAAATTCCCAGAGACTGGCTGAGTGCTAGATGTGTAGACACCGAAAAGAGTTCGACCCGGACTTTTGAACAAAAAGTTCAATGCAGTGAAGAAAGGTATTGAAAACGGCCCAAACAACTCCGTTTTATCACAGTTCTAAAGAACTCGACCTCTCCACGTCCAAACTGCAGCGAATATTGAGGAAAGATTTGACTCTGCATGCGTTAAGATCCTATTTACTCAAGAACTTTACTAAGTCGGCGGATTGCCAACAGCACCGCACGTTCTCTGATTGGGTCTTGGAAAATAAGAATGGTGACGGCGATTTTTGCAAAAAAAAAACGAATCACTTATATTAATAAGCAAAATGTCACATTTGAGGATCCGACAACTCGCAAGTGATTCAGTAGATGTTAATGCACCCACGACGATTGTCTTTTTGAGGCGGAGTGTAGGCCGAAATTGTTAAAGAGCCGTACTTTTTTAAAAACGACTAAGGTAGAGCTGTCACAGTGAATGGAGTCCGCTACAGAAATATGATGGACAGGTTTTTGCTAACAGATATAGAGTAGACGAACACAGTATGCTACGTGTCATACAATCGAGTCACGAAACAATCGAGTCATTGCGCACGAAGTTCCCTGTCCATTAGGGCGTATCGAATTACAATTTTTTTTCGAATTTCATATTCTAAGAGATCTCAAAAGTTGCACGAGGTTGTCAAGATCACCCAAAAAAAAATTTAAAAAAAAAAAGGATGTCTTCCTGTCCCGCAAGGACAAAGTTGTTTTTGGAGGAAAGCAGTAAAAAATAACGACTTTAAAATGCTTTGACTTTTATAAAAAAAACTACGTATGTCTTAAAGCAAAAGTAGGTATAGGCTTAAACTAACAATATATTGGTACACACGATGCCACTCACGATTCTTATCCACAGTTCCCTGTGAAGAATATTCGAAGCAAAAGTTGTAATCGAGATAGCACAGAACTTTTGATTGTCACCCAATATTTTAAATTTTGGTGGTATTGATTACACTGTTAACGTATTCCTTAAATTTGCCCAACGTATTCCTTAACGTATTCCAAGAAAATTTGCTCAATTTAGATTTTTCAAATATTCCTGAACAACACCCTGTCTAAAAGTTTAAATTCAAAATACTAGCTTAATAACAAAATACTTTGATAATTTTTTTTTTTATCATTAAAATGCTTAAAGTGCGTAAAAATATAAGAACTGCTTTGCTTGGTAAAACGTAACGTTGTCACGCCAAAATGCACCAAATGCACACTTAAATGCACCAAATACAAAAGAAAAAGTAAAAATAAAAATAATAATATTAAAATAAAATAAAACGATTTGGACAAGGATTTGGATAAGGATAATTAGATTAGAAAAAGAATGAGGGCAAGGATTTGGATAAAGGTAAGGACCAGAAATGAGGTAAGGACTATTTTAAAAATTTGAACAAAGATTAGAGCATGGATTTGAACAAGGACTAGGACAAGAATCCAAATAGACCTTTTTGAATAAAAGGTATTTTTTTCGGCAAAGTGGCGTTTTCTTTCTCAACAAAATCTCCTTAAAGATCGAAACATTAACTCCTACTTTTTTCCAATCTTTTTATTCCTTCCAAATAATAAGTCTGAATCCAAATTTATGGATTTTTATCATAGCGACTACAGACGTGTGCGCCGGTGCGTTGTCATCGTGGAAGAGCACTTTTTGTACATTTGCACTTTGAGAACACGACATTAAAAAAAATAAAAAAAATAATTCTTGGAGAGTACACGACATTCGCTTTTTTCCATTTTCGTCGAAATTCACGAGGTTCACTGCTTATTTTCTCTTCTACAAGAAAACATCTCCTGTCAAAAACAACTGTTTGTGCAAATGCATCTGCAGCTGCTGTGATTGTTGTTTTTTTTCACTTCAACTCTTTCAATATTTGGTCTGTTCGCGTACTTCTCCAGTGAAAAATATCCAGCAGCAACCTGCAAGAGAGTAACGCACAATTCTCTCTCAAATAGAAAAATATCCAAAAAAGTACTCGAACGCAAAATTTGCAAAAACTTGCAAGCCTCGATAACAGCTGATTACATTTCAAGTGGAATGAAAAACAAAAGGAAATTGGATATGAAGTATCCAATTTTTTTAGTTTTTTAAAGGAGATTTTCGACACAAAGATATAGGAGAAGTGATAAATAACGTTAGTAGCAAAGTTTTCTACAAAAATTTAAGATACTTTTCATATTTTGACGACTGCAGCAGTCAACCTCCGGTTTGTGAACATCAGTTTAACTAAATTTCTTTGATTGTTCAATTTGCAACTGACTTAAATCAGCTGTTTTCTAGCTTGCAAATTCTCGACAGTAAAAATTTTTCCAGCAGGAATTTGCAGCTTCCCCTCCATGTCAACTGTCACTTTGCGCTCTCAATTTCTCTCACTTTGCAAGTTTTTTGCGTACTCGAACGCCAAAAGCTGATAATTTGTGATAATTTTTGTGAAAATTATCACAAATTATCAGTACTCGAACAGACAAATTATTTGTGTTTTCAATGGCGGATTGTGAGCGCTCTTTTTTTGAGTATATTTTTTGACAGAAGATGTTTTCCCAAGCAACTGTCAATGCTACCTTGTATTATTATACCATGAATGGCTGTCAAATACAAACTAAATGACGCAGCTTGCTCAAAATTTGATAGTAGTCTATTAACAGATGGTAGTTGACAGGACTAGTGTTGCATTTAAAGTTTCTATGTGGAAAATTCAAAAAGGCACTGACTTCTCAAATGGCCCTCGTGGTTTTCATCCGCTTGTGGGGAACAAATTAAGCTTTTCATTTGTTAAGTTATCGCATGAATAAGGTTTACAAGGCAGGTTGACAACATTTTGACAAATTATTATTTTTATGTTGATAAATGGGTATGTACATAAGTAACTATTCTGAAATAATTTGAATTTTTTTTTTTTTTAGATCATGGTATAATCTCTAATTGAACTGTACAATAACTTCGATATTAACATTATTTCTTTCAATTAAGCAACGAATTTTTTTCAGTGTTCAATAGCACTTAATTTCAATGAAGCAAAGTCAAGGCTTGACATGAAATAGCTAGAATTATTCGCTTTGAGTTTGATAAAATTGAAGTGCAAATACTTCTGTTAGTTAATATTGGTTTTGTCATTAAAGAAGACAAAATCGTTACTTTTTTAAACAAGTGATAAGTAGAAGCTAATAATAAAATACATGCTAATAATAAACGATAAACAAAAAAGAGTTGACTGCATACAAGTGTCTAAACAGCCGGAGGTATTTACGTTATTTACGTGACAATGTTCACGTAATTTTGATTTTGCCTTTTCTCCTTTTGCTTTTGCTTGCTTTTCTTTTTTTTTCTTTTTGTGCTTTTGCTGTTGCTTTTCTCTATTGCTCTTTGATTTTGCTTTTCCTTATATTTGCTTTTGCTTTTCCTTTTATATGTTACATTACAATTTTCTTTAGCATCAAAGACATGCAACCATGGTGAATTGGCATTACATTAAGCGGATTCCATGGAGTCCCCCACATCACAACATTATTTTTTTAGTTTTTTTCTGTTTTGTATCATATAGTCGAAAACCTCAGTTTATGGTCGTTCCATTAAAATTACCCTAGCACCAATAGTCACGGTGGCGTCCGTGGCGTAGTTGGTTAAAGTGCGTGGCCGCTATGTCAAAGAACCTTGGAGACCCGGGTTCGAATCCCAGCAGCGACGGAAAATTATTTGAATTAAAATAATTTTTCTGTACGGCCGCCACCTCTCTGCAGACAATGGCAAACAATGGATCAGAGAGTAATCAAAATGCCATGTAAAGCTTCTTGAGTATAAGAACATTCCGTTCATCGCCGTTCGGAGTCGGCGTTAAGCATGTAGGTCCATTTCTCGGTCAATTGTGTACAAACTTAATAACACGCACAACACAATTGATCATAAGAAGCTAGGTCAAAGTCCTTTCAAGGGCTGAAATGGCCAGTTATTTATTTTTTTTTTTTTTTTTTACCAATAGTCACGGAGTTATAATTCCATGCAACGTTTATTGATTGTTGTTGCATTTTCACTGCATTAAACGGTTTTTATGACACCAAATATGATGACTAAGAACCATTAAAATAATAAAAATAAAAATAAACTGGCCATTTTAGCCCCTGAAATGACTTTGACCTTCTTGAGCTTCTTATGATAAAATTTAATTTACTTAGCCTAAGGAGGTGTGGTAGGTATAAAGAAGTATATATGTATATTCTTGATCAGCATCACCACTCGAGTCGATTTAGCCATGTCCTTCTGTCTTTCCGTCTAACTCCGCCTGTTCTCACGAGCAGCCTGTCCAAAGCCAGGATAAAGGAGGATGGTCGCAGGCAACGGGTTCGCCCTATCCTGTGTAAATGAGAAGGGACTACCCAGATTCTGGAGTTGGTCGCCCAATCTGGGTAGTAGGTGGACCGATTGACTTGATCAACGGTAGCGTATGCC
Source organism: Pherbina coryleti (assembly GCA_943735915.1). Classification (NCBI taxonomy): domain Eukaryota; kingdom Metazoa; phylum Arthropoda; class Insecta; order Diptera; family Sciomyzidae; genus Pherbina; species Pherbina coryleti. Next base: position 28,215,618 of record OX030951.1, read on the forward strand.
TACAAGGGAATAGCAATAATCCTAAAGAATTTGTTAGCACGGGGATAGTCGTTACTCTCGACATACGTATTGTTGCAAGTCCCCACTGATACATTTTGCATTCGTCTCCTGGATAGTCTTATAAGTCTTCGACTTATAAGGCTGGTATAAACGTTGTAATCAAGAGGTGTCAGATTGGGTACTCCGAGTGTGAAAAGTTAAACTTAGTAGCCTCGGAGTGCCGGTTTGAAAAGATGGTGATATTGGGTGCTGCGAGTGACTGGGTGTTCATTTGGTGGCCTGTAGTACTAGTTTAACAAGGTGTCCCAAGGTGTGATTGATAAGGTGTATCAAGGAGTGTCATATTGAGTACTCCGAGTGTGAAAAGTTTATCTTAGTAGCCTCGGAGTACAAGATTGATGAGGTGTCAAGAAGTGTCATGAGTACTCCGAGTGTGAAAAGTAATATCTTAGTAGCCTCGGAGTACAAGAGTGACGGGTGTATGAGTTAACTAGTGCTGCAGGTGGCTAGGTGTTCATTCCAGTAGCCTCGAGTACCAGTATTAAAATGGAGTATATAGTGGTGACCTTGGGTCACACACAGTCAAATGCGATGTGGTCTACGCTGTAGCACGTCCAAATAGTGGTGGCTTTTCCTTCACAGTCAAGTGTGATGAATGCAAATGTGTTGGTGTTGTGATAAATGCGTGTCGGGGAAAATCCTTTAGCCCAGGAGACTATCGTGGGCTGGCCCTTCGGGGAGTATCGTGCTGGCTGTGGTAGTTCAATGTCGCGAACAGGTCTGTGGATCGGCGTGGAGTTGCGCTAAACAACCGGGTGGCAATGCCTTACATTGCAAGAGATGTTAGACGGGTCTCGATTTCCACCAATAAATGTGGATGATGACCCAACTAATCATCCACGATTGGTACTGTTGCGTTCCAGCATCGGTGCTATCCATACAGTATATTTATTAATTTAAATATACAACTTAAGTATGGTGTGCAACCGGTGTTGAAACTACTATGACAGGGCGTTGGTCGCGTCTGGAGTTATGGAAGTGACGCTTAGGAGAGGTATGACGGACGTCCTAGATTCATTAGCATGGAATTGACGTCCTGAAGATTTATCTCCTAGGCATCAATTCCATGAACCTCGACCCCATTGCCATGGGGCAACGTGGAATAAGGCCTATACGGCAGGTGTCTGCGTTACTCAAAATGGAATTTCCTTCTGTCTTTCCGTCTGTCTGTGATCACGATTACTCCAGAAGCTATTCTCTTTTGCGGGGCTCAAAACACTTCACTCAAAAATTTAAGTTTATTATGAATGTGAATGCGTTAGATGTTCTTGAGTCATATTAGGTCTGTTCCCGTACTCTAAAGTTTTAGTCCAATTTACCATTTTTACAGGTTTTAGTCCGAGAAGCGTTCCCGTACTCGAAAAAATGGTAAAAGAGAGTGCAATAGAGAGAGTAAAAAATTTCCCCTCCCTGTCAAAAGCTGCAAGTTTTAGTCCGAGAAATTTCTTCTGGCAAAAATGGTAAAAGTGTCAAACTGTTTGTTTACATGTTAACAAAGAAATTGCAAAACAATAAAAGTGCTTTAAAATAAATAAAAAACTGTTGGAATGGAAACCAAAAACATGGTAAATTGTATAAAAACTAAATATAAATGTTTATTTGAGAATTAATTTTTATATTGTTCAAAATCTTCAGCATGTCGTCTGCACTGCCAATGCTTCACATCAAACAAACGATTTTATTTGACAGTTTACACAATTTTAGTCCAAAAAGCGTTCCCGTACTTTTTTGTGTTTTTCAATATTTTTGAGAGATTTTTCCTTACTCTTACGTTTTTGACAGTTTTACCATTTTAAGTCCAAAAAGTACGGGAACAGACCATTTATATCGATGGTATGTTTTAAACCACCGGAGAGCTCTAAAAGATCGCTCAGAAGAAGCTGCAAATTGATATTATTACCCCTCACACTTATAGCAACGGGGGCAATTTGCCCACCCTGCTTCCCCCCTTCCGGCGCCACTGACGCCTATGCATTATAGAAAAATGCTTTTTTCAACTTTTTTAGAAATCTGTGCATTAAAACGTAACGTTGTCACGTCAAAACTACTAACACCTAACTTGCTTAAATTCTACTCTCTTCTTTAGACTCTTCGCGCGTGCTCTTGCTATTTATAGCAACTTGTTAAAAGCATGTTTGACTTTGAGTCAAACAGCTAGAATGTTATTAACTCATTTTAACGCCTGGCTGAGTGGCGCAACATCAACCATTGTTGAACATTTTTTGTAAATAATATTCTAATTGCTGCTATTAATGGAGTATTAAAATATAAACTCAACACCCTCGTTCTCTCTCACGCACGATCTCTCCCGCTTTCACTTGATTGAGCCTTTTTTTATAATGCTATTAAAATTATCGCTGCTTAACTCTTTGAAGTTTGACGTTTGCAAACTTTCAGTTTTAGCCATGGACAACATTTTATTACAATCAGTCGAAACAGTTTAACACCGGGCTCTGATCGGTACGCGTGTGTAGGTGTCATCAACTCAACTACGATCGGCTCATCAAAAAAATCAAGAAAAGTGTAGCCGGGTGTCAAGTTTGTTTTAATCAAGTTGTGGGTGAAGTTAAACAAGGATAAAAAAAGATTAAAAAAAAAAAATAAGTGAAGAGCAATTTAAAAGCAATAATGAAGTAAGTTTAATTTTATTTAAAAAGGTGTTAATAATTTTCGAAGTTTTTAAGGATTTCTTCGTGCAAGACAGACTCATCACCCATTTAATTAATAAGTTTATAATGTTTCATAAAACAAAAGTTATTATTTTTTAGAAACAGCACTTTGTCAAAAAGTTAGCGAATGGTTCAACCTAGGCTTTTGCAGTTCGGTATTCCCACAATTTTATTAAATCACACTCCGCAGTTAATTTGTAATTAAATTGTGTTTTTGTTGTTATATAGATGATCGTGCAAATTAGTTCACTTTGATGTGGATTTTCAAGTGCGCTTTGTTGTTGTAATTGACGGTTATGGCCTTTTTCTATTAACGTGTTTGCTTAAATTACATAGATACGAGAATTTTTTACTTGTTTTGTTTTATTTCGTTTTTGCAATTTTCTACACAATTTGTCTATTTGAATTGCGGTACTTTTATTTTATTGTTGTATCAAGTGTCAGAGTAGTGCTCTCTTAACTTTTGTCTTACAAAAAATATGTTTTTATTTTTTAGTTGTCATTAAAAACAAATTTATGAAAATAAAAATATTACAAATAATTTTATTTTTTAGTTACATTTTACACAATTTTTTACGTGTTTATTATGCATTATGTTATTATGACGCCAGAGTGACCTACAAATTGAACACGAATTACTATATAAAAGGTAAAGTGCCATTAGCCACAATTATGTTGTTGTGATCACGCTAATTGTGATCCAACTCACAAAACTTAATTTACAACTAAAATTTAAATTTCCACTTGAAAATGAAATGAGCTCTGAGGTTCGAGTCTTCCCTGACACAGAAAATATTTTAAATTGAAATTAATTCTTCTGATCGGCCGTCACCTCTTGGCAGAATATGAAGGCTTCTACTTATGTAGTTATATTTCGTTTTTGTTTCTTCCGAAAAACTGGCCATGGTACTACTTGCGACACGTGTAACGACCAATTCGGAATGATGCACTGAACACATTGACGACAACAGGATCGACAAGCTGTCAAATAAGGAATAGTTCTATATCGACAACACCATGGTGGAATAATTATAAGGTGATGTCATCCCATGACATTTTTCAATATATTTTTTGACATGCTGCCTTATTTTGACAATTTGAAAGGTTTCATATAAACATATTTGTATGAAAATGTCAACATAAGGCAGCGTATTTTTTTCTGAAATTCTGGATGAGAACACCATGGACAACACGACATTGTAACATTAGACAAAATTCTCTCTATAAGAAATATAAGGTCGTTCAACAAGAGGTGTGATTTTAAATTTCCCACAATTTTGTCTGGTATTAACATACAACTGTCATTTGATGACGTTGAAAAAAGAAAAACTAGAAGATTTTCAGATATGGATAGATACACACTCGCACAATGCATTGAAATAGTGACACCTTTAGTTGACAGACCCTTTCCATGTAAAACTAGTAAGAAATGATCTTCGACTGGGCCGAAGTTAAAATACCCCCACTTCGGAAACAAAGTATATTCAAAGTCTTAAGCAGTCCTTAAAATGTTTCTTTGTAAAACCATTCAAAGAATCAAGAATATGTATACATTTCTATACCTGCCACGCCTCCTTATGGGCGTTACAAACGGAGTGACGAAATTAATATACCCGGTTTACGTTTTTTAAACGTAGGGGTATAAAAATTTTACATATGTCGTAATATCGCTGTTGTCGTCAATTTGTTCATTATAGGTCTATTTCTGTACTCGTTTCAAGTAAAGTTCGAGTAATAGAGAGTAATTTGATTATATGTCAAAATGAGAAAATTTGTCAAAAAGTACGGAAACGACTTCAAGTAAGCTTCAAGCACAACAGCTGTTCTTTAACAATTGAAATTAAATATAAATTGAATTTACTGGTTGGTTTATTTAAAAGAATGGAAAATTCAAATAAGTTGCAAAGGAATTGTTCTCTGTCTTCCATTTGCGTTAATTTTGCTTATTTTAACTTTATTTTTATAAATTTTCTAACCAATATCATACATTTTTCAACCACAATTTAATTTTATCAATTTGACAATCAGCTGTTTGAAGCTTGAGATTCGTGCTCGAAGAAAATTGTCAAGTAAAGTTCAAGTAAAATTCTAGTAATAGAGAGTGACATTTTGCTTGTTCTTCTACTCTATCGTGCTGAAAAATGTGTACGGAAAACAGACCTTATGTGTTACTCTACAAATTGTTTACCAGAAGCCTTCCGTCAAAAGCTCCCACACAACAGCTCAAACAAAGGTATTTTTGAGAGCTTAAAAAATTAAATTAATGGCTTATCCGCCGTACGGTCCTGATTTGACTTATTTTTTTCCAACACATCAAAGGAGAACGGTGGACAAGGACCGTTTTCGACGATAGAAGAAGCCGTTATTACATTCAAAAACTATGTTTGGAGGTGTCTCAAGCGGAATGGGATAAATTTTATGAAAAATACTTCAAACGAATGCAAAAATGTATTAATCAAAAAGGAGACTATTTCAAAAACCAGAAAAAAAAATTCGGTCTTTATATATATGCCCAATATTTATGTTGTAACCCTCGAGTGGCATATCTCGAGGATAGTGAATTAATTAATCTATTAGGATAGTTCTAAAGAGTAATTCTTGAGAAGCTTTATCATTACATGAGAAATAATTTTTTATAATGTAAGCCTAGGTACAACTTTATATTTATTAATGATCATTTATGCTTTACAAAATTTCGAAGTTCACTGTATTATTAAGGGTATTCAGAAAAAATTGTTAAGACCTGCTAAGTTGCTAAATTGTTAAAGTTAGCAGGTGTTGATGTGACCGCACCTGCTAAGACATTTTACAATCAAATGCTAAACTTTAGTTTTTTTAAAGTTAGGTAAAATTCTACACTCAATAAATTTGACGTTTCAGACTTAACAAATGGTATCTGCTAAACAAAAACATGGTGCTGAGCTTGTTAACTTGCTAACAAGTTGCTAAGTCTTTTCCCATACAAAATTTTGACAAGACTTACCAAATTCGTTAAGTTTAGCAATACTTTAGAGAATGTAGTGAATACCCTTATTGTATTGATAATTATCAGTCGTGTGGTTCATTATGGTTAGGAAATTATTTTATAATGTTCTTATTTAAAACTTTTTATCAAATTCTATCTGAGTTATTCTCAATCCGATTTAATTAATATTAACAAATAGAGTAGGAAGATAGCGATAACAAAAATCGGAATTCCGTCGTGAGCTCTATTGAAGTAGCTAATAGATAATAAGTAGCTAACTAATAAATACATCAATTGATTAAAAAACCTCCTTTATAATTCTTTTAAGCACTTGACTATTGTTCCGTATAAATTTACAATTTTATTTTTTTTAATAGTGACAATAGATATCGTAACATGAAGCAAATACTTGAATGGTTTTAAATTTTAAATGTATTATCTTTGGTATTTTCTTTAAACTTTAAGGGGATTTTCAAACTTTTAACTAGGAAAATTAATAAATCTTATTTTATGTTCTATAAGAATTAGGGTTTCCACCTTAAATTGAAGATAGTGGACCGATTGGCGATAGCGCCCATGGTCAGAAACTTGGATTTAAAATCAGTGTCTTAGCCCAAACAACTAAGAAAAAAACTTTTTCCCCCATCTTTTGTAAGGCAAAATCCCACACTGACTCAACTATTATAAAAAAGCGAAAAAATATTCTTTTTTTTTAAAGTTAATTGATTTATTGAACAACTCACTCAGTTTTTCATTTTAATATGAAATGTCACGTTTTTAATGTCACATGCTTCAGTTAAGTAGAGGTGAAAGCAAATAAATAGTTAAAAAAAAATCTAATAAATTGAGTAGAAGCTGTATAATTTGTTAATTAATAACTTTGTTCGATTTATTGTGCAGAACAAAACGGGCAACACTTTTAAAGAATGAGTTAACATAATTTTTTTGTAGCACAACAAAATTATAAAATGTTATGCTGTGGGTACTAGTTTTCTACCAACTTCGAACGACTAAAATTGTTCGATTGTTCTTTAGAAGCTTGTATTATAGAAGCTTTATGTGTCATTATTTAGAAGAGAGAGGTGACGGCCGTTCAGAAAAGTTGGATTTTCCAACTGAATTTTCTGACAGCCGTATTTGGAAACGGCCACCACGCTTATAATACGAGTCAATCCCAAATTCTAAAAGTTGTCATGGTATATTTAAATTAACATCTTTAGACTTAGTTGACAAACTTTTTTATTAACACAAAGCTATAACTCATATAGTTTGTATACAAAATACCAACTCATAAAAAAAAAATAATAACTGAAATGTTAACTTTCAGTCGTTCTTTCATTTCATCATTGCGTGGTTATTAAAAAAAAAAAAAAGAGTAAATTATACCATGTTTATGTTTACCTTTGTATGATCGATCTTAAAACACATGTTCCGAGTATGAAAACATCGGAGTATCATTCAATAAAAAAGCTGCTTTTGATATTAACCTTCATATTGCCACATATGATGATTAGGAGTATCCACCATAACATAACCACGAAGACAGAAAATTCTCAAAACAAAGCACATTCGCTCAAAAATAGCAGTCAGTTGATCAAACTTGTTGGAATAATAAAATAAAATAATTTTCTTTATCTTGACGCTTTATTGTATTATTTTATGTACGAGTATAATTGTCAAGTATAACTCATTAAACTTGGCAACTGGCAAAAACTAGTAAGTCTTAAATGTCAATTCTTGGCAAATAAAGTTCAATCTAATCAGATAATTATGACAAAGTACGACTTTAAAATACAACCGCTATTAAAGTGATAGTCAGTTTTACTTGGAGTTTAGGCTATGGTAGATATGAGTTATCTACAAATTGTTTTAAATCAACAATATGTTAGGTATAGACTTACTCAAGAGTACGCTACATATTATAATGGATTGTTTATACACTAACAGACAATACTTCTACTAAATTGACAACGTCATAAACATTCATACATGTGTTTCAGAAAATTTTTAATTGAATTAAGCAATTTTAATTTTATCTTCATCTTTATATCACTTTCAATTATCATATAATTTAAACACATAGACTTAATGAAACAACTAATTCAATAAGGAGTTTTTTTTTAAAGACTTTAAATTTTGAATTGAAATAAAATACGGAGCTTATATAATTTCGAAATAAAAATTGGTTTAATGGAAAGATAATTTTATGACATTAGTATTATATTTTGGGCAAGTGGCCGCCGGGGCTTGCACGAATGTGGCGATATTCTTGAAGTTTAATTTTCGACCCCCTTTGTCGTGACAACGGGTTTCCAAAATATTTGAAACAAGAATTTTTCTAAAATGCATGGATGTTGCAATGAATTGTTAATCAGTGATTGATAACTCCAAATGTTATGAGAAATAACATGACAGCAAAAGTTAATTCTTTGACTTTATGACAAAAATAAAAATGAAAGTAACATGAAATTATAACGCGCTATGCATAGGTGCTACTGTAAAAAATATTATACGCTAGTAAAGGCTGGTTCTTAGCACTCATGACAAAAATAAACAAACATCTATGATCGGTATGTAGCAATCGTGCAACAGCGTTGCATGAAATTATTACTCGGTGAGTATATGCAGCCCAGTAAATGTAACAGAAATTAATGATTGATACTTGGCCTTACGACAAAAATAAAAAAAAAAATAATTTAGACGTCGTCAGGCTGCTTAGGTAACAGCATATGCAACAAAGATGATATGTGCAAAAAATGCAATGGACTTATTATTTGGTGAGTAGAAGTGTTACGAAAAATTGTATTTTATGACAACAAAAATGGTTTTTTGACCTCATAACGAAAATGAAAGAAAATTTTTGGAGCCACGACACCACAGAGACAACTGATTAATGCACCAAAAATGCAAAACCGATGAAAAAACGTTGCATGGAATTATAATTCCGAGACTTACGGTAAATTTTATGAAACGACAGTAAAGCTGACGCCTTTGATCAAATGACAAAAATAAAAAAAAAAATAGCTTCAAGGTAATAGCCTCTCAGGGAACCCCTTCTGGTAACCAAATGCAAAAATGCAAAAGTAAAAATAAATAGAAAAAAAAAATATAAATTAAAACTAAAATAAGGACAAATATTAAAACAAGGATTAGAACATGGAATTGGACATAGATTAGATCGTGAAATTAAACAAGGATTAGGACAAGAACTCAGACAATTACTAGGAAAATGGCTATAAGAAGAATTTGGACAAAGATTTAGACACACCTAAAATAATTTTGGAACCAGATTGGGAAAAGATTAAGGACAATGAGACAAGTAATAGAACAAAGCTATGGACACACTTAGGACAAAGATTGCGAAAAAAAACTAGGACAAGTATTAGGGAAGGAATTCGAAAAACCATAAGGTCAGAAAAACCTCTCTCCACTCTGCAACAAATTCAAAATTTTAATGTTTGTTGTATTTCACCGAATTCACCCTTGCTTCGTACTGCTTTGTTGTTGTATGTACGCACTATATATCGTTGCTGTTTTGAACATATTCGCGATCGCGGGCGCTGTCACAATGCATGTTGTTGGTTTTTATGTCCTTTTCGTTGTTGGTAAATGTAGCGATGAGGCACAATTCATATTGGGCCTTACCAATAGTTTGCTACTTTCATAGAAAGTGTCGACATTTCTGATTAAAGCTTATACTTTAAAAATTTCATACCAATAAACGAGAAAGTATCGACATGTGCTCTAGTCAGGCCCGTAGACAAGGGGGGATTTTTAGGGTTAAAACCCCCCTTATGGTCCAAAAAGTATGAAGAAATACTATATTAGCATTAATATAACTTTGCCAATTTGCGAATACTTGCTGCACGTGCGTCTTTTTTCTCTAACAGTGCAAAGTGCAAGTGTAAACAGCACAGAAAAAACATCAACACGCTTAAGTTATCGAAAAAAGTTCTATACATTCAATTGAACTTTGTCAGCCACCAGCAATTTAAGAATTTATTGCGTTAACAGGTGCTACGTGAAAGTGGTGAAATTTTGATTGAGTTTCGTTAGACAAGTTTAAGAGTTTCTATTGTTAATTTTACTGTGCCAAAACTACAAACATGAGCCTACTTAATTGGCTGCAGAAACCAGAAGTAAAAAAGGCTAGAACGGTGGAAAGTAAATGCTTGATTTACTTGACAAAAAAAAAAAAGTAACTAAAAGTTAAAAAGTAACTTTTTGCTTGATGCGGAAACGACAAAATCTGAATATTATATTTCATCAGTATTGCAGAATACAAAGAAGTTTTAAAGTGTTTTTTTTCAAGTTTGTCGCTTTATTGTGGAAAATTTGTTACAAATTCATTTTTCAAAGCATTGTCCATCGCTAGCCACTGATTTTCCCATCTTTCTGGCAATTATATAAAAAATACCTTTTCATTTATCGATATCAAAAACTATCGATATTTTTTTTTTTTATCCAAAGCCCCCCCCCCCTTAGGTAAATCCTGGTTACGGGCATGGCTCTGGTATCATACTTTAAGGGAAGGGTTCCCTCATTATGGACAAAAATAAGGCAAAGTTTGTATTTTTGTTGTAGGACAATGAAAAGGCGTACGAACTTTTGGTTTTGATGATTATATTAGTTTATTATCAGAGAATTTAAAAAAGTGAAAAAGTTGAAAAAATTCAAAATGGCGGCTACAAAATGCACATTTCCGTGGGCCCCTGCGCGCGAAACAGGGTGTTCTAACTAAAATTCTGCCACTTCTTGTGGTGGACTGAAATCAAAAATTGTTGTTATTACTTAAAGATAATGATATTTTCTATAACTGGAACTAAAATTGTTATTATCCATGTAAAATTCATTGAATAATGAACATTAGAACTAAAAGTTCAAATTTTGCTTTTTTTTCTATTTCAACAACGTTAAAAAATATAAATAAATAATTTTTATACATGATGTTAGTTCAGGGCATACAAAAAAGCATGCACTTCCAAACAGTTCTTAGATAAAGAGAATCGGATCAATAGATCAGGCCTGAGAGTTTTAGTTAGATCGGAAAACGTGGTTTCGAGATAAGCGCGTTTGAAGATTTTTTAAAAGTTTAGTTTGGACGTAGCGCGCGTGAGATAGGTGTCTTCAAGACGTTGCCATTCGAAAAATATTCGTCGGATCGAAAAATCCATTTACACACATATTCTACACATATGTGGCTTTCATTTTTTGCAAAAAAAATCGATTTTTTAGTCCAAAATGAGGGAACCCTTCCCTTAATAGTATCGGCTTCAGCTGATGCTAAAAATTTTAGTAGAATGTCAATTCTTAGCTGTCAAACAAGGCAAAGCACATTCACAATAGATTAAAGCTTATACTTTCAAAGCGAATACTGATTTCGTTTATTGGTATGGAGAAATAAAAAGTTGACTACTAATGAAAAGCTTATACTTATTAGTGCCAGCTTTTTCTTAGTATCAGCTCTTGACTATTGGTAAGGCCCATTGTGTTGTTGGTTTTATGTGTTGTTCGTTGTTGGCAATTCTTAATTGTGCCACAAATCCAACGCTTTGTTTTTGATGTTGGCTTCTTGTTGAAATTTTTGCTATACTCATCAAATAATTTTTGTGGGTATCGCTGAATTAAAACAAGAGTTTGTACATGAAATAGGATAAGTATTAGTAGAAATATAAGGCCGAGGGAGAGAATGAAGAACTAAGGATTTCAGTTGTTATACCTATTCAGACAAGTATGCCTTTTAACGAAATGATGGATAGATTATTGGGAAAGAAGAAGCAATCAAGTGAAACATGTGTAGGATGTTTTAGGCGTAACGGGAAGCTTTAGAAACATCTGAATTAGAATCAGTGGCAAGATTCCACCATTCACGAACTTCTCTATCACCAACTATAACTTTTTAAGTCGTAAATATTGATGAATTTTCAATATAAGTTGATAAGAAAATAGGAAAGTTATGTAGAAAGATTCAAACGCAAAACCATGGCCTGGCCGGGATTCGAACCCGGGACTTCTGGGGTGTGAGTCAAGTGCGCTACTTACTCGACTATGGAGACTCGACTTCCGAGTCAAACCAATGAGTTAACATAATCCCAGAGAAAATAATCCAAAGGCGTTGAATCGCTCGGGCTTGTTGACCAATTGACTGGTACATTTTAAGAAATAACTTGTTCGCCAAATGTTTCCTTCAGTAAGTCAACGAACCGCACGGTAATATTCCTGAACCGATCCCCGATTTTAGAAATAAACTTGGATAATTTGCAAGTGTTGTTCTGTTAATTGTTTGACTTTCGCCGCTTTGCTTTAGATAAGCAAATTATTGTAGTTAATTTTATTAAGTATAAAATTTCATTCGACCCATAAAATCAATCCATCAAAAATTAGGAAAACAACCCATAATATACTACTCGTATAAGGCCAAAAAAAAAAAAGGCAGTATCAATATTATACTGATAAGAAAAAATATAAACATCATTATTGCCCACTTTGACTAGTTTAATTGCCAATTCATGTTAAACATGTTGTAGCGATATGACTGACAATTGGACTGTGAGAGCACTGATAATGATCGCTAAAATACGATTCACTTGCTCAAATGCAAGTTGGTAGTAGCGATATGAGTTTTTTTTTTGTTTGTTGAATGAAATTAATAGCAATCGCTTAATTGGTGTCGGCATGCCTATATATGTATATGTAGGGAATTATGAATGATTTTGTAAAGTTGCGACAAACTTTTGACGTGTTGAATTTTAAGTTATAGGTACAAATCAACATAAATAAATGTATCATAATATACTACATGTTGTATGTTGTTTTCAATAACCTTGTCCTATAACTTCGTCACAAGAGTGAATTTCCACTAGATAAACTCAAACGTGTTTGAATTCGAAACCTCAGTTTCTCTTTGACAAAAAAAAAAAAAAAATACAAATTTGAATAGATGCATATCCATACCTTCTGATTAAGATTTTTCTCTGAACTGTTTTAGCTTACAGAGTGGTAAGGTTTATTGAACAACGTTATGTTTACCGCGCAGGTTTCAAAAAAAGTTGAAAACCATATTTTTTCAAAATGCATCGGCATTGCATGGAATTGTTTCTCACTGAGTATAGGTGCTATGATAAAAGTTATGATACGTCCGAAAAGGTTAGTTCTTTGAATTTATGGCAAAAGTATAAAAAAAATTATATAAAAAGCAACGAGACTATTTTTTTTTAAATTCCAAGCTTATTTTTCTTCCTATTAAAATGTTTAGAAAAAAAGACCCGAAAAATAAGCTTGAATTTTAGGCCCGACAAAATATCGGGCGTTTTCCCATATTTTAATTTGTTTGTTCCCAAAAAGTTCAGACATTTCAAACTCGTTATGATATAATAGTTCGCCCTTGTACTGAAGGTAAAAAAACAACATTCCGTATAAGGACAAATCATTTTATCACAAAAAAAAAAAAAAAAAAACACCATTTGGACCTTATCCGGACATAACGTCCATGTACCCCTTGTCCATGGAACAACATGAAAAACAAATAAAATTAAGGAAATTTTTGCAGATATTTTGAGGAAGGATTTCTTGCAGAGGAACATTAATTTACTACTCAAATCTGTTCTTTTATATTTTGATAATCTTACATTCAATCTGGATCACGGAAATTACGACCGAAAAGTTCGGAAATAAAGCTGAAAATTTCGGACTCTACGAAGAACGGCTACTAAAAGAACACGAGCACAGCTTACAATAGAACAAATAGCTGTTTGTTTGCACAACACATAAAGCTACAAAAAACCCCAGGTCAAAAAAATATAATGGCGGGGCTTAGAAGCCTATAAGTACAATGTTGCCGATAGCTTTATTTTCGAAGAAAAATGGTCCAATGATGCCACCACTCCACAATCCGGACCAAACTGTCACTCTCTGTGGATATATCGGCTTCTCGATAACATGGTGCGGGTTTTTCGAGACCCAGATGCGGCAATTTTGTTTGTTAACGTAGCCGCCGAGATGAAAATGCACCTCGTCAGAAAAGATGATTTTTAGCCCAAATCATCTTCTTTTCAAATAATGCACTGTTTGAGCTACACAGCACTCACTTTGGAAATAAGTTTCCGATATTTCCCAACGTTGTTCAAGCGTAAATAAACTCATTTCTCGCGGAGGTATGATACTGAACTTATGTCAAGATTTCGAGCGGGAAACAGCTGTCAGTGTCAAAATAACCTATGATTTAAAAAGAAACCACTACATTGCCCACCCTGTACAAAGCGGCGTTATTAAAATAGCAAAATTATCTAAAAATATTTATTTAAACACTTGAAATTTTGCACATTTCCTTTGGTTCTAAATGTGAACTTTGACTTTGAAATTTTGCAATATCGGACGAAAACCAAGCCTACCTCCCATACTATATCAAAAGTAAATATATCAAAATGGTACAATCTCTAAATATTCCACAAAAAGTTCTCAATAACCTTGCTATTTTCCACATAAGCTTTTATATCTCTCTATGCTTGAAAACCACGCCTATTTTAATGATATCAGTTTGTATGGGAAAATATATAATTACGATAGCTTTAAAATTAAGGCTGTACTCGTTACGAAGGACATCGATAAATCGACTCGAAAGGCAAAGTTAATCAAGAATATGTATACTATTCTAAACCCACCACACCTCATTATGGGGGTTATAAACGGAGGGACAAACTTAATATACCCCTTACGCAGTAAGCGACTGAGTAAACGCAGCAAAAGGTTTTGGGTAATTTGTAAATCGCTTGAGTACGTTGTAAATTACCAAATTTTTAACAATGGCTTTACATAAAAAGCAAAGTTATTCAACATTAATTTAAAAGAAATTAAGTTGTGCTTGACTTCATTCGCTTCATACGTCAAGGCCCGAAGACGAACATACATAAATATTTTCAAAAACCACACCTCGTAATCTTATCACTTAACCGGGTTCATTGAAGTGTTGTAAAATACTTTTTTTTTATTTTTTGTGCAGCAAAGAACAATAATTAAAGACAATTATATTCGTTTAACTTGGCGTGATTTCAACATTTTCAATGTTGCCTATACACGCAATCGTAAAACAAATGAAAACGAAAGTATTTATTAATAACTTTTATTAAGAATATTTAAATTTTGTATTTTCAGACTAGTTCTATCAAAAAAATTCTTTTTATGGACGGCACTCTTTGCGTTAGTTATAGTTGCCATAACTCTTGGCTTGGTTTTTGGCTTGAAGAGCAAAGATGACGACACGGTTACACTACGTGGTGCAGTTGTATCGAATGGTGAAGGTTGTGCCAGAATCGGAAGGTTTGTGAATACAAGCGAGTTTTAACTCAGAAACCAAAGTACCAAAGAAATTAATTCCGCTAATATCCTTATAGTCGCATGCTTGAGGATGGTGGCTCCGCGATAGACTCCGCAATTGCTACTTTGCTCTGTGAGGGTGTTATGTTGCCGCAAAGTATGGGTATTGGTGGAGGATTCGTAGCAACGATTTATACGAAATCAACTGGCAAGGTTGCGACATTGATAGCGCGTGAGTCAGCACCAGCGGCTGCTCATAAGGACATGTATGTTGGAGTCAATATAACGGGTAAGTCTTTTACAGCATTTCATTAATAAACAGCTCAATATGGCTTAACTTCTAAAGCAAATACTTTTGATCACCCTAAAAATTTGGTAAACCCGAAATAAAATCGTTCTTAAATCCTCATCCTCACTTATTTTAACCTACTCAACTGTAAAAATATTTTGAAACTCTTATCTTAGAACTGTTTTAATGACGCAGTTAACATTTTATTGCCCACTCTAATTGAGATAATTTTCTCAGCGAACCTTTATTTAATTTGGTTTTACGTTACAAACTTTTGTCCAATAAATTCATTCACACCAAATTTATTAAAATAATAAAATACCATTTTTTTTATAACTTTTTCGTAGGTGCCTTGGCTGGCGGTGTCCCAGGTGAGCTACTTGGCTACTGGGAGCTACACAAACGGTACGGCCGTCTACCATGGAAGGTGCTCTTTCAACCCACAATCGAGCTTTGTAAAAATGGGCACGTGGTTTCGAAATTTTTATCCAATGTTTTGGTGTCAAGAGAAGATAGAATACGTAATGAGCCTTCAATGGCGGAAGTATTTGTCAAGCCAGATGGTTCGCTCTATAAAGAGGGTGAATATCTAAAGCGTACCGTCTTGGGACAAACCTTGGAACATATTGCGGAGCATGGCATCGGTGCCATATATGATGGTGGCGAAATTGGAAAAATGTTTGCCGAAGACATTCAAGCCATGGGAGGCATTATAACGGAGCAGGATTTACGTGATTACAAGTAAGTCTAGCGGAGTAAATTATTATTTAAGTTATTATTACGTCTCGGAAATATGCAAATACGAATATATCAAACGGAAATTGTCAATCTATTTCCGCTGCGGATATTCCAGAAAATTTTTATACACATATAATACTAGTAAACCCGTATGGCATTAAAACGCCAAAATGAAAAATTTGTTTTTATTATTAGAACTGTTGTAACTTTTTAACATATTTCTGTATTAACTATTTTTGATGTTATGAAACCTTCATTGTTGGGTAGGATGCGCTGCATACTCTTTTTTTACTAAAAATGTTCACGCCATCTAAAGAGCGGACTCGACTTAATGTCAGATAGAATTGGCCGTGTGCGAATACTGGGGCTTGCAGGTATATTGTAACTTTTCTCAACAACTGTCTTAGGCTCTTATTAATAGTCATAGCAAATTACAGAGACCGAATATTGAAAACATTACATTTTAAATGGAAAAAATTTTTCCGATGGACTGAGCTTAATTTTTAGTATAAGAATTCGCTGAACAGTGCTTGCACCGATTAGTAAAATGCAGTTGACAGTATTATTGTAAGGATTAAAAATCTCCAGTCAGGTTTTATTGCTAAGTTCTTTCGCTGTATTAAGATTCCTCATCAGCACAACAGTTGCATCTGTTTTCAGCGTTAAGTGGTGTCGCGGAAGACCGCTTACCTACTTCAGTGCTATTAAGGAACTCCGTTGGGAAGTTTATTTGTGTATCCACTTCATCCGAAACGGTTGTGTCAATGCTTTTATACAAAACGTCTAGATAAGATAATAGTTCAATTACCAACAAATTCATTTTGAAACCATACTTCGTCTATTGGTGCAAGAATACCTTTTTCTTACATGGCACCAATATTTATTAGGTTTTGTAGATCATAATTAAAATCAATCGACAATCCGTGACCTAAAAGGAGGTGATCAAAAATTAATTTGATTAATTTCCGGTTCAATCTCTAGGTAGTGTGTCACAGCCAAATTTCGCAAATAACTTGAAAATTCCTTTTCGCCTTTGTCTAATCGAATTTGTTCAAGCTTTATTGGTTTTGCGTAAAATCACAATTCATGACTTTTAATGTTATTTTCTATTGTTACAACGCGTCCAGAATAAGGGAATACTGGAAAAGTTTCCTTAAAATACAACAACTTTTCAAAGAACAGTTTACAAATGTCTGGTAA
Source organism: Pherbina coryleti (assembly GCA_943735915.1). Classification (NCBI taxonomy): domain Eukaryota; kingdom Metazoa; phylum Arthropoda; class Insecta; order Diptera; family Sciomyzidae; genus Pherbina; species Pherbina coryleti. The sequence continues at coordinate 28,232,851 of OX030951.1, forward strand.
TATCGCGAAACATGCGATAAATTACTGTCAGCGCTACTGCATGAATCATACTTGCTTCATGAATAATGATAAGATGCGCATAATCAAAGTACCTTCCGTGCGCACAATTGGTCTAAACGCCTGATACAGATGTATTTCAAGAAGAGGTCTAGGAAGCCAAATTTATTTCTTCCTTTCTGATGCATAACCCAATTTATTCTTCTGTGGACGACAGCAGTACTTAATCATTCATTTTCTTTCAAAAATATCACGAGCTCTTTGGAGATTGAAAGAAAGAGTTAATGACTTGAAAAAATATCCGAGTAGAGGCTTGCTTAGTGATGCTTGTTAACTCACAAGAGAGTGAATTGCCCCTTAGCTCCACACAATATAAACGGTGTAGATCTTGTGAGTCAGATGCTCTTGACGATCTGGGTCATATTAATTCAATCCGATCTTCGTTCGTGATCACATGTTTCGAAAGAGGATGCCAAGTGCCTAGGTTTTTTAAAACGGCATTAGAAATACTTCACCCCAACTAATCTTTGCATGGTCTATTTCCCATATATAGACCGAAAATGGAGTACAATTCGCCTATTTAGGCAGGATCTTCAAGATCTTATTTGGAGCTTCTGCACCGAATTCCACGACCTGGGATATATCTGATAGGGGATGAAATTGACACAATGTACGTTGCCTTAGCCTTCTGTATAGGTGCTACCATGGGAAATCTTCAAGCGAGATACATAACCTTACGCCATCAGCCGGTGTATTTCCCATATCCACTCGGGCAGCTCACCAAACCCATCCCTTTACCATTGCCTTGATATCCAATAGAACCTCGCATTACCGAGATAATTTGTTCTTCAGTCGTACAGTAAAATTATGCCACAATCGTCCTGCGAACGTGTTCCCCGGCAGTTTTAAGCTATAAAGGTTTAAAATAAATCTTCACCAACACTACTCTATCTTTCCATCCTCGAACTCACTATCACCAAATATTATTTGTTTATATATTGTTCCTAAAATACAACCCAAAAATTATAGTTTACAAAGAACCTTATCACCTAAATAATCAAAGAGCAGAGGAGCAGAGAAAATAGCATACATTGTATATTCTGCAGTAGAACTTTATTAGTATTAAAAAGTTTCTACAACTTGGTCTTTTATTAAATGTTCAATAATTAAATAATTTAAGTTTAATCACGTTTATTTTATCCTATTAAAATCCTATTTATTTTTTTAAAAATATATTTTTTAATTTTTTTTATTTTTTTATTTACAAAGATTCCAACATTTTCTTATTTGCATTGAAAAAATTAACCCTTCCTCTTCAAGTACTACATGAAAATCTTCTTACTTTCCAGGGTAAGCTGGGATGATACGCATCATATTGTTGCCAATGTCACAGGCGGCTATACACTATACACCACACCGTTGCCCACCAGTGGCGCTTTATTGGCTTTCATATTGAACGTCATGTCCGATTTATTTACCGATAATAAGGAAATTTATTGGCAACGTACGATTGAAACTTTTAAGCATGCCTATGGCCAACGCACTAAGTTAGGCGATCTAAGAAATGAGTTGGACATGGCTGCAACCATCAATGAAACATTTACTAAATTAATTAGCCAAGAATTTGCCGATTACATACGCACATTAATACACGATGACAAAACATTTTCTGACGTCAAATACTATGGTGCCAACTTTACGGTGGAGGAGGATCATGGCACTGCAAATATGGCGGTGCTGGCGCCCAATGGCGATGCCATCGTTGTAACGAGCACCGTGAACAACTAGTGAGTAGAGTTAGATGTGCACCGAGAGTGAAGTTACTGTAAATTATGACTATTTTTTACCCTTAGCTTTGGATCTAAAGTGCGTTCCCGACGCACTGGTATAATACTGAATGACGAAATGGATGACTTTTCTACACCGGGTGTCATCAACGGCTTCGGCGTACCTGCTTCGCCAGCAAATTACATCAAACCAGGCAAACGTCCCATGTCCTCCATGTGTCCGGCCATTATATTGGATAAGCACGGAAATGTGCGCATGCTGGTTGGTGCTGCTGGTGGTACCAAGATTACCACATCTGTGGCAACGGTTAATATAGATTTAAAGCTTATTTGAAAAAGAAAAAAATTATCTGAAAATATTTTCCTTCTTCTAGGCTATTATGAAGTATTTGATCTTTAATGAGACCCTGGCACAAGCTGTCAACGACGGTCGCATGCATCATCAGTTGGCGCCAATGTATATAGATATTGAAGATGAGGTGCCACAAACAATAAAGGATTATTTAGTTAAAGTGGGTCATACACTTAACCGTTTGGTGCCAGGTTCTTCATTTGCGGCTGTGACGACGATTGGTGCACGCGAACAAAAACTTCAACCATTCTTCGATCGTCGGCGCGTTGGTAGTGTAGCGCTGGTTGAGCACAAAAATAAAATGCAACATTAAGAATATTCCCTTGGAAATTTAGCCACAACTGTAAAAAAAAGATTTTCTTATAAAAAAAAACTATGCTTTTAGTGCCATTCTTAAATTGATTTAAGTTTAAATTTATATAAATTAAGTATTTAGTTTTTTTTATTTTGTATTTACATATATAGTTATATTTTAACTTTCAATATTTTCTGTTTTTACTTATCTGAGAAACGATAATGATCTTCATTGTGATTGTTAAGATAATTAAGCATATTTAATAAGCTACGGCTAAAGTTCCCTATAAAAAATATCAACACTCGTACAGTTTTTTATAGATGTTTATTTGTTTGTATTTATCTACGTCATAGAGTTGTTGTTTTGTGTAGATTATATTGTTTGTACAGTTCGACATTTATTTTTTATGTGTACAATAAAGTTTATATAAATAAAATAAGCCACAATATTGCCATGCAAATAACTTTAAATTTGAATTTTCAAATTTAATTTTGAATATATCATCGATGGTTTAATATACAGCCAAATATTCAAATTGTATATTTGTTGGATTTTTTTTTTACTTTTGGTCGACGAACTTCTGGTCAATTAACAACACAAACAAACAAAATTAACATGCAAATAGAATATAACCGAATTATTAAATTACTGACTGGGAATTACTTTAATCGGTGTATTAATAAAGTGGTTACCTATTCAATTAGCGAAATGTTTGGTTTAAGAGTGTACTTTTTTGTAAATAAATGAATAAATTCAAACGTACTACCCGATTTATACGTATTTTGCTGCATATATTTCGGGAATAAATATGTCTGAAATCTTTTTCACTGTCAAAAAAAAAACAAATTTTTAAATTTTTGCAACCACTTGAGACACGTAGAAAAATAAGAAATATTCCGAGAAATTAAAAACAAAAAACAACCGCTGAAGAATTATTCCTCATCAAGTCCATACGCGTTTCGAATTAATGGATCATCCGCCATACGGTCCTGATTTGGTACCCAATGACTTCTTTTTTTTCTTGTACATGAAGAGTGAACTGCGAGGGCAACGATTTTTCGGCGAAGAAGCCGTTGACGCGTTCAAAAACTATGTTTTCGAGGTATCTTAAGCGGAATGGGATAAATTTCATAACAAATGGTTCAAACGCCTGCAGAAATACATATATTAATCATAAAGGAGAATATTTCCAAAAAAAAAAATAAATAACTTCATATTTATTCCCGAAATATATGTAGCATCCCTCGGAGGTCAAAGGGAAATAAGTGTAAAATGACCAATTCGTTTTTTTTTAACCGCTATAGCAAAACGTTTCATTAACATTATTTAAATCCAACAAACGATTTCTTATTCAAAACAATAATAAAAAATGTTGATGGCATTTTTTTAGCTTTAAACTATGGTTTCAGGTGCTACACTTATAAAGGCTTGATTTGAAATGGGTTGGGAAAGAAAGCGGTAAAGAAAGAGAAATCAAGTGAAACATGTGTAAGATATTCTAAGCGGCAGGTGGATGGATCTAGAATCTGAGGCAGGTGGTATGCCTTTGCCTCAGCCAATTCTAGGTATTAAGCAATGCCAATGACAAACTTCTCTACCACTAACTTAAATTTTTAAGTAATAAATATTCATGGATTTATAATTTTTATCGATAAGAAATGACTTAAGGAATGTTGATTGGTAAAAAAAAGCGTAAAGCCAAGGCATATACAAGAATCGAACCTAGGACAAATTTTTTAAAACGTTCAAAACGATACAACTCGTTTATTCGGTTTCGCTACGAGGTTTGAACAGTTTTGCCTGTTACTTTCCGAATTGATCGTGAAGATTATTAGTTTCTTAGAAAAATTAGTTTCTTAGAAAACTGTTACAAGTACTTGTTTTTAAAACGAAAACGACAATAGCAGTACTTTTATGCAAAAGGTCACATTTAAATGTGAGGCTTGAGTTAGCATGAAAGTTGAAGTATCTTTCTTTATACCAAGGATCTCAAGGAAGGGCTGTTAGAATACTTTTCGTGAAATAGCTGACTCCAAATATACGAATTCTTATTGAAAATATATAATAATTCGTTATATGTATGTTAAACCAACCGTAAAAGTTGGTCAAAAAATCTTTTCTTATATATTTTTTAATCATATACTGTGATCTAGACCCGTGTTTAACGTTGGACTTTTTGGGGGCTACCGTATGCGTGAGATAGAGCCTTATACAGTCAACAAGATCTTGGAAAATCGGGTTAACAGGATGCGAAACCAACCGTGACAGTCAAGAACATGAATGAAATCGTTATCCACAAAAAATGGGAATGTTTGTTCTTTCTAAAAAAAGTATAAAATTGATATTGTTATTTTTTAAGCAATTACCACATCTTATTACCGGATCTGTTTTTTTAAAAATAAGCGAATACTAACAAAAAAACAATGCAAACATTTTCATTATGCAAAAATTTTTAAATTACACCATTATTGGCATGAAATTCACATCGACTACAACTAAACAACTGATTAAATATATTTGCTCATCATTTTTAAACGGTGGGAACGTAGGAATAGACTTAAAATTAGCAATACAAGAATATATTTAAGATATAATTATATTTGAAGTAAATAATGTATATGTATTTATGAATATTAGTTTTAATATATAAAATCGAATTAAAAAAATATCTAAATCAGATAATAATCAGATAACTTCTTTTACAGTCTTGCCATGGTCTATGCCATAGGCTAATTCATTCCCTTTCATATAGGCCCAAGCCATGCGCTTCGATGTCCAGAATATGCCCAGTTCTCCCTTGGAATCAATTGTAATTGCACCGCCAGTACCAACTAAACGCTCTGTCATTTCGCGACACGCACACTCGGTAGCTTGTTGCGCCGACACGCCTTCATATTTGATTTTTTCCAAAATCTTTTGTGCCAAATTAAAACGCATTATGGTCTCGCCATGACCCGTTGTAGATACACCACCCACCCGATTGTCAGCATATGTGCCACAACCTAAAAGTGGCGTATCTCCAATGCGTCCAGGTACTTTTCCCGTTATGCCACCAGTCGATGTAGCCACAGCAATATTGCCATGCGCATCAATAGCTACAGCACCCACAGTGCCAGGTTCACCAGGTCTTTTTTCCATTTCTTGAATTTTTGCTTGGCGATCCAACTCGGTACGAGCAAATTTTGTATCCAGGCCCAGACGTTGGCGTTCTTTAAACTCTGCCAGACCTTGCAGAGCACTTTCTGTTGCCAAGGAGCCGGCTGGTAGCAAATTAAAGCCATGTTCTTGGGCAAAGCGCATTGCGTTGGTGCCGCCCAGAAAAGTGTGATTAGTCTCCTCCATGACTTTACGTGCCACTGCTATGGGATGCATGATGTCATGCAATAGCGTAACGCATCCAGCATCAAGACAGGAGCCTTCCATAATGCTTGCTTCCAGTTCAACATTGCCTTCATCGTTCAGGCAAGAACCTAAACCAGCATTGAAATTTTCATCCAATTCCATACAACGTACGGCGGCTTCAACTGCATCCAACACGGCGTTTGATTGCTTCAAGTTCGTTGCATCTGCACTTGAAGTAGTCTGTATCAAAAGTGGATAACCTGTGCGCAACGCCACCTTCATACCTTCCACTTTGCCAGCAACGCGTGCATCCGAGATTCCGCCAGCACCACCGTGCACAAGGAGAACAGGTTGTATCATTTTATCTGGTGTAACTGCAGAACGAGCTAAACGATAAATAAACAAAGTTATATAAATTAGTTTATAACTTTTTTTGGAAGAACGTATAGAAACTGTAACGCTTTTCTATTACCTTTCAACGCTGCAAAACTAGAAACAAATCGTCTGGATAACACATCGAAACGCATTTATATGATGGATTTTTTGTTTGGTTTTTGTTTATTTTTCTAGATTAAAAATTTCATAAAACAAAACAAAACTAGGGCAAAAGTGAACTGAATAAAGATCGAGAAGTAACAAAGTAAAACAAATTGATAAAAAAAGCGATGCCAGCTAGAAAAATGTAATATAGTGTTGCCAAATCCAGCAGGGGGATTGTATAAAAATCACTGGATTTGAGGTCAAAAAATCACTGATTGTATAAAAATCACTGATTTGATCAAAATTTTATATAAATTTTATTAATAAGGTGGAAATTTCCCGGTTGAAGTTTTGAACTAGATTTAATAACAAGGTGAGGTTGATGAGTTTAAGCTCATTTTAAGGTATTTCAGAGCACCCAGTTGAAGTTAAGAGAGTCAGACGGACAGTGCTTTTGGTGTTCGATTTGAAATAAATCTGGTCGAATGTAATTTGTGTGAACAAAATTTAGAGTGTGTGAATAATGGTTTATGAAATGAATGGTTACTGAAAAAAATTTCATTATCTTTTTTTGTAAATAATTTTAAATGTTTTGACTTTCTATTTTCTTTTCTCGGAAATATTAATACAACAGCTAATAACTAAGAAAATTTATAAAATAATTGAAATATTTTATAGAAATCAAGATATTTTGCAGGAGAATCATCGTTATTCTTATATAAATTTCGGGTTTTCTTTATATAATCTTTTAATTTACACTTTATTCTCATTTTTCAGGCGCCATACCATCTAGTATGGTATCATCTTTGCGCTAAATATTTCTTTTGTATAGAAACATACTTATAGAAACATTGATTATTTCAATTAAGTTAAAGATGGAAGTGAACTCAAGTGAAATGCTCGTAGGCTTTCCTAAGCGTTGTGGAAAGCTGTAGAAACATGAATTTCACTCTGAGGCAAGTGTTTTTTATGCGTTTACCTCGGTCAATCTTATATATATTACGCAAACCCAAATTTTGTCCGGCGTAAGGCTTTTTAAGTACAAGTCCAATTTTAATAAATTTAGTATGGTTTGATAGGTTTAGACCTGCAGATGTGCAAACTGGACTTTTTATTTCTTAAAAATTTATATTTTTTAAGTTATAGCTTATTAAAGTTTGCATATAATTGCATATAATTGTTGTTGTTATGTTAGTTTTTCTTTTATTAACAGAGCAGCTGAGAACAACGTTATCAAACTCAGAGCAAAACTATTCGCTGCTCACATTTCGCTCTCTTCTGTGTCTTCTTAATAGAGCGTCTGTTAACAACAAAATTTACGTCAGAAAAATATAAAGCTTTCGCAAGCTGCTCCCGCTGAATGCTCGCATCCAAGATAAGATACATACAAGTTTTTTTGTTGCAATTTTCTGCTCACATTTCACTTAATTCTGCCTCTTCTTTATAGAGGTATGTTATTATAATTGCTGGGGGCAGCATCGCGCACCAGTGGTCGCTAGTTTAATTTATTAATCAAGCCCAACTGCAAACTTTTTCGCAACCAACTAAACTAAAAGTCGTAAATATTGATTAATTTCAACTTCAGTGCTTCAGAAATGAGAAAAGCAATTAAGAAAGATAAAATGCGTAGGAGCATTTAGTTCTAGGGTAGAACCTAGAACCCCGCCATGACTTCCTGTTTCGCCTGAATTAATATTTTAATAAAAGTTTTTTAAATTAAAATTTTAAATTTTTTAATTGCTATATGTATTTATTAATTTTTTATACAATACAAAGTTTTTATATATTTTTCGTTAAGAAATCTTAAAAATAATTTTTAATGAATCATGAGCTAATGGACATTTAAACTTAATAACACCATGTACAAATATGATCTAAGTGGACAAAGTTAATTCTATTGTATATCAGCTGATGATGATCACATTTCTTCTTTTTAAAAAATTTAAATATATATTAACATTTAAAAATAAAGCAATAGCACAACTCATAAAAATATCCTCACGGTTATGTACATTTTTGGCAGTTAATATAAAACTAATTTGATCTTTTAACCTAGTCTTAGCTTAATATAAATATTAATGTCATGTTTTAATCCCTAAGTTGAATTCCATATATACATATATGCTAAACTATTTTTTTTTTAACTTTATACATATAATTATGAAATATCTTCTTAATATATAATTAACTAAACAAAATCTTTTCCAACTATCGCCCTGTTATACCCGATACTTCAAGCTGTGACTCATGCGCCTCTGTTTTTCCATAACAATACTTTGCTGTTGGATTGCGATAGCGATTCTCATGTTGCACCGAGTGTGAGTTGGTTCGACACTTGACGAGACATAGCTCAAAATGATCCACCACCGTAGCATACACTAAAGCTTGTCGGCCGGTGATTTTTTCCAATACTTCCTCCAGCAAAGGTCTTTTCGCAGGATGCAGACAACAGGATACACAATTTTCATAAATGGCGCAACATTGATGCGTATTACAAGTTTCGCAGGTGTAGTATTTAGTCTCTTCGTGCTTTATATTACAACAACCATTCGCGAGCAGCTGCTGACGCTCGCACAGGTAGCCACGTTCATCCACCATGAGTAGCTTGCCCTGCACAGTGTTTCGACAAGAACTATTGTGATCATTTGTGCGATTACTACTATCCTGTTGTACGTGCTCTTTCAAGGAACGCCATATAAGCGGATGTTCGCGGTGCACAATGAAATCATCATTATCCAGTGAAAGTGGACCACCCTACATAAATAATTGATAGTTCATCTTAAGCTTCTACTTCGATCTACCCGCATTGATACTTACATTACCGAGTAAATGCATTAGGAAATAAGTGAAAAATATTGCAAATATTAAGATGAGCACAATTCGTCGACGCAAGTAGCGCTTTACTGCATCGAACCACATTGCAAAAAAAAGCCAACGCAGACTTTAAGGATGCTTTCTGCAGCCGGTCTCGTTTTGGTAGTGTAACCAGCAACTTATTGTCCACATAGCATGCATTTGTATTCTATTGATAAGCGATATTTTCAATTTCTATTTTTTCTTTAAATTCAGCTTTTTGTTTGTTTTGATTTCGAGCTTTAAATTTATCAACTTTGTACTTTCGCAAATAATCAGTTAATTTATATATAATAAACAACAGCTGTTTAGGAGGAATCTATCAGGTTTGCAGTGTTTATTTAAAAAGAGACTGTGCCAAACGAAAATTTTCATATTATTTTTCACTGTGCAAGTTGATTTTCTTCATGCGAATAAGAATATAGTTAATAACTTGTAAGATATAGAATTAAATGTGCATAAAAATGAAAAATATACCCATTAAATTTCATTTAAAATTCATAAGAGGATTGTAAAATTAAATTTGATATTTTATCATAATTTCGTATACGTGAATTTTAATATTTCTTTATAATTCAAACTTTTTTATTCTAGATAGATTCAATAAAATAGTTTGGAAAAGCTTAAATAACTAGATTCTTTTGAATTTAAGACTGCATATGTTTGAAGAAAAGAATATATCTTATAGTTTATGATCAGATTTTTATTAAGTTCTTTATACTTAAGATAGACTTCTTGTAATCTTATACAAAAATTTCATTCTAACCGAGCGTTTCCACTGCCTGAACGAACGAAGAAATCTTCGTTCACAGTAAACGGTTTGGTCCGAACCAAGGTTCGGAACATTGGTTTCTTACAAAATGCTCGCGAGCGCTATTCGCGCAGTGTAAACACTTTTCTAGCTTATCTATCGGCCGACGCTCGATCTTTTTGGGCGAATCCAGTGTTTATTTGTGCATAGAGTAGTAGATTTGTTGAAATGGTAGTTGATAATGTAGGAAAAATAAAAAAGAAAGAAAATATATTGAAAACTGAACGCAAAAGAATTTTGTTTTACTTTGTTATTTTATTAGCACTTTATATAATCAAATTATTTATATAATATTCTTTATATAATAAATTCTTTATATAAATACTTATATAAATCTTTAATTAAAAGGCATAAAAGTAGTCAAAATTATCCGATTTTTTACGGCCCCTATTAGGTACGACAACTCAACTTAAGTTGAGTGTGTAATTTGTAAATTTGTATTGTCTATTACACATTTGAGGTACATACGTGTCTATCGTCTGACAAGTATGTATCTCAGAGATGTGTATGTATTTTTTGTGGTATTAGGTTTAACAATGCAACTCTGTGTCGAGTGTAAAAACTGTCAAAAACTTCTGCTTTGAGCTAGTTGTATAGCGTCTTTTTCATACAAACTTTTTATTTGTTTATTATTTTTTGTTAATTGAGTGAAAATGGATAAAAATACGTAAGTAAAATAAAGTATATATGTATGACACATTTTTTCTTAGAATTATTGTTGCTTTTTGATTGCGTCTATTGTAATAAGAAAATATTAAATTAAAAATAATTTCTTGTCCGCCATGGGAATTGAACTCATATTCCATCGACTGACAGTTCTATGCCTTAACCACTAAACCATAAATGTGAAATGTCGCTGATTCAAAATTAAGTATTAACTAAAGCTATGTTGCAGCAGATCACAATAATCTATTAAAAAAATTGTAGGTGCGTTTTTTTGGCATCGCTATATACGCTTAACAATATTTTCTCATACAAAAAATGCTTAGCTAAGACAGGATAATTATAGCCACTTAGCTCATAGTCGCCGATAGAAACACTATTGCCAGATCAAGAAAATGATAGTCTACGTAATTTATTGGCATCACTTTTTGAAAAACAACCATTACTATGTTTCCATGGCGAGTTAACTCGGGGTTAGGGTTTTCGTCGAGTTAAGAAAATGGCGTCGCTAACTCGATAGTGTTTCAATGCACAGCATCGAGTTGAGTCGAACTTGTCAATTTCATTTGCATTTTTGTTATTGTTTTACTAGCGAAATAGATACTAAATGGCAGCATTCACTTTGACAGATAGAACCCAGTTAAATCTTACAAGTTTCGTGGAGTTTCGTGGATTTAACGAAACTCAACTCAACTCGCGTTTCCATAGCGAGTTAACCCCGAGTAAACCCCGAGTTAACTCGCCATAGAAACATAGTACATGTTTATGTCACAAAAAATAAAAAAAAATCACAATCAAAAGTAATCAAAGCAACAAATGATAAAATATGTTCTTTTTGCACAGAATGGCCAACAATCTAGATTTATTATTTAGAATTTATTAATTTAGAAGATTATATATAAAATTACATTAGAAAAAAATGTACAAATTCAAAAACTCTGTGTTTTGCTCAATAAAGTCAAATGCTGTTGGCTAGGTTCGGTACTTTAATCTCCATGTCAGCGATGGAATTTTAATGCTGTGTTGATGATCCAAATAGATTTAGATGTATTTTCAGAATGTTGATTATTTCAAGAGATTCGATTAAAGTGCTGATTAGTTCTTGTTAAAAATTGCTTTTGTTTTTTATTGTGGAATTAATTGTAATTGTTTTTCTTGTGGGTTATTATTAAATTGGATGTTGTGGTTGTAGTTATTGTATTTGGCTATGCTGCACTTATTCGACCTTGAGCAACTCAACGTCAAAGGTGAGTGTAGCGTTTGGCGGAATTACACCTGGATGTCCGCGACTGCCATAAGCATAATCCGGTGAGCAGATCAACTTGGCACGCTGACCAACAGACAATTGGGTGACACCCTCATCCCAGCCGCGAATAACCTCGCCTTTGCCAATGGTGAACTTGAAAGGCCTTTAGTGATCACGTGATGAATCAAATTTCTTTCCATCAGCCAGAGTTCCGATATAGTGCACAGAGACCACTTGTCCATTCTTGGGAAACGTGCTGCCGTCTCCTTCAAGCATTCAATTCAAGCATGTCAGAAAGAAAATCAATGTGGACATTGACTTGGAAGTGGGGTACCTCTTTGAGCCAATCAATGTGCTAGAGTCACCAGAACTGGAGCCTGAGATGCCTTCTACATCCGCTGCTGCTAGAAGCATCAAAAGGAAGAGTTCTTGAGACCTGTATTTTGCAGAGACGATAATAATGTTCAATATTTGACAGTAACACGCAATGCTGCCAAGTTTTGAAGAAAAAAGTTAAGCGAAATATTAAGCGCCGATGAGCGTTTTTTTGGACAAGCGTATATAGCGATGCCAAAAAAACACACCTTGTGTAAAAGCTATCTGTCCTTTATATCCTACTTACTACACGATCGTTAAGTAGGTTTTTTTTTTGTTGATGTGAATGCGTTTGTGTTGTTGTTAATAAATATATTTTTTTTTTGTTTTTGTATAGCGTGAAAGAAAAATTAAAAATTGACCAAAAGTGCGTTGACAATTGCGTTTTTTAAGTGATAGAAAAAAATAATAATGAAATAATATAAAATAGATCTGTCAAAATATTTAATTTTCGGTTGCATTTTCACTAAATGTAAAAGATTATTGTAATACGGTTTCATTTTATTTATACAATAATTAGAATAAGAATTTACAAAATTCGACTAATTTTTCTAAAATATTAAAATATGTGATTCACAGAATGCTCTTTATATCAACTTCGGTTAATTATATCGACAATCACTCCCATAAAGATTTGCTTCTCATCTCATGGACATTACAATGCTTATGTGAATGATATATTAATTTTCTAAATTGAGAAATAGGAAGCAAACGACATTATGACACCTATCAAATTTTTTTACATGTGTTTCTTATGGAAAGAATTTGGTCTAATGTCGCAATCATAGCTGTTAAATTGCGATTACGATTAGTAATCAATTAGATTATTTTTTAAAAAGAATTGTAATGATTATATAATCCTTAAGCAAGAATTTTATGATTAGTAATTGATTACGATTACAAATAATCAAAAAATAATAATGATTACTTGAGATTACGCAAAATAATCAAAAATAATCAAAAGTAATCAAAAAATAATTCAATTACTTTTAAAGATTATCTTTGATTCTTTTTTGATTATTTTTAGAATTTCAGTCTAAAGTACGGAATATTTTGTGTAAGTGATGATGAAATTGGCACAACTGGTGCTTTATAGGACACCGTTAAGCCCGATTAGTGATCCCAACAGACCAACTCTTCTGCTACTTGCATGACAATTCAAGTGCTGAAATGATTTGACAAAAGTATGGCTTGTTGAAGGTACCATTTCTTTCATTCAATACTCCTTTAATGCCCTCAGCGCCAGTTGAGAGACTATTTTTTTTTTTGCCGGCATAGTAAACACTCCAAGGCGGCAATCATTGTCTGATTTTTCTTTTGAAAAATTAGTTCTTATGAATGCAAATAGTAATTTAGATTAAAAAGGTTTTATTTTTGTTTCGTTTATGTTGTACTAAAAAACATTATTGTTCTCGTTTTTGTTTTTTGTCAATCTTCTTTTTATAATGAAATACACAACTTTGTTTTTTTTAATAAAATTTAACAAAATTTTTTGTACCTAAGAGTGAAATTCTTAAAATAATCAAAACAGAATCAAAAATAATCTCGAAAAGTAATCGGATTATTTTTTTGATTACTTTTGATTCTTTTTGATTATTTTGCGTAATCTCAAGTAATCGTTATTATTTTTTGATTATTTGTAATTATTATATTATCACATGATTACGATTACAAACAGAAAAGAATCGTACTTAATCAATTATTTTACCTTTTTGAAAAAAAGAATCGAATAAGTAATGATTACGACGAGTAATCAGTACTTAACAGCTATTGTCGCAATATTGTGTCGTCGATATAAAACTATTCCAATTTTGACCGCTTGTCATTGCTGTCGTCGTCAATGTTTTCAGTGCATAGTGCCCATTATAAACATTTTCAGTTTATGTTTAAATATTCTTTCGGTACGCCCTATTATTTCTTAATTATTTTGCTTTCAACCCGATAGACATAACGTATCTTAACACTGCCTTTACGTTATAACGTAATGCTAATTGTGTTCTTCGTAGAGCCGTACAATTAAGTCAAAATTAAAGTTCCTTTTTAATTAAATATCTTTGGCACATAAAATTAAAACAAAACATATATAAAGTGTAATATATTAGTAATTATGGCAGCCAGTACAGTTGTTGAAACATCTGCTATTACAGAAGCTTTCGGCGGAGTAACGCTTGAAGAAGTCGGCAACAGACACCGCAAAGAACGTAAAGAATTGCAGGCCAAAATACAGGCGCTTAAGAAAAATGCACCAAAATCTGATAAGAAAAAACGCAAGGAAGTGCTGGATGAAATAGCACGTTTGGAAAGTGGCTTAGAACAGCGCCAAGCGCAAGAACTAAGCCATGCACAAAGCCAAAAACAACAAGACGTAGTGGTTGATGCTACGGCAACTGACGAATGTGAAGACATTGCTGGCGAGCCAGAAAAACCGGAGGAGCAGCAACCACAACGTGTTTCCAAGGCACAAAAACGTCGCGACAAAAAAACTCGCGAAGCCAAACAACGTGAAGCAGAAATTCTCGCATGCCAAGAAGATGCAGAAAATGCACCAAAAGCAGTAGAATTGCGTGCCATCACAAATTTACTCAAGGAGCGAAAGCTCATGTTACAGCATATTCCATCTGATGGTGACTGTCTCTACAATGCTGTGCGTCAGCAGCTACTGCAAAGCGAACTTCGATTAGATTACAGTGTCCACCAGCTGCGTGAGGAAACAGCCAATTATATTGCAGCCAACAAGGACAACTTAATATGCTATATGACCAACCCGAAAACGGGTGAACTGCTCAACGATGCCGAATTTATTGCATACTGCGATAGCGTGCGTAACACACCCGCCTGGGGTGGGCAGATCGAGCTAAAGGCTTTATCCTCTATTTTAAAAGTTCCCATTGAAGTTTTGCAAGCTACAGGCACACCCACTGTGCTAGGTGCTGATGATTTTATTGGACCAAATTTGGTCATTACCTACCATCGGCACATGTATAGCTTGGGTGAACATTATAATGGAACAAGACCATTGGTACAGCAAGAAGACGATAACGAAGACAACTTAAATTGATTCGTCTGCGAGATCTGAAACAAAAATATTTTCTCAAATGTGTACGGCAACAAATATTTTGCAAAAATATATTGGTTATGGAACGTTTTAAGTTGGCTTGAGAATAAATGATATTATTGTCATAAAGCATTAAATATTTTTTTTTATTAATGGTCTTAGTGGTATTCTGATTTAAATTTAAATAATATATTACTGCTATATCCTGCTATTTAGCTTAGAACAAAGATACTCCATTTCTATTAAATTCTTTTTATTTTTCCTAGTTTAACAATTTATTTAATTTTATTAGATTTAACTACAAATTTAAAAGCTAAGGAATAACATTGGAAGATTTGAATTATTGTCAAACTTTACAAAGATATTTCTGTGCAAGAATATAAGAAATGCGCGAAGCTTTATTTGAAAAGTTTTTTAAGTGTTTTGTAATCTTGCTGCTTAAGATTTAGGACATCTTTTTACTCGTTCTTCTTATAAACGCTGTTCTCCGATGAACTCATTTTGGACCTCTTGCTGTTCAACGTCGAAGGCGAATGCATTTTAGCTGACTTGGACGTTGGTGTGCTAGGATATATGGCAAAAAGTGCTAACTGCATGGCGCTCAATGATAAAAGAAACAGATTTTGGAACTAAAAGAAAAAAGAGCCACAAAATTAACACCATTCTTGATCGTGTATATTCCAAGTGTATCACAATGAAAACTTACAGTCACGACCGTATTCCTTATAGAAATTCCGTATAAAAGCCATGATGCTGCAACTATTGTACCAGACAATATAATGGGAAATGGCAGACCTTCGGTGCTCTTCTTTTTGATAATATCGCCTAGGCTTAACAGTGGAAGCCCAACTAACATCACCAAAATTCCAGTGATTAGCATACCGAAACGAAATTCAATTTTTTGAGGGTCTTCAAAAATTGAATAGGCTAAACAGGTTAAAATAAAAATGCAGGATATGCCGATTTTTTTCCAAATTTTTGTCTTAAACTCGTTCGATGAATACCAATAGAAGATCAACATAAATACAACATTAACGCCAAAACCGATAACATTTACATTGATCATGGCTGCATCTCCCATGAGGGCGCCAAGTTTCAAACTCAATAAGGTGCTGAAATGAAAGAAAAAAATATGTACAAGAATGTAGAAGTCATATCAAGAAAATTCAATTTAGAGTTGCAATGTTTTACATTTGATTTTTTTAAATTATAACCCAAGCTGAAATGAATTTTTTTGTTAATTTTGAAAATAATTTTTTTTTTTTTGTTATATTGTACATTTGTAATATTGATCTTTTTACTTAAATTATTCCATTTTTATCTATGACGAAATTTACTTATATTTGTTACCAAAATATTCTTGATCACGAACTTGAGTTTACTTTTATATTTACTTTTTTTAAATAGCCTGCACTAGAAACTAGTTATTTTGCGTTTTCACACGAAATATGATCATAAATAGAAACATCTGTGTTCAAGAATCGCTAAAATGAAAAATAAAAAAATCTATTTTAGATTTAGATTTAGATACAGCTGTTATTTTAGACGTTGCATGCAACACGTTAAATTAGAAAATGAATTAAATTAAATTAAATTAAATATTTTATTAAAATGTTTACGGGAATTTTTTCTTTTAATCAAAGGTATTAAATTCTGCTTAAAACAATATATTCACCTGCGCAAAATATTTCTGAAGGTATTATTAATTTAGTGAAATTTTTGTATTGTTCATTGAAAATGCGATTTGTATTTATCCGACTAAGAAGTTCATTTGAAAGATTTAAAAATAGCGCGTGTGAACTCGTAAGGCCTGAAGATTAAAAGAAAAACAAACCTAATTTGTTCAAACTAAAAACACCTTTACAATGGTGAAACATTAACCCCTCTGCGGCCTCTAGTTTAGGAGATATAAGCAAAAGAAGTTTAAGATTTTGTTTTTTTTTTTGTCACTTCGTTTTCGAGATATTGCCCACTGTAGGGTTTTCAACGAAAAAAAAGTTGGTTCCACTTAATTGCATATATCTCCAGAACCAACAATAGTAACCAAACAAGTGATATATCAAATAAAAGCTACTAAAAAGCTACTAAATAAAAGCTACTTCCTACAAACAATGCCAACATAATTTTTTGTTCGAGCTGTTAGTTTTGGCGGAATAGATTCCATTTTTTGGGGATTTTTCAGAAAAATTTCCAAAAAAAAAAAAAAATAATTGCAAATTTTGTTAAGAAATCAAAATATTTAATTACTTTTGATATTTTTTACAAAAATTCTGTATTTTTCCGAAAAAAATAAGCTATTGTTGAAGTAAATCTATTGAGTAAATCTAATCAACATCTAAAGGTTGTTGTAATAAAATCCTTTATTCTCAATTTTTATTGTTCTTTTAATAATTTACATTATTTTTACATTATTTAAACTGTACATAATTATTAATAATTTTTATTGTTCCCTGAAATCATTTATATTGTTTTTTACATTGTATATAATTTTTTTTTTCATTCAGAAATTCAAAATGATTAGGATTCTTGTTTTGTCGTTTATTTAATTCGGGATCGGTTTCTCTGATGAGAAACCAAAAATAGTCGCCCATCATTCCTTCGTCCCAAAATCCTTGGTACCGATTCTCAATTGCCTTCATCTGTTGGTGGAATCTTTCCCCATGTTCGTCACTCTCGTCACCGAGATTCTTCGGAAAAAAATTCAAATGGGAGTACAGAAAGTGAATTTTCAGAGACATATTTACGCCCACTTTTTTATAGTTCCTGAGCAACTCGTTGACTATTTTCTCGTAAGATTCACTTTTATTGTTCCCGAGGAAACTAGAAACAGTCGTCCTAAAAGAATCCCACGCCGCTGCCTCAACTGGTGACAATAGTTCTGCGAATTGAAGATTTAACACCTTTTTTATTTGCGGTCCAACGAAGGCACCTTCTTTTATCTTGGCATCAGAAAGATTTGGAAAAATTGTTTTCAAATATGTGAATGCTTCGCTTTCTTTGTCTAACGCCTTGACAAAGTTTTTCATAAGTCCAAGTTTGATGTGCAGCGGTGGGAGAATTATGTTTTCCTTTTTGACGAGTGGAACTTTTTGACGTTGCTCTCTCCAACTTTCGACTCAATTCTTTCTGGCCAGTCCTTTTTGTAATAGTGGTGTTCAAGTGCTCGACTGTCCCACTTGCAGAGCAAACAGCAGTATTTTGTGTAGCCACTCTGTAAACCACAAAGCATACCAACGACTTTGAGATCAGAACATATTTTCCAGTTCATATTTAATACATTACAATAGCTTCGCCATTGTTTCATACGTTTACTTTGTGTTGACTGCATGTGCGATCGGAATCGATGGCTTTTTGTTTCCTATATGCAGTAATACCGCCTTCAAGCTCAGTTTGCTGCCATCAATAAACGAACGGCACTCTTTGGGAACGTACGGCCGCCCGAAGGTATTAAATAAGCCAGGAATGTCTTCGCAATAGCAGATATTGTCCTTCTTAGTAAAGTATATAGCAAACGGCTTTTCAGGATTTCTGTAGTATGTCACCTTAACATCGGTGATAATTTTTAATAATAATTTTTATTATTTTCTTTCGTTACAAATTGTGCGTTCGTTTGTTTGCCATGTTTTTCGGTATAATGCAAGAATGTTTTTGCTTTTATACAGCTCGAAAGCGCTGCAGATATGGTACAATAAAAGTTAGGTAAGTCCACGACTGAAAGCGTGTCCGCCGAAACTGTAAAAAAAAAATACTTATGTTTACATGGTATAATAAAAACAGGTAGGCTCACGACTGACTCTGCTCTCTTTCTTATAGCCATAAGTGTCGAAATCAGGTGTTTTGCTGTGACACCGTCACAATTGCACTCAGTCGTGAGCCTTCCTGTTTTTATTGTAGCCTGTTCGTTCTTATCTTTTCTTTCGCAAAAGACTTGATTTGATTCTTTGAACAATAAAAATGGAAAATAAAAAATTATATTACCATAACCCAATTTATTTATATGACAATAGAATTTATGGCAATAACATAATTTGGGTGCTTTCGGTGAATTAAACACAACTTTTTCATTTCTCAATAGATTTGCTTCAACAATAGCTTATTTTTTTCGAAAAAATACAGGCTTTTAGTAAAAAATATCAAAAGTAACTAAATATTTTGATTTCTTAATAATATTTGCACTAATTTTTTTTTTTTAAATTTTTCTGAAAAACAAGAAAAATTCCCCAAATTTGAATTTATTCCGCCAAAACTAACAGCTCGACCAAAAAATGATGTTGTAGGAAATTTTATTAGCTTTTATTTGATATATCACTTGTTTGATTACTATTGTTGGTTCTGAAGATATATGCAATTAAGTGGAACCAACTTTTTTTTTCGTTGAAATCCCTACAGTGGGCAATATCTCGAAAACGGAGTGACAGAAAAAAAAAAGAAAATTTTTTTCGGAATTTGCGACCAATTTTACATGAGAAAAGGATAGTGGCATTCATTGTACATATTGGCTGTAAACCAGTGTAATTGCATAGAGAAAATTCTTCTCACATACAACAAAATCTACATTGCATACAAAAAGGTTTTACGTTGTATTGAGATGTAGATTTGTATATAAAATGTTCAGTGCGTTTTGTGGAAAAAAGATTATTGCGTGTATTTTATCAAAATAAATAAAAATCGGAAAAAATATATAATAATGGTGAAAGGTTTTTGGTAGATTACATTATAAATATATTTTTATATGTTAGTTTTTTATAGAGAATACATATTTTTTTATGTGAACTATCTGTAAAACGAACTTTTGAACTTTTTTCACCCTACAGCTATACTGTCACATAAAAGAACAAACAGACATCAGATTCTTGTTCTCGATATCAACATTTGCCAGAATCAAATATTTTGGTTCCTTTTCTGACATTATTTCAAACTTGAGGGTTAGAGGGTTTAACGTTAAACTATTTATATTTTACTCATAATGCACACATACTCATGGTTTTTTAGAATATGCCTTTATGTCAATGGTAACAAGTGTCACTTTTCAGTTTTGTGAATTTTTTTAATGAAAGCTATTTGAATGCTAAATTTTCACAATTGACACTTGATAAGAGTCTTGAAAATATAAGATACAAAGTCGAACTAACAATGAAAATACATACTATAGATAACTAACTAAAAATACAAGGTGACTTAAAACTTTTCACTGAAATTTTAATATTAATGAAAGAAATATATAATGAAAATAAAAAAAGACACGAATTCAAGAAATTGAGCCCAAGTTGGGATTATCATCTTATAAATGGGTATCAGATATGAGCGCTAAAAACCCAATAAGGCTCTAAATAAATATTTTCTCCCGTTACAATAACATCATATTAGCCTGAATACAAATTTTCATACTTTTGGCTCGAGATAAAGAGGGGGCGACTCTGAAAAAGAAACTCATTTGTTGTTAAAATAATTAAAACTCAAAATTACATTTTTGACTACCTTTCACATGACATAGCGTTTAACAGAAAAAATGGCTCCAGTTGTTATAAATTCAAGAATTTTATTAATTGCTTCTATCATAAAAAAAACAAGACTATCCCCTTTTATTTTTTTAATAAATTAATTTTTTTCAAATGTTGTTTTTACTCGTTTCATAGAATAGTTAAGCTCCAAGAATAATTTATGTGAGAAAATCGTCAAAGTATTTAAACCACAATAAACCGAAATTGATGAGATTTGTTTAATCACGTACAGCTTATTTTTCATTATTTGAATTAAAAATATCAAACGAGGACTGAACATCAAAATTTTACATTTTTTCTCCCGAGTAACACCGGGTATATCAACTAGTGTACTTTTAAAATGTTCTCAGTTTCAATATTTTATATATTCTTTTTGACGTGACGAAGTTACGTTATACTCCTCTAGTTTCCAAAAAAGTTAAAAAATGAATTTTTTAAAAATTCATCTGCGTTTCATTGAATTGTTACTCGCTGGGTATAAGAGCTATGATAAAAAATATGGTATGACCGTAAAGGTTAATTCTTTGGCTATATTAAAAAAACAAAAAAAAAATTTAATACGGCATAGGGACGTAGTGGGAGCTGCTTAAGCAACGCAACTGAAAATTTGTTACATGGAATTATTACTCGCTGAGTATTAGTGCTAGGATTAAAAATACGATACGCCAATAAAGGCCTATTGGAAGCCCTCACAACAAAATTAGACAAAAAATTTCTGACATCATAAGGACGCTGAGAGAGCCGCTCAAAGATCGATAACGCAACATTCATGCAGCGGCGTTGCATTGAATTTTTACTCAATGAGTATATAACCTACGATAAAAGTGTAAAAAGGAAAATAAAGTTTTTATACATGGCTTTACGACAAAAATAAAAACAAAAATTCCGGCGTCGTCAGGTCGTGAATATAGCAGCTTATGTAACAGAAACGTAAGATCGTTTCATGGAATTATTACTCACTCAGGAGGAGTGCTACAGTAAATTTTGTTTAACGACAGCAGGGATGTGTTATTACGCTTCACAACTAAATTACAAAAAAAATTTTGTTGTCATGATTTCAGGGATGCAATCACATAATGTAGTAAAAACGCTACAGCCATGAAAAAACGTTGCATGGATTTTTAACTCTGTGACTACTGGTGCAACGGTAAATTTTAAGGAACGAAAACAAAGGTGAGGTCTTCGGGCATATGACAAAAATAAAAAAAAAATTTTACGGCGTGTCAAAAACCCCCAGGGAACCGCCTAATGTGACGCATATGCATCACTTTTGCTGGATTAATTGAAATTAGAGCTCAACCAATGGGGAAGCAAAAAAAAAGCTAAACGAAAAGCACCAACTCCAAATCCAACAACATCTCCAACACCAATACCAACACCAACACCTACATCAACACCAACACCAACACCAACACCACACCAACATCAACATCAACATCAACATCAACATCAACATCAACATCAACATCAACATCAACATCAACATCAACATCAACATCAACATCAACATCAACATCAACATCAACATCAAAATCAACATCAACATCAACAACATCAACATCAACATCAACATCAACATCAACATCAACATCAACATCAACATCAACATCGACATCAACATCAACATCAATATCAATATCAACATCAACATCAACATCAACATCAACATCAACATCAACATCAACATCAACATCAACTACAACAACAACAACAACAACAACAAAAATCTAGTTAGTTACGATTTCACTGCTCACAAACAACAAAATAACACAATGAAACTGGAAAAGGACAATGACATGAATTTGGATATGGATTAGGACAAAAACTAAGACACACCTTTTTAAACTAGGAAAGGGATTCGGTATATTTGATTAAGTCAAAAATTTGGTCATGGATTAGAACAAGAGTTTGGACATGAAATAGGAGTATAAAGAAACACCGTCACGTCAAAACTTACGGGTGTGTCCACGACACAGCCAACGATCTTTTTTTTTATAAAAATAATCATCATGAAAATCACTAGAAACGTAGTCCTTAAACTACCTCCCCTTTAATTTAATTTTGTTCATTTTTAAAGTTTACTTTTTATCGCAATTTTTTGTCGGCTTTTGAAGGTAAACAGCAACTGCAAAAAATGTTGTATGACTATATATCTGTGTCAATAATCAATAATAGCTTCAGTCTGATTTAAATGTTTTGAGAAATCTTACTTCAAAGTTTATAATCGCCACATGGGTTCTATGAAAACTTAATTAAATTTTATGTCATAACTTTTGTTTGTTTACGCTAGAAGTTACAGCTTTTGTGTGTATATAACGATATATTCAAGGAATATAGAAATATACAAAACCCGGTTCTGACTTAAGTCGACTTAAGCGATTATTGCTTGTGGGCACATATGTATATAAAAATATATTTAGACTTTATATATATATAAATATTTAACTATGATCATGGTAAAAATTTCTGGTAAATATTTGTACATTATTTACACTTTTTGGTTATTGAATACCTGCGACAGTTTATAACTGATAAACTATCATAGCTGAAACTTACCACCCTGTTACTTATCAAAACCTCTTCTAATTTATCAACTAAGCACTAGTTAAGCTTACAATCAACACATTTGGGCGACATCAAAAACACTGCCAAGTCATGATTACCTCATCGCAGCTGAAACAAATTAGAATAGGCGAAAAGTATTACTTACAGCACAATACCGCCCAGAAATGGTTCTGGCGGATAGGCATCACTGCTGCCGATTTTCCGAATATCGTTTAGCAGAAAGACACCGGACAAAAATTGCAAACAAGTTACAGTGCCGGCAATCTTAGCAATCTCATTGCTATATGGCTCCAATAAATCTCCCAAAATATCCATGATTCTCAACGTCGTTTGGCTTTGAACTCAACAATAGCTAGGCTCTGTCAGCTTCGAGTAGTAGTTTGTTTATTTTTATAGAACGGTTCCGCTTAATTGCACGCTGTCTCCAATCAAGAAAAAAATAATTACAAGTCGATTTAGTGGCTTGTTCTGTTCTCTCTTTTTATTTTGCTACTTTCGCTTTGTTTGTTGCTAAAAATTGATTTGTTTTTTGTTTCAATTAGAATTTTATTTTTATTTTGCTTTTGCCAAATGCAACAATAATTTAGTTAAGGTTTTTATTTACTTTTTCTTTTGTTATTTTTTTTTATCACTTTGAATAATTAGAATAATTAAAACAACGCATACTCGTTTTTTGTGTTGAGGTTTGGAATTAAAAGTAAAAATAAAAAACAATAAAAATAAAACCACCCGCTCGTATGCTGTTCGATAACTTCGCTGGCCAACGCGTGAATCTCGACTGTTTGGGACGAGTTCGTAAGTGAGATAAGAGAACCACATAGCTAAACACTCACGATGAACACCACTTTATCGCGCGATGTGAGAGATAAAACAGCTGAGTGAATGAAGCACAGGATTTTTATTGTTAGGTACACAAACCGGTTATAAAACATCATTTATTTAATGCTTAAAGCTGAATGCAAAAGCAGTTAAAAAAATTTCAAATGTTTGACTTAATTATTGGAGTAAAAATATTGAAAATTTTAGACGTCCAGAGTTCATTGAAATTCTCAAGCTTATTTCATTCATCCCAATCAGGTATTTTGTAATAGTGATTGGAAAAAGCTTATCTATGACAAAAAAAAAATGTAAGCCTTTTCCAAGCATGCTTTAAAAACATTTGCAAACACAATAATTTCACTGTGTAGTAAAATTAGCATTACAATAAATTTATGTAAAATTATTAAATTATATCCTTTTGAAACGAATAAACAGTTTCTATCATACGTTAACTATAATAGGTTTTCAAAGCATCATTGGAAAATAATTTGGATTTATTAATAAGTATTTGGCAATATTACAAAATTACTTTTTTCAACTGCAACGAAACAGTTGTGAATAACTCAGCTTACAATAAGATTTATTTTTAATTATTTTGAAAAAATTTAATAGCAGACTCTTTCTAATTGAAGAACATATGCTTACATCAATAATTATTGTAAGCTTTTTATAATCTTCACTACTTTGATTGTTCCATTCCATCTTTTTTAAGTTTACATTGTAATTGAATTAGTTTTTAATCCCTGGAGCTTAGGTGACATATTCTTACTCTTTTCTTTATCCATGATACCATGAATGCGGACTAATTTCCTAGCAAGAAGATTACAATAAATTATTCGATTTTAATTATTTCTTAGAATGTGTCGCATTAATTATTAATTAAATTCGCCTAATAAGAGCTCTGAAATGTTAAATTTTGTAAAAAAGTTAAAATCCTAAATTTAACTTTCCATTATCTTATAGTAATTGAAATTTTACTCAACACCAGTGTTTTGTAGAAGTATTTTCAATCAAGCGCATACTTTCTAGTTTAGTCTGGTCTGTAAGAAACATTTTCAAAGACTAATGAATTGAAAAAAAATAATAAAATAAAATTTGCTGTTACAGTAGACTCTCACAAATTAGAACCAGGTTCTAATTTCAGAGCGTTCAATATTGAAATGATAGGGTTTTAATTTCTGGACAATTCGAATTTGTGAGAGCGAACTGTAACAAAAAAAAAAAAAAAAAAACTAACGATTGCTGAAGATTAAGATTAGGAATTTGGATTGGATAAAGAAAATATAGAGTCGAAATAATTTATGAATAATTCAACTTTAACAAAAGAAATATGTATTTATAAAATATTGAAAAGGTTCGCTAAACATATATAAACACTACATAACATGCTTGTGGAGAAATCTTTAAACATTTTTTGCATATAAAACTTGTTAAGTTAAGTCTGTTAAGTTTTCGTCTTAATGTTACATATGAAAAAATTGCTAAGCAGGGCATAAAACACAACTTTTATATAAGTATAATACTTGCGTCCTTTAGAAATTACACTGTAGACAGCACAGCTTTAAACGAGACCCTAAATTCGACCACGCAAAAAGCGTAGCAACTCCATGTCTTTAACCGACAAGGTCACGCGTCCCCGATGTAGCGTTAATGTGTAGGCATCCTGCAGCTGTTGCGTTACATAAAGTTCTGTAGATTCATGTAAGGCCTCAATACCCGTCCTCGTTATACGTAACAAATCACCACGCCCACAACTAATCATAATCTCCTTAACCAATCGGGCAAATGGTAAACGCGGTATGAGTGTATCTAAAAAATTTTAAACATTTTTAGTTTAATAAAAAGATTCGTTAAAATATTTCACTCGAATCTTACGTGTTGTCTTCATTAGGAATTGAATATCTTTCCATAAACGCTGCGTGCGATGTAATGGTTTGCGTTGTTTCCGCCGACGCGCCGGCTCAGTTTGAGCCAAAGATGCTGAACGTGTGTGCACGGTATTTCTTCCGCCAGTTCGCTTCCTTGCAGTCGGTTGTGCTTTTCTTGCATTTGCATTCGTTTTTGCATTTCGGCTGGTTGATGGTGCATGAGGATTCTCAATGCGCAAGCTTGTGAAGTTGAGTCCATAGTCAGTTTGTCCCAACTCCTCCTCAGGTGATAGGAATTCCTCCGCAGAATCTGTTTCGTCACCGAGATGCGGAATGCGTGATCTTCGAGGCATTTTAGAATATTTTTTAATACTTCTAAGCTTATTTTATTAAATATTTGGCAAATTAAACAAATTTATTGAAGACAACAAAAACGGCGTCTATTTGAATTTGACATTCTAGTGTTGAAAGGTTGTGATATTTCTGCACTTTTTCCAAGGGCTGCACACAATGCAATGAATGCAGGGCTACAATGACTCCCGTTGTATTGATTTCATGCTTCAACGCAAAATGCGCAACTGACAACTGATGTACTGAACACATTGACGACGACAGCGACGACAAGCAGTCAAATTAGGAATAGTTTTATATCGACGACACGACATTGCAACACTAGACCAAATTATCTCAATAATATATACATGTAAAAAATTTGACAGATGTCGTAATGTCGCTGTCGTCGTCAATGTGTTCAGTACATGAGATGAATGAGTTTACATTTCTTTAGAACTAGTTATTTACTAGTCGTAAATATGCTGCATCGTTCATTATAAAGCGAAACAAACATTATATATTAAAAATAAATAATTATTATAAGAAGATATTTCTTTAATATATCAGTCAAAGTTTCATAATCATAACTTCAATATCTAACATGTACATTACATAGAAGGAATAATTATAATAGACAATTTTAGAAATTAGACTATTCTAAAGGATGCTTAGACCCATTGTTCTTCGACTCCAAAAAAAAATTGTTTTAAATAAACAAATGATTACTCAGCCTGCAAAACGTAATGAAAACTTTATCTATATTCTTCTGCATAGCTTATTACTTTTTCTAAAACACCCAATAAAAGTGGTCACATAATTGCAGACTTTATTTAAAGTTTTAGTTTTAAAGTTTATAAATGTTTTTGTTTAGACAGTTGTAAGATTAAAAAAAATGTTTTTTTTTGAGTGTGAATACAGCTCAATAGCTTTAAATATATTTTCATTGTGTACTAAAGCGCATATGCAAATGCAGTGAATGAATTTCCAGTTTTATGCCTATGTGCGTGACGTTGCAAAAAAAAGGAATTTACGTAAAAAACAGTAGAAAATTGCATGGACTCCTTTTACATTGGTCAAGACTTGAATTGAATTCTTTGCTATTCCCTTTTAAACTTACCCTCTCTCACGTTGATGTCCACGTCTTTCATCAACAAACTCACAGACTTGATTCAAGTCTTGACCAATGTAAAAGGGGTCATAATTTGCGTTTTATGACAGTTCGGTACTTTTAACTAACATCGAGAATAAATAAAAGTTACGATTCAGAAATTCATTACTTTCAGGAAGGGCTCTTATACATAAATCTTGAAAATTCAAAATTTCTGTAATTTTTTTATTGTTAATTTATTAAAATTATTTTTTTACACTCAGGACTTAAGATTTTTGTAATTATAAATTAAGATATTTTAAGAATTTTTGTGTAAATACGATAAAAACTAACATTAAGAACATACAAAATGTTTTGTAATTTTGTAACCCTGCTTACTCTGAACGAAAAACGCAATCATTGTACTGTCATAATATTCTTGCGTAAATTGTGCTAGGGAGTAGACGGACGCATATGCAAATGCAGTGAATGAACTTTCAGCCGAAGTAATTTCCGAATTGTCGCCGTTTTCATTGACCCGAAAAAAGTCCCCGAAATTTTGGTCGAATGTCCCCGAATGTCACAAAAGTGAGATAGTCACACTTACCATGCATACTTTTCCATTATTCTCAATATCCAAACACCTTTTAAAATGTTTTTATTTTTTATACTTGAGAACATGAATCGAAGACAGTCTGAAAAACTTTATAAAACTTTTTCAACTTGACGGATTGGGAGTTAGTCCCTATAAAGAATTTAGACAATGATCGAATTCAATAATGCTTTCTTAACAAAAAATAAAATTTTATTATGAATGTTATTGATTAAAATTGTTATTATGGCCGTGTGCTATTCGGAAACTTTTCACTCGTGGTAGGAGAGAATTTACTGAGTTGAATACAATTTCTGTCTGTTGAAATAAAATTGTAATTTTTGCTGTGCCAAAAGGACGATGAAATGTTGACAACTAGAAATGTTGACGTTTTAGATTTTGGTAGTGCATTAGCACAAGAATTTAATTTAATTTGCGAAATTGTTGATATATATTGAAAATTAGGGATTCTGGTTGCTATGCTGTCGAAAACACAAAATTTTGAACTTCTTTACGACTCACAAACTCACAAGTTTTTTTTTTTTATTTTTGCTTGTGTCAAGAATTCTCTTTCTGATTGTCAAAAATTATACTAGCCCCTGGGGCTACATGAATTTTTGACAGTCATATTCACCTCACAAGTGCCAAATATTCTCTTTCACACTGTCAAAATTTCATCATCCGAGTGAAAAGTTTCCGAATAGCACACGGCCTATGAGTACCATTATGAGTATAATTCAAACTTCATGTCGTATAACGAGCTTTTTCTTCTCCGATACGAAGGGAACAGTGCCTGGTTTAGAATGCTTGCGTACGTTAGCCTCCTTTTGCTTCTCTTTGTCCTTGATGGAACGCATCTTGCGCTGTGTGTTGAGTACTTTTCGTGGCACTTGACGATGCCGTGCAATACGTTTTATTTGTGGATGTGCCGCAAACTTCTCTTTAAGTGCCTCCTGGTAATTAAAAGCGGCACGTTCACGCGGTCGTATCACGCCCAGCTTTTCTGATGCCCTCGCCTTCCACATACGAATATTCATTTCATCGGATCCAGAGAAAATGTATCGATTATCCAGAGACCATGCAATACAAACGACGTGCTGCATGCGTTTGGTGTGGTAGATGTCGCGTGAGTGGCTGTAATGCGACTGGTAGATGCGAATTGTTTTGTCATAACTGGACGATACGAATTCCCGACCGGTGGGTGCATAGTCAACATCAGTGACAGCCGACACGTGATCATAGTGAATCTTTAATGGATTCTTTAGCTGGCGCGTATCGAAGGTGTAGAGACTATAACAGAAAAACAATTCAAGTTAATAAATGATTATTTTTTATAATGGATGAATGAATTTAGTCAACGCACTTGCAATCTTCATTGGCAACTGTAAAGTTGAAAGCTTCCATGGGATTCCATGCCAATTTATTGCTCTTCATGGTCAGTACGATTTTACGCAGTGGGTTGGATTCACGTTGATCGTATAAAATTATGCTTCGATCACTGGCACAACATGCCAACACAGAAGTCTCGACGGGATTGAAAGCCACTGTGTGAAGTGTATCAACGCCCCACTTCAAAACTTTCAGCGGATCATTACGACTTTCATCCCAAATAGAACACACCTCACCGCAAGTAGCAAATATTGGTTCAGAGCGATGATGTGAAATGCCCATAAGTAGTGTGCGGCTTAGCACTGTATTAATGGGCTCTTCATCTTCGCCTATTTCTGGAGTTTCAGTTTTCCAAACCTTGATGATTTTATCATCGCCAACGGTAAAGAAGCGGCTACCATCCACTGAAAAGTTGATACCGCGCACAAAACCTTCATGAGCCACGAAACTACGGGAGGAAGTACGATCCGCTAAATCCCAGAGTCGTACCTCCCCATCGTAAGCACCGGAGACCAATGATGACAGCCGCTTTGGGTGTTTTCCAAAGCATGATATACCGTCACGATGACCACTCAAATTACCTACGAACGGCTTGGCAAAGACTCGATCCAGTTTGGTGGCATTTAACGCACGAACGTACTCACGAGCAGATTCCATAGGATGTAGACTTGGATCATAGTTGCGTGGTACTGCATATATGTATATGGAAGGTTAGCAGAAAGTTTAAAATATATTTTCATTATACCAACATCTGTGATTTTCATTCTTAGTTTCCCGCACATATTTGTCCGGGTTCCGTGTGATAACTTTAACTTTCATTATAGCACTTATGTGAAATAGTTTAACTTGAATATTTTTGTTTAAATTGTGATTTTGTAAATATGTTCCTTAGCGCTACGTAAAAACAATAATATTATTTTACACGTGCATATATTTTTCAGAAGTTTTGTTTTGTATGAACTGTCAAATTAAATGCATTTTGAACTTAGCACTGCCAGCCTAATATTATATCGTATGTCTTAATCATCTCCCAGTACACCGTATTTCGATCAAGCTCATGAACGCAAGCTATGATTTTTCGTTGAAACAAAAAACGTAAAGTTTTCATATACTCATTTAATTGTGTATACAAAACAGAAAGTGCATTTAGGGTTAATTGCAATCTCGTATACAAATTGAATACTTATCGAAAGTACCTGAATATAACAGAAAGTACCTGAAAGAAATTAAAATTATAGCGTATTTACGGAGTTTAAACAATTGTGATAAATGTCTATTTTTAAATAAGAAAAAAATTAAAAGTTTTTCTGCTTTCTTCACTCTGATCGCTGAGTCATTAACAAAAACACAAATATTCCTTGAAATTTTGCTGAAAAATTTTATTTTGGTCAATTTTATATCGAGCCATATCCATAAAATTATTGTGAACGCTAATTTTTTTTTAAAAATTCACCTTTTAATTGCAAACTTTATGATAACTTTAAAACAAGAATTTATATTAATTTTAGGGGTCCTATAACTTTATTGTAAATTAAGAACTCACAATATGTGTTAAATTTCCGATGAATTTAAAACCTCGTATGAAATAAAAGTACTAAAAGCACTTCATCAAATTAATAAAAAATTTATAATTTTACATAACTCTATAACTATCTTACAAATCAGTTGAATAAGAAGAAAAAATTACAAAGTGTTTTAAAGAATTATTAAGGTTATTCACGTCATTTCGTTTGTCTGGGTATATCGTATTCTTCGTGTATAAAATTGACATGAACTTACTTTTAAAAATTTTCGTACTTTCTTGTAAATTGTCAATATTAATTTATTTCATATAATTGATCGCTAAGGTAGCGATAAAGAAGCTCTAATTTCAATAAGGTTACTTCCCAAGAGCAAAATAACAAAAGAAAAAAAAAAACAAAACAATTCGTCAATAGATGATCCCTATTAATTATTTTTTTCGTTTATATCATTTTTTTAGCAAATAAAACGGTTGAAAGTCTAATAGAATCTTAAACCACCCACTGTGGTCAATTCCTGATTTTAAATATTAACCTTCCATAACCATGCAAGTAATGCCTTTCATGGTGACAGGTGGTGGACACAAATCGGCCACAAATCTCTTTCATGGTTAGCCATTAAGTAAAGGCTCAAGCCCAAACATGATGATAACATAACAAATCAGACTTGGTACACGTGGTAACGATCATTTCAAAAATGTTTTCCTTGTCTGACTTAAATTTAAACAACGTCTTGTACACTACTAGTCTTCGTGTGGCTTTAATGAAACTGTAGCATAACTCCCTGCTGATAGAAACTTGCACCAACAAAAAATACCACGAGTTGTATTCGAGGACTTCAGCTTCTTCTGAAAGGCAATCAGGAAGAGGACCCGAATTTGGAGAGCATGATTTGAAACTGAATCTTCAGCAAAATACTAATAAAAACTGACAAATAAAATAAGTTTACACAAGCGGACTTACGACATAAGCATCGAATATGTTGCGTAGATTTGAAAAATATTCGTATCTCAAATTTCATATGAAATACTTTTGAAAGTTCGTAAGTTTTTACGAAATACGAGCTTACAAAGTGACATGAAGCACCTTATTATTATTTGCTTGTTTTAGATTCGCGTATTCCAACCAGAATTAAGCCAGCTGTAAAAAATTATATCTCCAAGCTGAATTGTTGCAAAGTTCTATTAGTTGCAAAACTGAAGTTTGCATGTAATTTCTACTAAAAACAAACTAAAAAGATGCTTTTGTTGTTAAAATTTTACTTTTTGTGCACACACGGTAGTTAGGGATTACTATGTAATTTGATATAAGCGATTAAATTTTTTTATTTATTTAGTTAAGTTTGAAATTTAGAATATGGAACGGTGTCAAGTTGCAATGTATTACATGGGTTCCTTTTGTATGCATTTAGAATAAAAGACTGGATGATATTAAATCCGACTACAATGTTTTTGCTTTTATAACCGGTACTATGCTTGCAAGTATTTCATCATGCTATGATAACATAACGGTTGAATATCATATATAACACTTATTCATACATAAATATTTGTTTCTATTTTGATTTGTTTTTGTAACATAATGCTGTCTGTATACCCTGATATTTGCTATTCTGTTGGATATAAGGGAAATTTCTATTAAGGCTATTTATTTAGAGGTAACCAAATCTCTAAAACTAGTTTACCATCACCAAGATGAGGAGCATTAATGAGATATGCAGACGCTAATTGGTCTTCAAATTTAAAAGAACCGAAACCTACAAGTGGGTATTTTTTTTTAGGTTTATTGATGACCGATATCTTGATATAGTAAGTAAAGCTGATGATATAAAACAGCTTTTATATATTTTGTAAACATTTATTTGAAAACTAAATTTTATTGTCTTTTTCTTTTTTCACAACGAAAAATTCTAAAATAAAAATTCTTGATTAGAGAAAAACTAAGATATTGATTTTAAACATCAATTGTTCTACAACAAGTAAATATCAAGTAAACAGTATGTAATTGCTATACAACTCTCCCTCCAGTGAAACGAACAAATTGATAATATGAATTTAAAGAATGCATTAAACAATATTAAATTTAACTTGTTTCTTCACCAATGGTAATGTGTTGTTAATGCGTGTGTTGTGTATATTATCTATATATGCGGGTTTCAGTAAATCTATTGAAACAATTCGAATGGAGTTACCGTATTGAATTTTAAAATTTTTCTCATTTCGTGAAATAACCAAAAATGGACCTTCAAACGGTGCTTCAAGATTATATCTACGTATAACCTTGACAAAAACGTATTTACAAGTTTTTAATTCATTTGGAACAAACAAACGGGAAGAGTTACTGTGGTGAACAATTTTGCTTCGTGTTTCTGAAAAATGTTCTCTTAAAGCTTTTAGAGTATTGTCAGTTGTTGCCTTGTTTTCCTTATAAATGATCAGTTCACC
The DNA here is from genome assembly GCA_943735915.1 of Pherbina coryleti. Taxonomy (NCBI): domain Eukaryota; kingdom Metazoa; phylum Arthropoda; class Insecta; order Diptera; family Sciomyzidae; genus Pherbina; species Pherbina coryleti. The sequence goes on from OX030951.1 coordinate 28,266,225, forward strand.
TGTAGCAGAATTCCCAAAAAAATAACGTTACCATAACGTTAACGTTAACTAACAGCGTTCGTGGTTTGCAATAACGTTTATCATATTCCCAAAACTGCACTTAATGACACTTTTAGCAAAAGAAAGAATTCACAATAGAAGCCACAAACAACGTTAACATATATCAAAAATATGGCAGCACTGTTTATTTTGACAAGTAATAAAAACAAAAATCAACAAAAAGTAACCCTAAAATAAAAAATGGAAAAAATAAATAAAAGATCCACCCGAACAACAGCAGAACAGCACAAAATTATGCTAGACTTCTTCTGCACCAACAAAGGGTTGGCAGAAGGGAGGTTTGCCTCGATGCATGGAAGGCAGGAAGCGAACAAGAAATGGGAGGAGCTTGCTTCACTCCTCAACTCGGTGAAAGGAGCAGAAAAGACCGCAACTCAATGGCAAGTGGTAAGTTATATATATTACTATAAAATTGTTGTGGTTACTTTGAAAATTTTTGATATTAGACTTGGCGAGACCTTAAAAGCAGAGTATCGGTCAAAGCAAGGGAGCGCAGGAAGGAAATGGCCAAGACTGGAGGAAATCAGCTTACTCTTGCTGCACTCACCGAGCTGGAAATGAGGGTATTAGGAATACTTGGGCAGAACTACTCTGAAGGCAGCTCTTTATGTCCCGAGAGCTTTCCAGAAGAAGAGGTAACTTGATTTTTATAGTAACATTATTACACTAATTGATTTTTTAAATATAGCATTTACAAATCTTATTGGAATGTGGCGATAGTGATGCCTTATATCATCTCCCAAGAATTGGGAATGTTATTGCGGTTGATGAAACGGGTGAAGCTGACGGCGGGGAGGAGGAAAATTGGCCCGTGGATAGGTTGGATGTGACGGTGGAAGAGCCAGCGGTACAGCAACCATCGACGGCAGTGCCTAAAAAGAAAAGGGTCCCAAAAAGGACCGAGATGAATTTGGCTCGGGACCAATTTGCTGCAATAGCAAAGCAACAAGCAGAAGCGAACACTGTGAGTAAAATTTTAGAATCGTTAGAAGGTTTGCACTATTTTTTGTTTTTCTTAAATTTTTTCATATAGATACAAGCTGAATCTGCATATAAGCAAGCAGAAGCATCACAATTGATGGCTGAAGCTGCGCAACGTATAGCCACTGCTCTGGAAAGCTTGGCTGCTTCTTTTGAGAAATTGTTAATTACTAAAAGTAAAACAACTAATTAATAACTAAAAATAACTAACAGCAAAATAAAACTTAATAACAATCATAACAAAGCTTAAAAGTACATAACTATATTAACAATATAACAACAGCAATAGCAATAACAATAAAAATAATTATCAAAACAATAAAAACAATAACAAAACCAAGGATTAGCTCCTAAACGCATTTATGTAAAGCATCGATGTGTTTTCCATTGAATTGGTGCTTAGTAGATTCACCAAACCTGCGCAACTAGATTGTTATTTTTAAGCATGCTTTAGTGGCGCAGTTTTGGTGAATCTACTAAGAACCAATTCAAAGAAAAACACATTGATAACTTGTATAAATGTGTTTATAAACTTATCCTCTAATAATAATAATATTGATAATAATAATAACTAATAATAATAAAACGGGAAAAAACAATGAATTCATAAAACAAACTCGGCAGTGATAACATTTTATTTTCTTTTTTATTGCTTATTTTTATAAACAAACTTTTATATGTATGTGCCTGATAAGTTAAGTTTTTTTTTTTTTAATATATCTTTTTTTTTTGTTTATTTATAAAACTATACTTTAACTTTTTAAAAAAATTTTATTAAAAGAATGAACTAATTTATATGGTGCTTTTATTTACGAAAAATTTTGTGCAATCAAACGATCTTGGGTGCGTTTTGCAACTGACAACCGATATCCAGCTTCAATATAGCTGTCATCATTTGTTGCAGCTGTCGGTGCTACATTTGGCAAGAAATCATTCATCACTTCATTTCCTATGGACGTATTTAGACACATGTTGTGAAGCACTGCACATGCATTCACTATCTTGCCTGCAAAACCAGGTTCGTACAGAAGCACTCTTTGTCTTGAAAGGCAGCGCCACCGACTCTTAAGAACACCGAACAGCCTCTCCACGCAGTTTCGAGCCTTGCACAATGCTTCATTGTAACGGTACTTTGGTGTTCCTTCAGGCTGATTTGTTAGTGGCGTCATTAGCCACGGTTCTAGTGGGTATCCAGAATCGCCTGCAAGGAAATAAATGTTTAAAATTCAAATTCAGTAATTTTTTTTTAAGTGTACCAATCAGAAAAGCGTTTCGGTCACCACGTTCAAATGCTCTTTGTACAACGTTGCGTACAGCACAAGCATTCCAAATAAAGGCGTCATGGCGAGCCCCAGGGTACCTTGCATTGACGTGCAAAATTTTTAAATTGGGATCACATATCTAAAAATAAAGTTCATTAGCAATGAAACATTTTATGTGCAAGCTTTAATTTACCATTTGGACATTTAATGAATGGTAACCATGATGGTTAACATATGCCTCTTCGTGCTGTGGCGGCCCAACTATGGCCACGTGGGAGCAGTCAATCGCACCAATAGCACCATCAAAAGGCTCACGAGCTGTCCTAAACAGCAATTGTGCTGCTTGCCGTTCAATCTGTGTAACTGGGAAGCGCACACTAGGACGGAAAATTTGTGCATTTATGGCATCCGTTACACGATGGATTGAACGGCTCACAGATGACTGGCTCATAGTGATCGTTTTCTGCTGCCCTACTGGCCTTTGGTAACAGCCAGTTGCATAGAAACGAAGCGCAGCTAGCACCTAGTAATAAAGAGTTTAAGTAAACTTTTAATGTAGTTCTTTTACTACTTACTTGGTGTTCAGCTGATAAAGCTGAGATTGTTTTTTTTTCAAGCTCATCTCGAATAGATTCTATCAAATCGTGAGCTGTCTCGGGTGTTACTCGGTACAAGTTTATGAACTTTGATTCCTGCAAATCAAATGGACTGTCCACTCTTCGCAGAAGAGCCCACTCTAACGCGCTATCTCGCATGGAAACTTCATCTTGCAGCAACGCTGCATCCATTGCCAAATATTCGAAGGCCATTTAAAACAAAATTTATTTATTATTTTTATTATTTATTATTGTTTACTCATTAAAAATACAATGGAGCTTAAAACCAATTTAACCAAAATGACTTCAACATAAGCACTTCACTTAAAAGTTGCTTAACGTTATTGTTATTTCAGTTAGCGGCGCCAAAATATTCGTGGTTAAGCTTGCTTCAAATAACGTTAAAGAACTGTCAAAATTAAGGACAAAAATAGGTAACATAGATGTTGGGAATACCAGTTAACGATAATTGTAGGAAAGGCCAGTTAACGATAACTATAAACGTAGTTAACACGTTTGGGAATTCCGCTACTGGAATCCTTAGTGTTTGGCCATAGACCAACTCAGATGGTGAGCACTTCAAATCTTCTTTAACAGCAGTACGTAAACCTAGTAAAATCGAAGGTAATTGTTCAGACCAGCTCGTTGTGTTTTTACAAGCTATGATTGAAGATTTTAGCTGTCGATGAAATCTTTCGACCATTCCATTCGCTTGTGGGTGATAGGCAGAAGTGTGAATTTTATGAGATCCAAGTATTTTAGTGAGTTCTGTAAACAATTTGGATGTAAATTGAGTTCCTTGGTCAACTGTTATGTCTAGTGGAACGCCAAACCTGCAGACATAGTTGTTAACAAAAGTTTTTGCTACCGTTTGAGCCGAAATATCCTGTAATGGAAACGCCTCTGGCCACCTTGTGTACCTATCTACAATAGTTAATAAGTACCTATAACCACGAGAGACAGGCAGAGGTCCCACCAGATCCATGTGAATATGCTCGAAACGACCAGTGGGAATGGCAATTTTATGTACCGGGGGATTTTGTATACATATGAATTTTCGATTTTTGACATTCCAAACAATTTTGAACCCATGTATTAATTTCTTTTTTCATATTTGGCCAAAAGTATTTACTAACTATTAATTTTCTTGTGGGACGTGTTCCAGGATGCGATAAACCATGAAGTTTTTTAAAGATAACTGTTCTCATTGAAAGTGGAACATATGGACGTGATTTCGAATCAGATATATCACACCAAATTTTTAGATTTAGAAGTGGTACATTTATATGTTGGAGATTATTTTTGGAATTTGATGAAGCAATTAATTGTTGAAGTTCTAAATCGGTTTGTTGTTCCTTAAAAATACATTGCAAGTTTATATCTTTTTCAGAAATTTCTTCAATGTCCGGTAGACGAGATAAAGTGTCAGCTACTGTATTATCTTTACCAGCAATATAGCGAATATCATTTGTGAACTGTGCTATAAACTCAAGATGTCGAGTTTGTCGAGGTGATCTTTCCGTTTTTGAATATAGAGCATAAGTTAAAGGTTTATGATCAGTATATATCGTGAATTTACGTCCTTCCAAAAAATGCCTAAAATGTTTAATTGATGAATAGATTGCTAAGAGTTCTTTGTCAAATGTTGAATACTTAATTTCAGTCGGCGTAAGCTTTTTGGAATGAAATGCCAGAGGTTCATAATTTTGCTGTATGTTCTGTTGTAAGACTGCTCCAATTGCAATATTTGATGCATCTACTGCAATTGAAAGCGGAGCAGTTTCGTCAAAATGGGTTAAAAGAGTATTTTCAGTGAATTTGGATTTGATTGTATTAAATGAATTTTCTGCTTCAGTTGTCCAAACGAGCTCTTTTGCTTTAATTTTACTGGTTTTAGTTATGATTTCATGCAGTGGACTTAAAAATTTTGCTATCATTGGTACGTATCTATGGTAATAGTTAACCATGCCAATGAATTTTTGTAATTGAGTTATAGATGTGGGTTTTTTATAGTTTGAAATGACTTCAACTCGCTCTTCGGAGGGTTGAATGCCATGTTTTGAAATCTTATAACTCAAAAAGTCGAGGGAAGGAACACCGAACTGACATTTATTGGGTTTTATATTTAATCCATAATTGTCGAGGCGTGTGAAAACAATTTTTAAATGATTGTAATGCTGGGCTTCGTTCTCGCTTGCTATAAGAATATCGTCCACGTAAGTAAAAACAAAATCGAGGCCAAAGAAAACTTCATTTATAAATCTTTGAAACGTTTGTGAGCTATTACGAAGGCCAAAGGGCATTCGAACGAATTCGAACATACCAAATGGTGTAGTTATTGCTGTCTTGTGAATGTCTTCTTCAGCTACAGGGATCTGGTGGTAGGCTCGAACGAGATCAATTTTGGAGAATATAATCTTGTTGCGGAGTTCAATGCTAAGGTTGTGGATATGCGGTAACGGATACCGATCAGGGATAGTTACACAGTTGAGTCTCCTATAGTCACCACAAGGTCTCCAGTCGTTTGGTTCTTTTTTGGCCACCAAGTGTAGCGGTGAAGCTATAGGAGAATTCGATGGTCGACATATTCCAACTTTTACAAGATATTCGAACTCTGACTTTGCAACTTTAAGTTTAATTGGATCAAGACGGCGAGGTTTCGAAAATGGAAGAACACCTTTTGTCTCAATTTTATGAACAGTTGAGTGCTTTGCAGTTTTGTTGTAATTAGGTTCCGAAATTAATGATGGAAATTCGTACAGAAGATTCTCAAAGTTGTTTGTCGAATTTGGAATTTTAAAATTTGAAATCGAATTTACTGAAGGTAACACGTGAACTGAAAAATTTGTGGTAGAGTCAATAATTACTCTCTTTTTAACGTCTATAATAAGCCCAAATTTTTCAAGAAAATTAATTCCTATTATAGGATTGGGTATGTCTGTTAATATGAAAGGAAATTCGAAATCTCTTTGTAAGCCAATATCTAATTTAAGAAGTTGAGTTCCAAATGTACTGATATTTGAACCATTAGCTGCCGAAAGAAAAGTGTTTGATTTCGATTCGATTGTTTCTAATTTAGATGCAGGGATAATTGAAACAGTTGCTCCTGTGTCTATAAGGAATGTTAGTTTGCTGTGGTTGTCAAAAACGAAAAGACGACTTGTCGTTTGAGTAGATATCCCATCATTAGTCGTCGTTATAATGGGAGAAACTAGTTTAAATTCGAAAATTTGTTTTTATTATAATCAAGTTTATTAAAATTACAAGGTTGAATACATTTTGAAGCTTTACTACCAAATTTAGAATGAAACCAACAAATTGGAAATCGAGAATTTGAAGAACTACTGGATGAATTTTGCCTTGAACGTGATGATGATCTTTCTCTAGATCGCTCTCTTGATTTAGGCCTTGTATGGTCATTTGTGTTTCCGGTTGATAAGTTTTTAAAACTTTGACACAAAGATGAGGTAAGTTGGACCAGGTTCTGCAGAGTTTCCTCTATATTTGACTGCCTTGAAGATTCACAAACTGTAGAAATTGACGATTTACTCAACATTTGATAAATTTTGTCAGCCAAGTTTAACTTTTCATCAATATTGGTGGAAACCGATGATATTAAATGTATTTGAAGCTGTTGAGGGAGTTTCCTCAACCATAGCTTGTATAACAAATCAGAACTTACAATTGACATTGAACCATTTAACCGTAATAAATCGCGATAAAATTCAGACGGTGTGCGGTCCCCCATCTGAGTTTCTGAAACCAATGCTTCCAATCGGGACTCTTCGCTAAGAGAACATCTTTCGAGAAGCTTTGATTTTAAGAAGGTGTATTTGTTTTGAAGTGGTGGATTTTGAATAATGTCAAATACTTTAGTAAAAATTTCCGGAGTAAGTGCAGTGATAATATTTTGGAATTTAAGAATGTCGTCAGAGAGATTGTTAAGTGTAAATTGCATTTCACATTGTGCAAACCATGATTCAGGATGCATTTCCCAGAATTGTGGCAATTTAATTATATTTGTTCTAAAAAATGGCATTGGTTGTGACGGCATAGTGTTGTTGAAATTCATTGTTTGTGTAGGTAATGTTATAAAATGTGTATTTTGTAATAATGGTGTCTCTGATTGACTTATTTGTAAATTTAGCAGTGAATTGGGTGGATTTAGTGAAGAGAGGGGATTTTCTTCTGTGTTGATCTCGATTTGATTGACACGAGATGAACTTCGTTTTCTCTTTGGATAACGCGGCATTAGTAATTGAGATTATGAGATTATGATTATAAATATAAAGTTGTTTGGAATTTTCACTGGAGAGTTACATACATATGTAAATTTTTTCTTTTTTGGGTTATTTGAGTTAATTAACGTGTGTAAATGAATTTGATTAATAAAGATATATATCTATAACACTTAAAAAAAATTACAAATTTAATTAATATGGTAATTATGTTTGCAGGCCTGATGCAGCAGAGATATTCTTTGTTTTGTGTTAACTTTTAGGTGTAGATTTTTATATGATTTATAATGTTTTTTCGATAGAGCATACGTGATTGTGCATTGTAGGAGCATCCGGAAGGTTGTGTGCAGGAGTTTTTATATCGCTTTTGATGCAGTTTGCTGAGTTATAATGCTTGAGTGCAGATGCTTAATTGCAGATGTTTGTTGACGAAGTTTGTTGTTGCTGCTCTTTGCGGATGCAGATAATTTGAATTAGAAGTCGCATATACAACCAGAGAAAACGAATTGTCGGTGCTTGATGTCGCACATTTGAGATAGAATGCTCGCTTAGGTTCTTTTTTACAGGATCGCCAATAAAGCTGATGATATAAAACAGCTTTTATATATTTTGTAAACATTTATTTGAAAACTAAATTTTATTGTCTTTTTCTTTTTTCACAACGAAAAATTCTAAAATAAAAATTCTTGATTAGAGAAAAACTAAGATATTGATTTTAAACATCAATTGTTCTACAACAAGTAAATATCAAGTAAACAGTATGTAATTGCTATAGTAAGAAACAGACAGCAGGGGCTTCATTTTAAAGCAAGGCGGAGTATGTTGCTTTGAGTCATGCATGATTTTGGATTCAAGGAATACTTCAAGACATACAAATATTTCAGAAAAGGATCGGGTTATAATTTATAAAGATAATGCAGGATGAACTGTCGCGGCGAAGAATATTGAATGCAAGAGATCAAAGCATATTGATATTAAAAACCATTTTCTTTGACATGTTCAGCCTTATTCCAGGATCCGTCGTAGCTGTGATTTTCTTTCGGATTCGTAAAGTTGTATTCTACGATCCGAATCGTTACGTCGTATTCGAAATTCGTAACATTGTTATTCCATGTTCCGAACGCATCAACATTTGACAGTTGTTTTTGCGGATTTCTTACGACAGGTTTCTATTGGCGGAATTAATTTTGAACAAGAAATTTAGGGCCGTTTTCTCAATGTCCGGTTAGTCTAGCTGTTAACCAGGAGATAACTAACCATACGATAGCTAACAAAACAATTTCGGTTTCACCAAGTTCTTATTAAGTAACCTTCCGTTAAATGATTAATTGTGAATTTTTTCAATTGTGAATACGTGAAAACTGCACGTCAGCTGTTGTGTTTAATTTTTTTTTGTGATTTTGTGCCCTAAAAAGAAAGCAGCTGTTAGTTTTTTAATTGTTTTTTCTGATTTTGTGCCGCGAAAAAAAGAAAAATGGAAAAACGAAACAGATTGCCAAATTTTAATTCATACGAAGAAAATTTTTTGATTTCATTGGCAGAGGAGCACGCCAACATTATTGAAAATAAAAAGACTGATGCTGTTGCTTGGGAGGAAAAAAAGAAAGTGTGGGAGAAGATTGCCCTGGAGTTTGAGGTTCGGTACGGCATCAAAAGAGGCCCCAAAAACTTAAAAGAGAAGTACGAAAACCTCAAGAGGATGACCAAGAAGAACTTGGCAGAAGAGAGAAAGGAGATTTATAAGACAGGTGGCGGCCAGTATACCAAAAATACAAACCCAAATGTAGAGAGGCTAGCTGCACTTATGGGCCGATCGGCAACTGGCTTTGCAAATTATGTTGACAGTGACGGTAAGATAATTGTATTGCAAACTTTTTTAATATAGAAGAATGTGTGCAAGTAAAAAAAATATGCTTTTTACCAAACTGGTTTTGTTTATACATTCATGAAGTAATGGGCACAAACCCAACAAATATTAAACGAAATACTTTTTTTCAGCTGTCATTGCATCCGGATCCGCTGTATTACTGGACAACTTGGATGAGTCTGTTCAAAGTGCCATAATGGAAGACTTAACGCAAGCTCCGGAGGTGGTAGAAAATGTAAGATAACTGTTTTTTTAATGACTGTATTTTGAAGTGTAAAGTTTTAAAAATTATGTAATTTTTATCCTTTATTTTTTTCAGATTAATTCCTCGAACAACTCAGCAAACTGGTCTTCATGGAACCCAGCTCAATTGAAGAAGAAGAGGAGTGAAAAGTTGTCACCCAAATGCGCTGAAGGGAAAACTAAGTCAACAAACAATACACAGCACATTTTTTGGGAGAATGAGGAAAAGCGGTCAGCAGAGAAGCACAGCTGGGAGGCAGAGAGGCACAAGTTGGAAGTAGAGAAGCAGAGTTGGGAAACTGAAAAGCATAATAGGGAGGCAGAGAGGCACAATTGGGAAGCAGAAAAGCACCGTTGGGAGATAACACACGCATCTTTGAAAACTCAAATTTTGGAGTTAGAGCTCGAGCTGAAATCCCAGATGCAATGAGTTTTTACTGGTGCCACAACTCTCTAGCCCTCCAGTTGCAATCTCCAGGGCAATCTTCTCCCACACTTTCTTTTTTTTTTCCTCTTAGGCAACAGTATTATTTTTTTAATTCGCAATAATATAGGCGTGCTCATATATGTTTTTAGCAGTAGAAGTGAACTGAATGTGAAAAACTCAAAGTACAAAGTAATTTTAATTACTTTTTTAATTTAAGCTACATTAATTTAATTTTTGTTAATATATGTACATGTGCCTTATAAATAGAAAGATTAGAAAGATAGAATTGAACTGAATGTGAAAAACTCAAAGTACAAAGTAATTTTAATTACTTTTTTAATTTAAGCTACATTAATTTAACTTTTGTTAATATATGTACATGTGCCTTGTAAATAGAAAGATTCAATAAATTTTTTCAACTGAATTTAATGTGACCTATATTCAATTATTAAGACAAATTGTTGAGCTTCTGAAAGAAAACAACTAACAACAAATCTGTATAATACAAATTACACCGCAGACTAGACAGCTGTTTCGTTGGCCGCTACACCAACTCATCAGTAGTCTTGTGTGATTTTTCGTTATTAAAGCTTATAGTTGCATTTGTTTTTTGTTTTTGTTGTTATTCTTCTTTTTCCACGATTCCGTTTGGGGTTCAGCTTGCTTTGCTGATATACACCTTGGTGGAGTGGAGGTTTTTTGTCATATCATATTTTTATTTATATGACTTGTATGGATTTACCAGAAAAATCTGTGATTTTAAATTTAATATGATCATTTTACATTCAACGATATTGAGATAAATTGTTAAGCTCGAGGCCAAGTCTTTTAATGAAGAAAACAACTAACAACAACAACAACTCTGAATAGAGCAAATCACACCGCAGACTAGACAGCTGTTTCGTTGGTCGCTACACCAACTCATCAGTCGTCTTGCGCTATTAACTTTTTGTTAATAAAATTTTGATGTGATAATATCCTTTATTATGTGGCGGATGTAATTATAATCTAAAATTACAAAAATTTTTATAAGTTAATATTTTTATGTTACTGACTTCGGTATTTTAAAACCAACCTTGCGAAATAGTCTTGGATTAGAGCTGTTCTGGTACTGCTGTTCCTATGGTTTTCTTCCCTATTGGTTTGCTCTTCTTCAAACAGATCGAATTCCGCAGCTCTTTCTTCAACAGGCGGCTCTGCATCGTTTTTCATGCGTGCAACATTATGTAACACAGTACACGCAACAATTATCGCCATAACAGTGTCTCTGTTAACCCGCATTCCTAGCGATAGTACTGGAAAACGGCGCTTCAATACACCGAAACAGCGTTCAATACAATTTCTCGTACGTATTTGCGATTCGTTGTACAATCGGTCAGCATCTGTATTGGGCTGCAAAAGAGGTGTCATCATGAAATCGCTAACACCGTATCCACTATCGCCTAGAAGGTAACAGTCGCCGAATTCTTTTTGCTGAAATCTGTGTTTAATGCGACTATTGTTGAATATGTTGCTATCATGTGCAGAGCCAGGCCATCTACATACGAGGTCGACTATTTCCAAATTTGCGTTACACACTGCCTGTACATTGAAAGAAAAGTACCCCTTTCTGTTCCTAAATATTTCGGCATCTTCACCGCCGAAAGATTGTATCCTAATGTGTGTACCGTCGATGCATCCCACCACTTTTGGAAATTTTGCAATCCTATAGAACGCATGATTTGCCGTTTGTATTTCGTTGCTGCTTGCTGGCATCTTTATGAACTCTTTCGAAAGTTCAGCAATCGCAAAAGAAGTTGCCTTGATGACTCGGCTTGCTGTAGCCACACTCACTCCACAAAAATCAGCCACAGTTATCATAAAACTGCCTGTCGCATAAAAACGCAATGCTAAAAGCAACATTTCTGCTGGTTTCAAAGCATGATTCCTAAAGATTGGAATTAATTTTATCAACAATGATGCTAAACTACAATGCAAAACTACAATTTTACAAACCTTTCAGTTTTTTGTCCAATTTTTAGTTTTATTTTTTCCAAAATCAAGAAAAAACTGCTTTTGGACAAACGAAATCTTTTTATAAACTCAACTTCATCGTACTCTTCGACGTAATCGCTTCTATTTGAATATGTCCTTTTTCTATTTCGGTTCACACTCAAATTAGAAAGAAACGAAATCCTTGAAATTCTTTCCATTTTTTCCGTAAAATAATTTTAAAAAATTGTTTACTCTACTCAGCTGTTCTTCCGATTAGCAGCTAACTGGAACCACAACTTGCCGTTAACTTTATCAGAACTTAACTGACAGTTCAGCACTAACCGAACATTGAGAAAACGATTTTTTGCTAACTGCTGGTTAAAGTTCTGGTTAGTGCTTAACCGGACATTGAGAAAACGGCCCTTAAAGTATAATTGTTGCAGAGTTCGTGTGTGAATTGTGTGTTTTCTTTGGAAATAAGCTGCATTTAGGAAAAAATGAAAGTATTTTCATTTAAATCACCAAAAAAAATTTATTGTCTATTTTTATAGGTCAAAAACAACAAACAGAAACCAATACGTGCGTTTGGTCAGCTAAATGACTAAAAGGCCAGATTTGGCGCAGGGATTTAGCAATGACTTTCCAACTCCATGTTGCTAAAAATCTCAATAATGCCATTAACTGCGATATAGGTGTTAATGCTGAACAGTTACGACTGGCAGGAAGCTCATCTTCCAAAATGTTTAAAACAAGCCTGAATGCGGGTTTATTTAAGCGGAAATTTTTTTTAAACCTACGGATTTAAGAAGAGTAAAATTAAAAATGGACATTAATTTTTTTTGGTTTTTGTTCAAAACCGAAACCCATTTCACTCAATAAATTTTGTGAAAATTAACCAAAACATGACGCAATCAGTTGATCTAAGCCGCAAATGTTTTACAACGTTTCTTATTTAGACGTTAGAAAAAGTTAATTACACCAAGTCAACACAATCACAAACTTGTGTCGAAAAATGTCGAAAGTGTATTAAATGCGTTTTGAAAATAATTTTTTTTTCACTTCTGTAATCACTTCTTTTACAGTTCTTCTTCTTTTGAAGTAATTCTTTTAAAACACAATTTATGTGACACTTTTTAAACACTTAATTTATCACTTCTTTTAAAGTTTCTTGTCTTCTGTCAAAAACAGCAGTGTTCGAATTTTCGAAATTAAATTTCAATGAGGCAACGCTCCGAATCGTTTTGTTCGGATCCTAGAATAGCAAATTTTTCGTATTCGTAGCGTAGTCTTACGTTCGTAGATTTATTACGACGGATCCTGGAATAGGGCTGGTTATGAAAGAAATTCTGTATGATCAAAACTTAACCAGAACGAAGTGGTTTTGTTTGCTTGGTTTCTCCACCTGCATTCGAATGTCTTAAAAGAAAATTAAACACATCTACGACGTGCAAGCAAAAAAACCGAGAATGAGAGAACGCAAGAAAAACAAACAAATTTTGTGTTCGCAAAACTTTTTGGCGAGGAGGATTTTGCACGATTTTCTTTTCCGCTTGTCTTTTGGCATTGCCTTGTAGCAGCAGCAGTAGCAACAAAAGGAATCCTGTGCAATAAGGAAGACACACGAAAAAGGGGAATATAGAGACAAGTGAAAAGGAAATCTAGAAGAATTTTTACAACTGCGTGCCTGTGTGTGTTGGTGGAAAAATTTTCTTGTTGGAAAAATAAAGCGATTAGGAAAACTATAAAAAATTTTACGAATTTTCACTTGGATGCACTTGGAAATTTGTGTTAAATGCACAAATAGATAATTCCATAGAAAAAGTAGCAATTAAAGCTGAGAAAATTGCGAGATCGCACAGTCCGTGGACCAGGAAAGGTGAAAGTTCTTCACCTGGCGTTGCTGCTGCTGCGAATTCGGCAGTTAAAATGAACAACTTGGTGAGAGTAGCAGCAAATATCATAAATATTCATATCCTTAAATTGTAATACATTTTACAGGATCATGTGAAGAATTTCTATCCGGAAAACTATAAACTGGATCTTTCTGAGACAATGAAAGCGGCGCTGTCGAAAGGACCAACCCCGGGTGTTTCGGGTGTGGGTGGCGGTGGTGTAGGTGCGTCTGGCGCAGGCGGCGGACTAGGTGTAAGCAGTGGTAATGGTATGGGTTCATCAAGTGCTGCTGGCGGTGGTTCCCACGTTGATCTGCAGCAAGGAAATCCTAATTTATCAGGCATAGGCTATGTAACGGAAAAACTGTACATGTTGCTACAGTTGTATTTGCAAAATAAAGGCTGGAATCCTAGTGCCGAGTTGCTGCAGTGCTTTACGGATCTCAAGGACAATGCGCTGCTACCGAGTGCAGCCTACTTGCAGTAAGTAGTGCTTTTTTTAAGATAAATATTTTTCGATTATTCTGTTTTTCATTCACAGAGTGCTTGCCAATCGGCTAACATTGGATGCTCAAGGACGTTTGATTCTGCGTGAAAATGGCAAAATCGTCTTGCCCTTTGAACATTTCGCAAACGCGGTTATGCTTAAACATATGTCTGGTCCGCATGGGCTGCATCTAAGCGTTGATGCCACCGTGCGCGCCGTTATCGAATCTTACACTATCGGACGCGAAAATTTCGGTATGGAGAAGGAGTTCATCATCGAGGTGGTGCAATCATGCCCAAGCCCGGCCTGTCGCTACTACAAAAATCACATGGGCATGTCTCCGCTGCCATTTATGGATCAACAGTTTCCTGGCGTTGCAACTGATTTCTTGCAACATTTACCACACTTGCCACCACCGCCACCGCATCCACTTGCCGCTGGTGTTGCCGGTGGTTCGGGCGGAAACAGTGCCAGCGGTAGTGGCTCAAGTGGCAGCAGTAGCGCAGGCTCTGCCAATAGCGCTATGTGTGGCGGCGAAGTAGACCTAACAAAACCGACGCAATCGCACAGTCAACAGAAGATGCCACCACAGCTGCAGCATTTGACTAAGCAGCAACAGAATAGCATTCAGTCTCAACTTTCACAATTGAGTGCAGCAGCAGCTGCCGCCGCTGCAGCTGCTCAACAATCGCAGCGCGAACGTGAACAGCAGCAGGCGGTAGCTGTAGCAGCTGCTGCCGCTGCACATCATCAGCAACAATTGCAACAACAAGCGCAACAACAAGCAGCAGCTGCAGCAGCGGCCGCTGCTGCCAAACAACAACAGCAGCAACAACAGCAACAAGCAGCTGCTGCTGCTGCCGCCGCAGCTGCTGCACAACAGCAACAACAACTTACTGCTGCACTCATACAACAGCAAAATCGTGCACTTGCTCAGCAAAGTTTGGAAAAATTTAGCAATCTGAGCTCTTTGGAGAAGCAACGCATTCTGCAACAACTCGATCCAAAACATTTCGATCCAATGACAGTAGCTGCAGCTGCTGCCAATTTACAAATGCAGGGTTTGATGCAGAGCCAAGCAGCAGCAGTGGCTGCCGCAGCAGCTGCAGTAGTTGGAAATTCATCTGCTTCATCAACAGCCTCGTCCTCTTCTTCTACAGCAGGCGGCAACATAGCTGCAGCTGTAGCCAGCATTAGCAATCATCATGCACATCAACATGCCAGTGCTAGCCCTTCGGCTGCCCACTTGCCGCCACCTTCTCAATCCCCCACTGTGTCGTCAGCGCATTCGTCGTCGTCTTCGTCTTCCACACACTCAACAGATCAGTTGAATCAAAAGAATGTTGTTGAGGCTTTGCGGTAAGTTTCCTCTGTGATTAAAGCAATAACCCCCACTAAACAAATCTTTGAATTTAGCTCAAATCTAGAGTCGCTTGAATCGAATAAGGATTTGTTGGCTTTACATAATGGCGCCTGGGGCCCACCGGACAGTCGTGATGCCTTGGTTTTGGGTCAGGAAAAGATTGTGCGCGTTTTTACTGAGCTCATGCGTAATATGGCGCGTATGAAGACTTATATACGTCCCTCGATGTGCAAGCCATACGGCAAGCAAAGCGAAAGTCTTCAAAAGAGTAAGTTAATTTTTGTTTTCATAATAACTACGGATGGTTGAATATGTGCCGCTGAAATATTTAATCAAAATCAAGAATTATTCATCGTAATAATTTAAACATAATGGATATAATATAATAAGTTGATATTTTTAGCTCTTATGGACACAATACAAGTTGTGCAGACATTACGAACTTGCTTGCCTGCTCCTCATATACCAGTAACATCATGGAAGAGCGAGAGCGAAAAGCCTAGTGTTGTGGGCGGTGTTGTACCTGGCGTTCCAGGTGGCGTGGTAGCTGGAAATGGTGCAGGTAATCTGGTTTCCAATAGAGTGGAAAATTTAAGTAATTAATGGACTGTTTAAAATTTACTATATTTTTCTTTAAGGATTTTTTTTTCTTTAAGATTTTAGATTTATTTTAGTTATATTTTAGCAAACATTTCAGAACCAACTCAAAGGCTATTGATAAAGCTGCTTATGCGTTTGCCAAGTGCTGTAGATAAGAGTGAAACAGTCAAAGTATAAAACCAATTTTTTAGCACAGAAATCTCCTCCTATGCAATAAAGTTGCTCCCATAAACACATGCTACAAATTTCTTTAGATAATATTGACTTCAGGGCGGAAGGTCCTCCATGCAACAGGTTTTCGATAGTTTTTTGCAAAAAACAGATTATTTATTACATTGAATGAAATTATTTATTGACATTGATGTTCAAATGTATGCATACAAAATTTTTTATAAGAAAAAAACAAAAATGGCGGCGCTACAGCTGCTCAAACTTGGATCCTTCCATTTGCGCTGGGAAATACCTAGCCCCTTGCAGTCAACTGAAATCAACCAATAATAATATTTCTAGTAATCTATACTATTATATAAATATATAATACAATCTTTTAGGTATATGCAAAAGCTAATATGTTACAGAATATCTGCAAAATTTCAAGTTCATATATTAATTACTTTTTAAGTTATATTCGACAGCGCGGAACAACATGTTTTGAAAAAAAAAAACGCAATTCAAGTTTTCTTTTGCTTTCGATACTTCCGACGCTCATCACTTCAGTGACTTTCTAGGGACTTTTTAAACTCTATTGAGCTTAAAACATTGAAAATATTGTAAATTAATTTTTAAAGGAAATAAAAAAAGAAAGATCTGGAGGGTCTTCCCACCTTCCAGTATTGCTTCATGGCTGCCACAGCTAATTTAAGGATTTAGTACAACAGGTCGGGTAGCAGGTCTGCTAAAAAGTAAGGTACGAAACGTTGTCACGTCGCGCGGCTGCTAACAAATTAGTGGAACAAGAAGCCATTAAATCAGACATCGCCAAAGAATGTACCACTTTTAAATGTGAATTTTATTGTTTACTTAATGTTGGTACCAGGGCATGGGAGCATCATAGCTTATGACCAAGATACAATAACTAGGTAGGCTTATTTTAAAATGGCTGCTATAAAGTGAAACTTTACAACAACAAAGCTGTGCCACAATCGAAGAAAAGCAACAACAACAATTAGAAGAAACTCAGAATCAATAACTGACTAACGTCTAGGTTACTTCATCTCCAATATGAGCATACCTTGTTCTATCATTGTTATGACAATTCAATTGAGACTGCTAGAATCAGCTTGCGAAAATAAATGTGTCAATAAATGAAAGCGATAGGAGCCATGGTACTAGAAAACATTTTTAAAGACCTAAAAAAATAAAGTTTTTAAAAATCTCGAATATTCAAATAATAACGACCCGGAAAAACAATAATGTCATATTTTACATCTATGTGCAATCAACATTTTACGACCTTTTCTGATCAGATTTTTTCAATCTTTTAATGCTTTTGGGACAGAATACAATAGTCGAATTTAAACAATGTTTTTTATGAGCATTTTTCATACAAAAGAAATCTTGTATTCGAAAAAATAAGAATTGAATTAACCATACTCTAGATTTCACTAAAGTTCATTGCTTAGTGGTGATGAAACAAGATTAAGGATTAGATGAAACAAGATAAGTCTTCAAACGATTACAATTTCAAGATTTCTCATTCAATGTCTAGATATACATATCGACTCATAACCGCCAAAATATCTTAAGCGCCAAAAAGAAAATTTTACAGGAGAAGGTTTTTTTTAATTATCTTTGCTATTAATTTTATCTTTTATCTCTTATCTCTTTGCTATTAATTTTATTTTAATAATTTTATCTCTTATATTGATTAATTTCTTTTAGAGAATTTCATTTTAAGCGACACTTTGCTGTCATGAAAAATGTAAACAAACATGTAGTGTGTACTTAAGCTAAAATTGCTTTTGGTTTAAATTCATAATCTAATTTCGTACACCTATGAAATTTTGACAGACGATGTAAACCATCGCAAATTATCGATTTTCATCAAAAAACATGAATCGGATATTATGTCGCTTAAGATATTTTGGCGGTTATGAGTCGATATATATATATATATTTTTTTTTCATTAGAATGAAAGCTAAAAAATGGTTTATAATTGGCCTTCTCTCATCACCTTCAAAATTTTTAAGCAAAAAATGTACTCTTTCGTTTTTCAAAGCAAGAAAATTTTTATTATTTTATGCCCAATGAATTTTTTTCAAGTTGAAATGCTTAGAAATTTAATGAATGTCATTTTAGTTGTAGATGTAGCGAAATAAAGTTTCCAGCTCTCTTCATAGAGAATTCATGGGTTCATAAAAGATTTTCCAAAACTGACATCTAGCTCTGAACTAAGCTCTCTACTGACTTAAACCCATATAAAACCCACACAGCTGCGGCTTAGTTCAATCCGAATGTTTTTAAAGACTTACGCTATGATGTAGCTTTTTTTATCCCAAACATTCATGGTTTAAATTTTCTACTCTCGTATAGTTATTATTTTTTAAGCTTTAATATTCTTTTTTTATTTCATATTTTTCTTAATATTAGAACAAATTCAAAATACTCGCGTTTTATTTATAATTAAAAGAAAAAAAATATTGGTTTATAAAACCGCATTTTTGTGCAATTTCAACTCAAGAGTTGAATTTAGTATTAAATATAATATTCAAAATAGTTTCGTAAAGAAAAACAGAAATGCACATAAAAAAAGATAATAATAATTAATCACAAGTAAAGTTTATCAAACAAAATGTTTGCTACTTAATATAAGGAAACATATTTTATGAAGCACAAGTATTAAACTATATATTTTAAGTTATTATTTTTAAAATTTACTTTTAAGTCACACTTTATTGAATTGAAGTTTTTTTTTCTTGTTAGTGCCATTTATTTTCTCAATGCTTATGCATTTTTAAAACTCTCCCATTCTCTCTATCTTTCTCTCTTTATGACTGATAAATTGACTTAAATTAACTTAAATAAAAATGTTCCTGCTGTACAAAATTGTCTCTATAAGTTATGCGCGTAAAAGTTTTCGAGAAGGTGTTTATATTTGTATGTTTTTTGTATCTTTGTTTGGTATAAAATTGTGTAAAATTGAAGTAAACGTTAAATTAATTAAAACTAAAATTGGCAAAGCTGTGATATGATATATAAAAATAATTTTTTAAATACTTTTTCATTTTCTATAAATTAAGATTAGGTTTGATAAATTAAAAAAAAAACAAAAAAAAAAAAATACAAGTTTGATAAAAATTTTAAGCAGGAGCTAAATTGTCTTTCATTAATTTTTATTTTCAAATCGTAATATATTTGCTGGCAAGAACTTTTAAGCAAAATATAAACATATTTTTGTGTCTGATATGAAATAAATTTTGGATATAAACTCTTAAAGTAAATGTAAAAATAAAATTGAAAGAACTATCAGCTTTTTTTTTATTTTCGAAATCAATTTTTATCAGCACACTCTCAATTTATAATTAATGAATTTAAAATTTTATTATTTTATTTCTTTATAATTCTTAAATGCTATAAATAATAAAACAATTTATTAGCTCTAAAATAATATTCATACTTATTACAAAAGTTATTCATATCAATCGAGTAAAATGTAAGCGCATTATTTCGCAGCTTAAATTATATTTGTAAATGTAAATCGCATAATATCCGCTTTAAAATTAGATAAGCTTAAAAACTTATAAAGACGTTAGTTCAATATTTTATTTTTTTTTTTAAATTGATCCCCAAATATAAAAAAAAATTAATACAAAGGAATTTCCAACATGTTCCAATGTGTAAATCAAGAGGTCAAGGCAATGAATTCATCAAAATACCAAAATTACTAGGTGAACAGGCAACTCGTAGCCGTAGTCATCTGCCGCGTAGGCTTAATACTATGTGCCCCTTGGCTAGGAGTCAAAGGTTCCAAAGCGATTGATGCCCAACGGATATATTTTCTGGACGTGAATTTACGTAATAGTCTAGAATCTGGACTATTTACATAGTCGTGGAAGACTCATTTACTTAACATATTTAGCCAAATCATGAAAACTGCCAGAAAATCCAGTTCCAAACATTTTTCATTCTCCCTTCCATGATAAAAATTCTCCCAGCGCATTTTTGGCAATGGAATCAGTATTGAACTTCGAAACAACTGTTCATCTATATTTGACTGTTCAAGTCCGTAAATTCTAAAACTTTAGAAAATATATAATTTTTTAAAGACCATATTCGCAAAATTTTCGTAGTTTAAACTTTCGTTGTAGAAAAATAGGTGAAAATGAAATAAATGTTTAGTACTTTGTCATATTATATTGCATCCATGGAATTATGTTATTTTTGTTGTATTTTAAATTGGATCCATGGAATTATGTTATTTTTGTAAATAGTTGATCTTGTCATGTGAAAACATACTCTCGTTGTATTGATTCATTCCTTTATCACTATAATGGATCCAGCATGTTTTATAAAACTGTGACCTTCCTATGCATTGTTTAGTCATCTTGAGAAGATATATGAGCTAAATTTACGAAATATCTTCTATTGATAACCATAACGACTGGTGGGTGCAAAAATATCAGTTTAAATTTCCTTAAATAAATCTTGGACACTTCATATACACCTAGGGGTTTTAACATGCTGATAAGATTTTTAAGAGTTTGATGGAACATATCTCTTACTATTTGCAATTTCTGAAAACATTGGAACAGCTTTGGAATTTTTCCCAATTTTTTTGAATACTTCGCCACTCCAAAAGTTCTGTTAAAAATGACAGGTAACGAAAAATATCGTTTTTAAAGTATATTTTTGCATTTATTTAATGCAATAAACTTTTAAAATAATTTTATTTTTATTATTTTTTTCTTATACCTTTAAGTAATATTTTAATTATTTGTTAATAATAAAATTTTCATACTAGTATCATCTTGATTATTTATTATCGCTCAAATGTTACTCAAATTCATTTCTATTCCTCTTCATTAATTCTATTACCCACCAAATTATTTTATTGTTAAACTACGAAACTTTTTAACATTCAAATTTCTTTAATTTCGTGCTAATAAGAAATTGTGGTTTATTAAGCATTTAACTGGAATATAAAAAATCAATACATAATTGATATAAATTAATCTGCAATTAATAAATACATAATTTTAAAAGTTTATCATATATTAGTTGTGAATATGTTGCAATATTATGGCAACTTTTAAAAATGATAATGAAAATAACTTCTAACTGCTTAAATCGTATTCAATGGTTGTATTGTTTATTCTAAGTTAAGACACAATCTTTAAAATAAATAATCTACGTATATTATTTAGTATTTGTATGGTTTTTACAACGACTGCACTTTTTTACGTTAAGTTTCAAAACATTTGCAATTATTACGTTTCTATAAAATTGTTTACAGTATTATAAACTATATTTAAAAATAATAATAATAATAAATATAGCTTTTAAATAAAACTTAAATGATTCGCAAGCATATGGTAGTTCTAACATGCATGTTTTGTGAGCGAATTATTAAAAATATTAGAATAACAAAATAAATATATTGAAATAAATTTCATCATTGTAACTCTGCTTGAATCTTAAATAAATTAAACTAAAAACTATTTTTGTGGTTTCTTTATAATATTTAGCTCATATCAAGTACAAAACTCAAGTACACAAATTAAAAAAAAAAGAATCGAGTTTGAAGAAAAAATTAACCAAAGAAATAAAATTTAGGGCAGAAATAAATAAAACACGTCTGTCAACGTTCCCCTGTCTTCCAAATACATAAATGACAACCTGAGCGACCGCTCCGCTTTACATGACATACGCTGGCACTTAACGAGGGACGATCACTTACTCGTTCATAACAGAACGAATTGAAATTTTTATTTGAAAGTTGTAAGTAACAATTTTTGAAATAAGAAAAAATTTTTGAATTTTTTAACGCTTTTTAACCTATTTTCCCCACTTAAAAAACGTTTAAATTAATTAAAAGTACCAAGCATGATAGGCCAAAATGCCACTATCGGAAGGTGAATTTATCACCTACAGAAGGAGTGAGGAAGATTTTCAATTGTAATTTAGAAATGATCAATTGATTCTGTTTACAAATTAAAAAACATGAATTCAATTTCAGAAATTTCAAATTTCTTTATATGTATTTCTTGTAGCGAAGGTTTTTGTAGTGGTGTAGTAACGACATGGCATCATTGCGACAATGCTGATGTCGCCTATTAAAATCTATTTCTATTATTTCGCCAGAAATTGTTAACGTATTTCATCAGGTTTTTAGGCGGAACTTGACAGTTTTACTTTTGCTTAGTAAGCTTATCTTTTCTTCGCAAATTTCGACAATTATTTTTTATCAACTCAATAGATGATTAAATTTAAGCAAACTTCGGAAAACCAAAACCACAATAATTGTACTGAAGTTTTCGTAAATTTCAGTATTTCGGAAATTTCAACGTTGAAATGAATACCCTTTTTTAGCTTTGAACCAAGGATTGTAGGTGGAATACCTATTCAGTCAAGTTTGCCTTTGTTCGAAATGGGGTGATACAAAAGTGGGAAGTAAAGGGCAGTCAAGTGAAACACGTGTAGGATGTTCTAAGCGTGGTGGAAAGCCAAAGAAATATATGAATTTGAATCAGAGGCAAGTGTAATTCCTTTACCTCAGTCAATTCAAGTTATAAGGCAATCTCGTCCACAAATTTTCTACCACCAATTGACATACAACTTCAAGTTGTAAATATTGATGCATTTTAAATTTTAGTTGATAAAATTCTGAAAGGATAAAATTAAAGCGTAGGACCATGGCCTGGCCGGGATCGAACCCGGGACATCTAGGGTAGCAGTCAATCACGCTACGTACTCTACTGTCGAGGCCGCCCAAAACAAAATTCAACGTTGAAAAACTAAAATGAAAAGAAAAACAAACAGTTTTTTAACTAT
Organism: Pherbina coryleti; assembly: GCA_943735915.1. Taxonomy (NCBI): domain Eukaryota; kingdom Metazoa; phylum Arthropoda; class Insecta; order Diptera; family Sciomyzidae; genus Pherbina; species Pherbina coryleti. The sequence goes on from OX030951.1 coordinate 28,289,206, forward strand.
TGTCATCTATTAAATTAGAAAAATATTGAAATCAGCATCAGCAAAAATTTCTGTTGCATAGGCTGCTTGTCATGTTGTCCCTTAAAATTCGTGAATATAAGAAACATGCATTCTATATCATCATAATTGTCGTTCTTAAAAGTTGTACTTTTTCAGCCATCACTGTCAAATCCCAAATTTGCACATTAAATAATTTTCAAACAGCTGTTTTCAATCAACAAACGTCAGAGCAAAACAAATTGTGCAATAAAGACAAGAGCTAAATAAAAAACTAAAGTAAATAAAAAAATGACTATCAAAACAAAACGAAAATAAACGCTGAAAAAGCAATGCAAAGAAACATGAATGCAAACATAAATAAAAACGTAAAATAGACGAGACAGTAATTCGACGATTCTCGGTCCGTTTGGAACATACATAAGTGAACTCAATTGAATGAAAAAGTGAACACAAGCATTTGTATTGTTGTTGTTATTGTGTATACATTAAAGAAAAAGAAGTGAAAAAAACCAATTAACAAATAATAAAAAAAAACTGCAACAATTAACTAGCAAAGACAGCAATTTAGTGAAAGGCACAGCAGTGGAAATGTAAATAAATAAATATTAATAACTTATAGAAAAGTACTAAAAGTGCTTGATTCTGGCTGCAGGATATGGCATAAATTTGGGCAATGACCACCAACTTTAGAAACGGCATTCGCAAATTTTCGTAATTGCAACAAAATCGAGGTTATCTACAAGAAAGTCTTCCCCAAGAAGAAGTTATTTCAATAAAAGAAAACTTTCTATTTTATAATAGGATTTTTCTTTCAGCTAGATTGTGACAGTTTCTTACCACCCACTTTCACCTGTGTACCACCTAACCATCAACTTGGAGCTTCACATCTTCCAATATTTAAGCTATCTGATGATCTGCTGTTATACTTCAATCCATCAAAGCCTTTAATTTCAAGCATGCTTATTTGTTATCAACAAGATAGAATGTGTGTTTGTCGTTTCCTCGAAAAACATGTTGAATTTTTTTGCGACGCAATTTTATGGCTTGGTATGGAACCATTGAAGGCCACGCAATTCGCAGCGATGACGCCATAGAAACTCGTGCTTCAAAAGCCTTACTATTCAAGAAGTTCGCATTTGCTGACTTGATATGGTTCTCAAGCAAAGCTTCGGCTGGTTCTTGTTTTGCTTGGAACTCTTTCACAACCAAACAAAACATGTTTCCAGCGTTCATTAAAACTTTGCGCGTTGTTTTCCTTGAAGTTTAATTAACAATTTTTTTTTATGTTGCTTAGTAGTTAGTTTGTGCCAAGAGGTAGTTCAACCATTTGCATAATTTTTCACCGTTGAAGCACGCCGTGAACGCTTGGAAGACAGGCAGACAGCAAGGTGCTTTATGTGCGCGGGTGGTGGCTTGCTTTGTTGTGTATGTATTTCTGTTTGGGTTTTTTTTTTCTATATATAAAACTGCCTTTGCAGTGTCCTTTAGTGCCTTCCTCAATGTAGCCTATGCTTCAATTCTTTTTCACACAACACATACACAAAATCCTTATTTTCGGCATATCCTGCTGTTGAGTATGTATGGTTTAAAGTTTGTTTTTGCAAAGCCAACAACCCTTGGTGTTTTGTGTTTTTTGCAACAACGTGTTGGCTAATATATTTCACGCTTCGCTGCTAACTTGCGCTTAAGTTTTTTAAATTGTTGAATTAATTACCTCGTCTGCAGCAAGACTATCGAAACCTCAGAGGGAACATCGACACCATCTTCCAACATAACTGCGTATTTAAATAAAAAGAAACAAAAATCAATATTTAGAGTTGTAGAGTTATGTAGAAATACGATAACTACAAAATTTGTAAAAGAACTATCTAAGTACGGAAAAATTTCTATTTAAAAAAATTTCCAGAAAAGTTGTAAAAATAAAATCCATTTTCTTTACAGTAACATATTTTAATAATTTAAAAAAAAAATCTTCCATTCAAACAGGGAATGACAGTGAAAAAGAGAAAATTAGAGTTACTTTACGATAACTTTGCTTTGCAAATCAAAAGCTGATAATCTTCAAGAAATAAATGAAATTCGTGAAATTTCTGAGCTACTTGAAGTGAAACCAGAAACAATTTTTTTTACTTTATTAGCTTTAAAGTAGAAAGAAGCATTCCATTTTCAACAGAAAGTAAAAAAGAGCTAAAAATAAAGTCCGGTGTATTTTCGTTTTAGAACTATAATATGGCAAATAAAGTTAAAGAAAAACCAATTAAATATTTATTATAGAAAAAATTTTGATTAAAGTAGTTCCAAAGATAGACCTTAGGGCAAATTAAATCTATTTCACTGAATAGAGTAAATAGCCAAGAGCTATTGTTCTACTATTCAAATAGAACACATATTAATTAGTTAAATATTCAGAGTTAAATATAGCCCTTGAAAATGGTAAAACATTATTGTTGAGGGAAACAATACAACTCAAAAATAAACGCTCTTTTGTAAGTATATAAATAAAACTCAAAAAATAATTGTTATCAGTAAGCGACACAATAATACTTGAAAAAGAACTATTAAAAGCTAAATAATCAAACTTGAATTTTAAATAGAACTCATAAAAGTTAGGGCCCTTTTACTTGTTGAGCTCATTTTATTTGCTTAAAATTCCCTTTTAAGACTTAGTCGATTAAAAATATCGTAAGTTTTTCCAAATAATGCAAACCATTATTCATAACCTTTGATGGTTCTCTCCAATCAGCATAATTTTTCTTTTATATTTTCATATCAAAATTCATTAAAGAAAAGCGAGATATGTTCATGTGTCCTTTAAGAGTTACTTCCAACTGTAAAGTACTACTTTGTATGGGGAGCAATTGTAGTTTTCCTTCAAATTTCAAATTAGAGTACCTTTTAGATACCAAAGTTTATGTGTATGATATATTTATGAATTTATGACTGTTTTTCTATTTTGATGACGTCACTTTGTAAAGGAGGTAGGAATAGATTTCACTTGATTTTGATAAGATTTCAAATTCAAAGTGCGTATTTGACATCAAAGCTTATGTGAGAAATTTCAAGTCATCAAATTTAAATTTTGTGAATTTTGAAAAATTTACTGTTTGGATAAAGTAACTTTGTATTGTTGAATTTTCTGGCTCGACAGGCTGTCATCGTGATATATTTCGTCTTGCGTTGGAGATAGGAAAATAGAAACAGATCTTGTATTGTAATTTGAGTGGTCCATATTTACCACACAAAAAATTGGTCCAGTCCAATTTAAAAAACGTTGTCAAATTAATAATAACCTAAAAGTAGAAGTTAACTTCTCCAAACATAAAATTGCAGACGGTTGTGAGTTAATCAGAAATAACATAATTTAAATAAATTGTTTTAAATTAAAAAATTTAAATTCTTTTTAATTTAACTAAAAATACACTCACTACCAACGAAAAGCACGTTAGCTGAATGTAATCTTTTAATTAAATGTTTTATGATGATTCAAAAATATCTCATTTAGTGGCCCTCTCAAGATTCCGGCCTACACACATGTCATTTTTCGGACTTTTAGTTAATCCCAGCCTGTTTAAATTCTTCAAATTTTCATAATTTACCCAGCAGCTTGGAACTGTTTTAAAACGCATTTATTTATTTATGCCGAAAATTTTTAAGACAATTTTGAATTTTGCATTTTCTCTTTAATATATTATCTTCATAATTAGTTATTGCGCCTTGCTTAATTGTTTTTGTTTTTTCTTGTTTTTATTTCATTTCATAAAAACATCAACATGTTGAGCTCGTCATCGGAAATCATGCGGTTGTTTTTTTTTCAATCTCTCTTGCTACTAAGTATGTGTTTTTGAAAAACATTTTTTTTTTGTTCCTCAAAAGCGAATGAATTCCTTTTTGCGTTTTTGGTATTGTGCCATGTTCTTCTGACTTGACTCTTCTGGACCAATGCCCCGATTCGCAGATAACTTCTAGATCAAAATGCGAAATGCGATTTTGGCTTTAAACGTTGTGTCTACTACGTCTACTTTCGCCATAAATGTTGTTTTGATTTTTCCTTTTTTTTTATTGTTTTGTTTTTACACTTGTGCATGCATAATTCCTGCAGTCAGTCAGCACAGTACTCCAGACCATAAGTTTATTCATTCATAATAAAATTTTGTTTTTTTAGAAACTCGAGCCACACCAAGCGTTGATCGTCGTTATATCTGCTGTGAAAATACTAAACATTTTTAGATTGATAAAAGAGACGTGTTGAAAATAAAAAAATTTGGGCCAAAAAATTTGCTGAAAGTGCTTACTTAGTAATAAACAAACAAAACTATTTTAACTTAAAGTATTGTTTGGTGAATTTGAAAAAAAAAAACAAAAAAAGACAAAATGTTCGAGTTGTCGTCGTTAAACCGCACATTGGTGAAGCATGGACTATCAGCGTTTACAGCGTTATTTCTTATATTATGGTAAGTTTACATTTTGATTATATTATATTATTTTATTATTACGTGTATATTAAATCAGCTAAAAGTACTACAATTATAAACCTCATACATACCTCATACACATAACTGTAATTAAGTGTATTAATGGTGCTTCTTAAAAAAAAATCAAGTGTATTTAATGGTATTTCATAATGAAATTTTAAGTGTTATAATTGTTTCGACTGCAGCTAATTTAATAATTAAATTTTGACATCACTCACACACATCAGAATTTGGAGCTTACCAATCCAACATTAATTAAGAGAGTAAAAAAATGGTTTTGAAAAGATCTGATTTTTTCTCGTACGGTCATGGAATACGACATATTTTATTTTCTACCCGAGTAAAACCTCATAAAACTTACAAGGAATGTATTATCGTCGGCTTGGCGGAAGTTGAAAAACAGTGCCGTGCACATAATAATGAATGATGCACTTCAGCATAGAGTCCCATAAAATTTGCAATTTTTAGTGCACCAACTCGTTCCTTTACTACTTGCCAAAGATTCTGAAGCCTCTCAAGACCTCTTTCCAATGCTAAAGCGTCCCTTGGCTATATTTTCTAGCAATTCCATTCCTTTTTTTCGATTTCGCTTATATACTAAAGGTTTCTTCCTGCAAACACACCCAAACAGCCCAGCTTCTCTCAAACGGCGTTTAACGGTATCAATGGAAGATCCACAAATATTTTCACCGTAAACAGCTACTAAAACTTGCCTTACTGATTTATGCAGAAATTGTTTGGACTCACGAACACTATCACGATCATTCTGACTTCCGTTTTAGTCATTATACCAGGTTTACTTTTTCGGGACACATTTTTTTGGTGTTGAATGCTTTCGGAATAGCATTGAAAATCATCAAAATTTTTTAACATTTTATAACTTTAGTGATTTCACTATAAAACTTTTTTGATCAACAAGTTTCAAAATTAATCCTCAAGGGCCACATGATTTATTTTTTCCCATATTTTATTTTTTGTTTTAAACTTTTATTAAAATCAATTATTTAAAAATTATTGCCAGCACGACACATTCAAGTCAATATAAGTGATCTTATGGACGGACACCACATATCGTTCTTGATTATGTGTGCGTTTGGTTTTCTTTCTGATATCAGAAAAAGGTTCCCTGTGTTACAGCTTAAAAACTGGTAAAGATTTTGTTGATAAAAGAATGAAAAGACCTCTATCATAAAACTGCATAAGGATTTTTTTTTAATTAGTAAGTAACGTATATGAAAAAGTTTATTTAAAGTCATATGTATGCGTATTCGTTCCTAATTATGTGCACAGCACTGTATCGCCATACTCGGTGGTCCGAAGTTATAAAGGTTTTATTATTTTGATGACGTCAGCTTGTATGGGGGATAGGCGTGGCTTTTATTCAATTCATCCAAATATCAACCTCATTGAAATTTTTAAAAATTATAGCTTGTGTGTAAAATATCAAGTCAATATATTAATTATTGTGGAATTTTTGAATGTTGTGCTATGCGATGACGTCATTTTGTATGGAAAATAGAAATATGAATTTTGCCATATTTCAAACTTGGAGTTTGTGTTTGGTAACGAAGCTTATGTATTAAATTTTAAGATTTTAGATTAATTTTTGTGAAATTTTTAGAGATTTTACCATTTTAATATAGTCATTTTGTATTGGAGGTAGGTGTGGTTTTCAATTGATCATACCAAATTGCAAAGTTTTATTTGAAATCAAAGCTTATGTGCAAAGTTTTAAATGTTTAATTAAAACATTTTTTTGAATTTCTTTTACTATTTTAGATGATTTAGAGATTTTACTATTTAGATGACGTCACGTTGTATGGGTGGTAGGCATAGTTTCCACTAAATTTTGACAAATTTCAAACGAAGAGCGTGTATTTGGAATAAAAGCTTATTTGAAAAATATTCAGGTTGTAGATTAATTTTTGTGCGATTTTGAAGAGATTTTACCATTTTGATATAGTCACAGACGGACATCTCTAAATTGACTGAGGTGATAGTGCTGATCAAAAATATTTGTACTTTTCTTTATCTACCACACCTCCTTATACCTCTTGCGCAGAGGGGATATTGAAAATGTGTCATCATCTTTGCTTTATTTTGTATTATTACTTTATTTTGAGTAGGTGTAAGATATAAAATTTTATTCGATCGTTCAACTAGGGTGCCAACTGTCAACAATGAGCTGAAAAGTGACTTATCTTATTTTTGTTTATATGGTCTACATCAAACATGTACATTAGAGTGTCCCTTATTTTGCGATTTTTGGAAATGTCAAGGGGCTGAAAGGTTTTTTTATGCGTTTTTATATTCTAAGAACGAAACTAAAAAAATTTTTTTCTTGCGACAACGTTTACCCGTGCCAATCGGGCCCGAAAGTTTCGAAAAAATGCCCATATTAGACCATATTTGCACAAATTAAAAATAAAATCTTTTCTCTGCTTTTTATAAATCTTTTACATTTTTTGGAACACATACATAAGAAATATGATATCTACAAAGTTTTTTTATGGTGGGCGTGGTTACCGCCCCTGCTGCGTCGAAATTTCTCCCGCAGCCTTTTCCCACTTTTTCATGAAATTAGTGCAATTTAGGTATTAATATCAACAATAAATAAATACATTTTTATTATGCTAAAAGTATGATTACATTTCATTAAATTCACATTATGTACTTACAAAAATTAACAATAAATTAAAAAACTAGTATTTTAACCTGCGGCGGGCGCGCAACAAGCTAATACCTACAAGCAGTCTTATTGCGGCTTTTCAACCGAAATCATAGTTTTTTTTTATAAATAAAAAATATCAAAACCAAAAATATATGCCCCCTGAAGGGTTGAATTTTAATAAGAAATACAAATTAATTAAAAAAGACAGAGCCTTATTTGGAGCTTTTATGCTATTATGTTATCATTATTATCGGAATCCGTCAAGTCTGTATTTTTGTAGTTCTACTATACATCAAAGTCTGGTTTGAAGCTACTAATAGCATAAAACCTCCAAATCAGGATCTGTCTTTTTTAAAAGATTTGGTCGAATACAAGACAATTAACAAAAAATATTCATTGCTGCAAGTCAAAAATTTGGTCGGCATCTTTGGTACCTTGGCGAAGAACTTGTAGCACTCGCTTTTTTCGATGATGCAGTTTCTATTGAGAGAAAACGCAGTATGGTGACAGCATTGCAAGCTCAGAAGTTTCCATGTAATCATCCAATCGCAAACCCAAATTCTTTAAATGAATGGACAAAAAATATTTAGATTGTTTTGCATCTTGTCGAACAACAAATCTATTTCGTAGGTTTAGTTTGACATGCAATTTTTTAAAATATGATTCTGACTAATGGGAAAAAGATGAAGAATACCAGAGAGTAAAAAATTATTTTAAAGATCTTTGTATTGTAAATGATGTTGCGGAGCGTGGGGTACAACTTGCTCAAGAATTTCTCGAGCTTACAAAATCAGAAGCGCAGCTTCAAAACCTACTTATTGTGGCCTTGTGGCCCAAAATACTCGAAAAATATACTCGAACTGTCTAAAAAAAAAAAAAGGAAAAAATACATGCTCTTAAAAAAAACTTATAATTAATTTGTATTTCTTATTAAAATTTAACCCTTCAGGGGGCATATATTTTTGGTTTTTGATATTTTTTATTTATAAAAAAAAACTATGATTTCGGTTGAAAAGCCGCAATAAGACTGCTTGTAGGTATTAGCTTGTTGCGCGCCCGCCGCAGGTTAAAATACTAGTTTTTTAATTTATTGTTAATTTTTGTAAGTACATAATGTGAATTTAATGAAATGTAATCATACTTTTAGCATAATAAAAATGTATTTATTTATTGTTGATATTAATACCTAAATTGCACTAATTTCATGAAAAAGTGGGAAAAGGCTGCGGGAGAAATTTCGACGCAGCAGGGGCGGTAACCACGCCCACCATAAAAAAACTTTGTAGATATCATATTTCTTATGTATGTGTTCCAAAAAATGTAAAAGATTTATAAAAAGCAGAGAAAAGATTTTATTTTTAATTTGTGCAAATATGGTCTAATAAGGGCATTTTTTCGAAACTTTCGGGCCCGATTGGCACGGGTAAACGTTGTCGTAAGAAAAAAATTTTTTTAGTTTCGTTCTTAGAATATAAAAACGCATAAAAAAACCTTTCAGCCCCTTGACATTTCCAAAAATCGCAAAATAAGGGACACTCTAATGTACATTCAGGTAAGCGATATTGCCTCTGCCTCTTGTAATCGGGCAACAAAAATGACTTTCAGTCTAATAATTTTGAATTCACAAAATAAATTGGACCATGAGATCATTAATTCCATTGACCTCGAAATAACTTTGTCTGAGTTAATAATTTTTTTATTTAAGCTTGCTCATATATTATGATTAACAGGACCATTTTGCTTTATTTTGACATTACCACAAAAAGTGGGTTAATTTCTCTTTAAAAAATTTTGCCTTTTTTAATGGTTTTGCTTTAATGTTCTCTGTAAAAATTAATGAATATTAAAATTCAACGCAATAGCAAGAAAAGATATTTCAATTAAAAGTATTCAAAAAAATTACAAAAAAAAAAAAAATGGTAGATGTTAAGAACGTCGAGACAAGGGAAAATTTTATTTTCGTTTTTGAAAATTTAGGTCAAAGAACTTGAAGTCAACTCAGAAAGCGCAACAGACTTCATGTGTGCATGATTTAAAAATATCACGCAAAAATAAATTGGTGACAGTGAGTGTGCGAAGCATATATAATGGAGCTTCAATAAAGAGACAACATAAAAAAAAGACAGCAATATGCGCCTCAAGAATAAACATAATTTCCGTGCAATACTTCGATAGAAGTGCAAGAAAATTCGAGTGAACCACTTTCAGATCGCTTCAAGAACTATTAAAAAAAGTTACTCCTTTAATTTTCATGATTTTCTCGAAAAATTTAACATTTTCCGAGCGGCTGTACAGAGGCTGTCAGAGGCTGTAGGGTAAAAGATCGCTTAGACTTGTATAGGTCAAGATTCTTGAAAATTTTAAATTAAAGGCAGATAATCTTTTAGTCCGCCGAGAACATGCTTGTTTTCATCAAACTATTGTTGTCTAGGTTTTTTCTTAGATTCTTATGAATTAATTAATGTGATTTAAATGTCTTTCTTTTTTTTTTCCTTTAAAATTTCTAACTAAACATTCAAAGATTTTAATTTTCCTTCCTCAATCGTTATGCCATTTTTAAATTCAAATTTAATTTAAGTTTTAAGATTGTATAAAATTTATTTTAGAAACAATTTCTTACATCATACAATTTTATTGCATAATGAACAGCAGTTTCTAGTTTTTTATTTTTAAAAACTGCTGAAAAAAATTTAAATAGTTGAACAGACATCAGAAAAGCTCGCTATATGTGATGTGTCTGTTTGTATGAATGCCGTCAGTATAGTTCCTGCACATATTTATTTATTGGCTGTAACTCGCTAAATGATGTTTTATATTTCTTTAAATGAAATTGTTGGCACGCTTCATCAGTTGACAGAACCACTAAACCAGAGCATTAAATGTCAATGTACGGTGGAGACAGCAATTGATGTATGTAGTGGGGGCAGAATAATACAATAAATTTGTAAATAAACACAAAAAAAAGAGAAAAATAAAAAATTCATATAAAATAAAAGTGTACAAATGAATCAAGCATGACACATTGAGGAAAAAATAGAAAATCTTTAGTAAAGCTCTAAAAATTTCGCTAAAATACTAAACAAACCGGTTTGAGAAAGGTTGATCTGATGATAAACTGATCTATTGTTAACAAAAACATCACATCACATGTTTTATTGTTAAAAATTGCATCATTAAAATTGATTACTTTTGCTTAATGGTGATGCAATCTAAAGAAACTTTTGTTATAAAAGGGACTTGCCATGTATTTGATATAACATTTTTTTTTTTTTTTAAATATGTAACATTATGTTTACATTGATCCCAAATTACTTAATTTTCGCCAATTCACTAATTTAGTTTTAGATTATATTCCAAATTAGTTCATTACCCATACATTTTCTGAGAAGCTAATTTGAGTTAAATTACTTTTAAAATTTCGTTAAAAAATTAATTGCAACCCTGCAAATAGAACATTGAGTGCATTGAACATAGCCTTGCTAACATCACGGTAGCCTTAATCATGATACAATTATACAAGGTAGGAGTGACAGTTCTTTCGTCTTGCGCAGTCGGTGCAAGGTACTGGTGAGAAAAAAGTAAGTTGTCACTCCTACCTTGTATAATTGTATCATGGCCTTAATATTCATGTTTATGGGAATTGTTGACAATTGTTTCTGCAACATGTCGAAAGATGGTGCAGAATTTTAAAGCATTTTATTTATTTATCCTCAAATCTTGACATTTTTTAATTTTTCTAAGCTCATGTTGCTTCTTTGCAATTTGTTTTCAATAAACAAAGTTTTTCATAAGAAAACAAATGTCAAGTGAAATTATCGTATCGAAGTGTAAACAACTCTGCGTGATTCAAAAATATCTCACGAAAGTGTGAACATAGCAAATAATAAATCAATGCGTTGAACATACAGTACTTACACATTGAACTTTTCGTTCAACGATTTTTTTCGATTGAATTTTGTTATTAAATCAGAAGGACAATTATTGATTCCGATAACGCCTTACGTTCCGGTCTCAAGGGGTTGTTACGATGTTTTTCTAATGAATATTCGAAGCACGATCTTCTCATAGGTATCTATGAAAATTCAAGAGACTTTCTAGTACGGAAGATCAGGAATAGTTTAGGTTTTGGGTATGAGATTACTTAGCTTAAAGTGAGCATTTGAAGTTAACAACTTTTTGCGCTTTTTGTAAAAATGGAAAAAAAGAAGGTTTTGATAAAGTATTGCTTTCTAACGGGAAAAAACCCCGTCCAAAGATAGGAATTGATTGTCAAATGTTGTGGTGAATTTGTTCTATCGAAATCAACCATAATTTATTGGTTTGCTGAAATCAAACGTGGTCGTACAAGTATTTCTGATAAACATTAAGGTCGCTCAAAAGAGGATATCAAACGTAGATATGATCAATAAGTTCATGCTATCGTAATAGATAATCCGAAAGAGAAATCCATTTTGTTATAATTTGATTATGAAAATGCTGGTTACCAGATGGGTGCCTCTGGTAATGCCATGTCTACACAGAGATTTTAGTTTGAGTTTCCAGTACAGAGTTGAGTTTTGCCACTGAACGCAACATAAACTCTTGAGTTCTCCAGTACAATTTTGAAGGATGAAACTCAACTAAACTCAACTTTGTTTCTGTGTTTATCAAAACTTAATTTGAGAAATCCCTAAAAATATGCTAATGTTCTTACAAAAAGGTACGTTCAAGGGCATCTTGTACAATTTTGTGGTGAGAAATGTCAAAAACAGCTGTTTGTTTGTGCAATTTACTATTTGCAAAAAATTAACAAAAAAGCGAAGAAAACAACTTGGGCAAGTGTAGAAGATGAGGTCTTCATATTAGTATGGGTCGATAAAAATTCCAAATTGCGCAGCGCAAGGAAGAATTCGCATGTGTACGCAGAAATAGCTGCAGCCTTGTCCTCAAGTGGAATTAATACAACGGTGGTGGATGTACCGATAAAAAATATGAGAACACAAAAGTTAACAAAGAAATGTCACACTAAACATTACTCTGCCGAAGCATCTCTGTGTGAACAGCTATGGTTAATTTAAAACTAAACTCAAGCTAAACTCTCTGTGTAGACATGGCATAAGATTACATTTTTGATTTTTTTTTTTTAATTGAAAACTTTTGCTCGAAGCGCGAGGACCTCATAAACGAGATAAAGGGTACTAAAAACGATCCAAATACTGGAAGGAAGAAATATTTTCATTATTAAACGCTTACGGCTACTTTTAAGGGAAAGCATTCTAAACCCCTTTGGGGGGGGGGGGGTGAATACGGGCAAAAAAGACCCAAAAAAGGTGTTGATGATAAAATTTTCTATTTATAATGATGATAAAACTATTTGTTAAACATTCCTAAAAATATTATATTGACCCATAAAAAAGCGTTAGTGGGTTCAAATGTCTTAAAAAAAATAATTCTCATACAATTTTATCATAAGTCTATGAATGTATCAACAATGTCAAAGGCATGTATTTAGATAGTTCTCATCTTCTATATATTGAAAACGCCAATGCAAGTGTATTTTTGTTGTTTTATCTCTTTTAATAGAATTTAAAATTTTTTTTTAGTTGGATAGTGTAATTTTCCCAAACATTCGAGCTTTGTTTAAATTAGAAGCTAATTTATAAATTGTTTGTAATTTAAAAATTGTAAAAAAAAAATATCAAATACAAAAATCCGCCAATAGCTTAGTTATGATTTATTAACGCTTTCCGAAATTATTAACCGAATCATTAACACGTTCTAGAATTTAGATTTATATCGAGTTTGTTTATTTAGTTTAATGACGATTTGTTTTCAAATTTTCGAGTATTTGCAAAAGCAAAAAAAAAATGTTTTTTCTTTTTATATGTAATCGTAGTGTATCGCACCATATTTCGTTAGTTTGCTTTAAATATTTAAACGTATTTTGTGTGATGTGTTGTTATCGGACCATATATCGCGCTATATACGCCTCAATGATTGCCTCGCGGCTTTTTTTTTCTACTCCATTCCTCAACTTATTTAATTCTTTTTAATAAATGCAATACTTAGTTCTGAGTCACAAGCGTAAATTGCAAACAAAAAATTGCTACGTTTTGGTAGAATTTAATACACACACACACACATACACACACGCTCGTATGGTCTTATATGTGTATGAATGTTTACTTGATCACATTTAGTACGAACTTGTTACGTTCTGCGTAAAATAATCAACAGCATGACAAATTATCTGGCATTATTCCATGTGTTTTTGTTTGTTATTTTGTTTGTCTTGGATAACTAAAACGTTTATCAACATTTGAAGAGATAATGTTGGCAGTAAGTTGGTGAAATATGTCTCCATATCTGGATGTCCTCAATGTGAGTTTGTATTGAATTCTTTTCCTTAACTGAGGGATCAGTTTCGATAGGTGTCATTTAAAGAGTGTGGTTTCCAAGGGGTTAATAGCGCAATGTTTGCTTTGTTTGTCGATTGAATTGTTGTTTCAGCTTGTTTTACATGCAATTAAAAAATAAAAAAAAAAATAAAAGAAAATATCTATTAAAGCTTTGTGCTCAAATATTAGATGAATAAATTAAATGCAACAATAACGTTTACACGAAGCAATTAATAAAATAGCAACAGCTTATTTAAGTTCTTTGAAAAATAAAATCTATTGTTAAGAATTTCATATTTTGCGTAGTAAAAATTTATGTGGCATTACTTTGTTTGATGTATTTTATTTTTATACAATTCTTAGTTCTTCTAAGTGAATTCTTCTATGTGAATTTCTTATTCACATAAACTGCACGAATTTTTTTCTCTAAAGAAATTTTTAAAAAACTTTAATAACACAATATTTCTCGAGCTTTGCACAGCATTTTAATTGAATTGACACATTTGTACAAATAACACTACTCTACAATCTGAAAAAATGTTTGCTACGTTTTCATAATTTTTCACTTAGCAACGTTACGTTTTACCGCTAAGGTTTTCAAAAAAGTTGAAAATAGCATTTTTGAAAAATCCATCGGCGTTGCATGGAATTGTTGCAATGATTAAAGATGTTATGATAGAAGTAATGACATGACATTAAAGATTAATTCTTGCAGCTTTTGACAAAAAATTAAAAACCTCATCGTAACTCGGAGGTAGCTGTCTAAGCAACGAAATTTTAAATTTGTTGCATGGAAATGCGCTATTAATAGGTACTACGGTTAAAAATAGTACACGCCCGTAAAGGAAAGTTCTTAGGCTTCACTACAAAAATAGATAAAAAATTTTTGAATCATGAGACCGCAAAGAGAGCCGCTACAAGATCGAAATTTCATCAATCATGCGACTGCGTTGCATCGAATTGTTAGTCGGTGCATATAAAAGGCACGGTTTATGTTATAATATAGAATTTAAGTGTTTATACGTGGCCTTACGACATAATTAAAAAATAAATTATGATGTATGCAACTAAAATCAATATTGTTGCATGGAATTATTACGAGCAACGACACCACGGAGGCAACCTCTGAATTCAGTAAAATTGCAACAATAATGAAGAACTATAACTCCGCATGTTATAGTTCTGGAACTATAACTTGGAACTATAACTCCGCGACTATTGGTGCTACGGTATATTTTATTGAACTTCAGTAAAGCTAAGGTGCTCGGTAAACAAGATAAAAATAATAAAAAAAATGAACGCCGTCATGAGGCCTCTCAGGGAACCCCTCAAAGTTACCTAGATGCACCAAATGCAATAGCAAAAGCAAAAATGAAATAAAAATGTAAAAAAATAAAATTAAAATTAAATAAGGACAAGTATTAGGACAAGGATTTGAATAAGGATTAGGACAATGATAGAAAAAGGATGGGGTAAGATTTGGGTAAATATAAGGATCAGAAATTAGGTAAAGTGTAGTACAAAGACTATAGCATTTAATTGGATTAGGATTAGTACAATAATTAAGAAAAGGACTATGAAAAGGATTGAAAAAGATATTAGGACAAAAATTTAGATACACCTAAATCAATATTAAGTACAAGATTGAGGAAAAGGATAAAGACAAGAAATATACCTAAAATTTGGACACACTAAGGATAAACTTTAGGATAAAGATTGGGGAAAAGAAGTGGAACAAAGATTATGAAAGGGATAAAGTTTGGAATTCTTCGAACAAAGATAAGATAAGAAGTAGTGCAAAGCATTTGGGCAGAGATTAGAGCATGTAATTGAATAAGGATTAGGTCAAGAATCCAGACAAGGATTGGGAAAAGGATTATGGCAAGGATTACGGCAAGGATAAGGACAAAGATTTAGGCTCACATAAAAAAACATTCATACATTAGACGATATCAGATGTGACCCTTACCTTTTAACATAAATTAAAATATATAAAACAGAAATTTTGGGGTTTTAAAATATTTGTCTATATTTATTTGAGTTAATATGGGAAAACTCAGATGCTATATAAGAAGCACTAATTTCAAACAATTTTGTCTCAACAAGACAGTAAACATAAAAGTTACGATAATTTTTATAACCTTACGCTTACTCCATAAGGGTTATAATAATCCATAAGGGGTTTGTAATGCCGATAATAAGCAGGCGTGATAGGTATGGAAAAGTATATAATATATGCTTGATCAGCATCACCGCCTGAGGCAATTTAGCGATGTCGGTCGTTATGAAATTTAATATACTATCGTATTTTAAAGGAAAATCAAGTTTGAAAATTAGCTAAATCGGACGAAAACCAAATTGACGTCATCAAAGCGGAAAAATCTCTAAAAACTCCACAAAATTTCATTTAAAACTTTGAAACTTTGCAGATAAGTTTCACTGCACATAATACGCACTCAAAGTTTGAAATTTGTCGAAATCAAGTGAAAACTACGCCTACCTCCCATACGAAGTGACGTCATAAAATGGTCAGACAAAATCTCTAAAAATTCCACATAAATTTACTTGAAATTCTGCACATAAGCTTTGATATCAAATATTTTTATATTATATAATTTCACTTCAAAAAAGAAATTTTTGTTTTTTTACATTTTTAGATTCTTTATACCTTAAATAATGACTGTCCAAAATATTAAATCGAAACTCGAAGCCAGTGCCGAGATAAAACGACTCAATTGAAGCGCGCTCTCGGCTCGCCGCAGGTGTAAAAAAACTTTACAAGCGTTTTTCTCGAGTTTAGGTTTTTTAAGTGGCGGACAGTAAATTTTCGGATCTACTTGGCCGATTTTAATAAACTTTGAAGCATTTTGTTTGTTTTTATATCCTGTGTGATAGTTTACCTCAATTTGACCACAAAAAAAATTTATAAAATTTTTGAGTCTGAAAAAAGGTCGACAAAAAGGCGATTTTTGAAAAAATTTTAAAATGTCCGCCATTTTTTATTTTTAATGCTTTTTCAATTTTTCTGGTAAACTATCATGTAAGAGCACTTCCTTTTTGTAACTATTTTTGAATTTCATGTTTCAGACTTACCGTTCCAGAGATTAACTATCCGCCATGAAGCAGTGTTTTTTTTGAGAAGGAAATTTGAGAGCCCTCTATTATATGTACAATTAATAGAAAATAAAAATAAAAAAAAATTTTTTTTTAAGAACTGTTTAATACTGTAAACAAAGTTTAATAACCATATATAATAAAGAATGTGAAAAAAGTTGTTGAATATATGTTATTTTTTAGCATTCTAGACGGTAATAGTACCTTAAGTCAAAATCGAATGGAAGTCACTCCTACGAGGACTTTCCATGCAAAGTGACGTCATCAAAATAGCAAAACCTTCACAAATTCCAATAAAAAATATTACATAAGCTTTAATATTTTAAACGAACAATGAGGAAATTTTGATAAATTGAAGTTGACGTCATCAACATAATAAAACCTTTATAACTTCGGATATTATGTATTACACACGGGTGTAATATTCGGC
This sequence comes from Pherbina coryleti, assembly GCA_943735915.1. Lineage (NCBI taxonomy): Eukaryota > Metazoa > Arthropoda > Insecta > Diptera > Sciomyzidae > Pherbina > Pherbina coryleti. The sequence goes on from OX030951.1 coordinate 28,306,270, forward strand.
CAAGTTCGGCCAACCCGAAAATAATACATTCCCTACTAGTTTTAATTCTATTCAACCAATATTATAGAAATAAAAACTTAAAATATGCTCAAAATAGAATTTATAAAATGGTCAGTATCGACATTAATTAGAGACCCGATCAGGTAAAATAGACTCATAAGGCTCCTCTTTGCGATTTTCTAAGAAGTTTGGATATACTTTTTGTTTTAGTTGAGTTGGCCACTTGTGTAGTTTATACAGTACAAATAAAAATGTTGGAATTTATTTTTGTGAAATTTTTTTTTGTGAAATTTTTTTAAAAATACATAACCAAAAACCCCTAGTGGCGGCCGTGGGGCAGTGTGTAGAGTGTGTGACATATGACTACGCCAGAGAACTCTGGTTCAATTTCCATCTTAAACAGAAAGTTTTTTCAATTGAATCACCTCTCGGCCGAGTAAATAATGCTATGTTAAGCTTCTTGAGAATATGCACATTAGCCGTTCGGAGTCGGCATAAAACTAGTAGGTCCAGTTCTCGATCAATTGTGTACAAACATATAATAACACCCACAACACAATTTCATCATAAGAAGTTCAGTCAAAGATCTAATTCAGGAGTTTAACCGTGTGTAACATCCATTTTACGGCCGGCATAATCGTCCATTCGTGCGACTAATTGGATAAACCATGGATTCATTCATGCCCAAAATCATATTTAAACCCTACTGGCATAAAACTATCTTTCTAATAAAGCGAATTTTCAGTTTGAAATGATGTAAACTCAATATTTTATTTCAATGCAAAGTTCTACACGTCTACAAAAAACACCCTATATGTATTAGCTGTATAGCCGAAATTAGAATATCGTGTTCTGCGGTTAATTCCCACATTCTATCAACATATCCCATGCACCACAAAACTGTCAAGGACCCTTAAGGACAAGCGTTTTTCAGTCGGGGTTAATAAGCGACATGCTTTAGTGTCGCAAACGTCACATTATCACAAATAAACAAACAATTTTCTGTTTAACAGATAAGCAAGATAAACATGCTTTAAGTGCAAAAGTTACAGCGTAGTGGCAGACAGGGTGTGTCAGATTGCGTGAATGGCTATTTATCAGCACAAATCAAAATCGTCCGTTTATTTTAGTCAACAAATTGCTGTGATTATGAAAGCAAAATTTATGCATATCTATTAACTGTGTGATATTCCAGCGAAATGAGGCCAGTTATTTACGTTGTATTTTTTCCCTCAGTCCCTCACAAGCTCAAGTTTGTCAAATGTTGAGCTCCAAGCCTTATTAACCACTTATCAAAAATTACAAAATATAACAATATCTGATTATGTACTTGTGTCCTACTCACCGAGTTACTACTTAAGCAGCATTTAAAATTATTATTTTTTATAAATAGTTTTGTTGTTGATGTTTTCCGGAAACTACTTCGTTGCAAAACGTAAACAAATTTACGAGTTAATTTGCTTTGTGGTGGTGGTGTTTGTGATGGTTGTGGATTTGTTTTTATTTATCACCCTTGTTTCATAACAAGTTCATTTTATTTTTAGTACAAATCAAAATCACGAGACATCGAAGATTTGAATGCTAAAAAGTAAATAAAAATTGTTTGGTTTTTGTGTTAAATTTTTTTAACGAAAGTTTATTCGAATTTATAATTAGATTTTTATAAGTTGGAAACAGTTTAAAAATCAACAATTTAAAGTGTAAAGTTTTATAAAAGTATTTACATAAATATACTTGACCTTGAGCTCATTAATTATATATTTTAAGAATCGAACTAGTAAGAAATGTATTATCTTTACCTTGGCTAAAGTTAAAATACCCCACACTCGTGTGTAATATACAAGATGTGTTCAAAAAGTAACGGGAATTTTTAAATTCAATGGAACTATGACGCAATCGTCCCAGCTTTATACTAGGGTTACTATTTATATTTCTGGCCTTGACAAAAATAAGTGGCAACATTTACCATCTAACGTTTTCATTGGAAACTTGACATTGTTGAACACACCCTTCTGCAGAACATATTGTAATTTGTTCGCAATTTGTTTTACTTAGAGCCCGATAAGAATCAAAGCGATTGATGATCCTCTCTTCTCGCCAATCGTTGGCGAACTATTCAGACCGAACTGTCAAAATGTTTTGTTTTGTCATGTATAATTGACATGCATAAAACATAAACACAGACAACAAATGTCAGAAGATAATACAACTTAAGAAAAAAGCACTGAACGTACCCCATCATTAGGAAAAATACTGCAACACTTATCATGACACCACTCAAAAAGATGACCGCTAGGTCGCCAGAGAAAAAAATTGAATAGATTCTAATTTGGCAAATGTTCTCCCGCGATTGAGGACCACCGATTTGATTTCGGACGTGTTCATAAATTTTTATGCATTCTATTGCTTGAAAATATCGCCAGTCGCTAAACGCTTTGATTCTGTTCAGGCTCTTAAAGTAGCTTGAAAAATTGAACTTGGGCAAAAAAAGGAATTAACTCGTGAACATTTTTGTGCGGTTATGTTTCATGACTTTCGGCGTAGATTATCAGGACAAGAATGACATCGATGAACTCAATTCTTTGTATGGCGATATAAAGCACCATGAAGGTTATTTAAAATTGGTCGCTGTGCCCGAAAACATCGAAGCTATATGTGTGAACTGATAAAACAAGATCGTCATGTGACATACCGTAACATTGAGGCAGCTCTGGGTATAAGTATGTCAAGCATTAATAAGATGTTGCATGATCATTTGGTCCATGGTGTAATAAACAGGCGAACGTAATCATTCAACCTTTGGATTGATCTGGCAAATTAATGAATGAGTGAATGATACAGAAAATTTAATTTCCAATGCAGTCAACTTTTTGAAATTTTGCGACTAGCAAAAGAGTAGAAAAACACTGCTTTGATAAAGTGAATAGCGCTTCTATAATTCCGCTTTGGTTTTATTGCTGTTGCTCTTATTAGCTTTTCAAAGTTAGTGGACTGCTAAAACCACAGAGCCTACTGATGAGTCGGAGTAGCGTTCGACGAAACCATGGTCTAGTCTGCTCGTTTTGTTGTGCAAAGAACTTTTGTTGTTGTAGCAACCTGTTGCTTCATGAATTATTTGGCATAAAGATCAAAATTGAATTCTTAAAAAATATGTTTTTTAAGAATTATAAAATTAAATTAATTTTATATGGTTTGACGACGACAGCAACGACTAGCATGTCAAGTTAGGAATAGTTATATTCCGACGACAGCACATTGCAAAATTAGACCAAATTCTCTCCATAAGAAATAACTGATGTCGTAATGTCGCTGATGTTGTAATGTCGCTGTTGTCGTCAATGTGTTCAGTGCAAGAAGCTTCAAATTCGCGACATCCTTGTTTATTACACCATGATTCGGCCGTAAAAAGATTTGTTCGCGCTGGATCCCACATAATCTGAAAGAAGATCAAAAGATTAAGAGGCTCATGTCGTTTGGTGCAAGGAAATGTTGAAAGAAATACGATCAAGGTGCATCAAAGGCCGTGTATAACAACTACAGAAGTGACGAATCATGGATTTATGCATATTATCCCGAAAAAAAATAGCAATCGGATGCATGGTTTTTCCAAAACGAGTTAAATCCACCAAAAGTTGTTCGCGGAATAACCACACCGAAGCAAATTGTTCTCTGTTTCTTCGACATTACCAGTCATGTGGTGACAGTGTCATTAGAGACCACAAATCATCGGAGCAATTCGGAGAAAATCGAAGAAAAAGTGAATTATTCTGTATCATGACAAAGCGAGTTTTCACACATTTGCTCAAACAAAGACCTTTTTGAGTAGCCAAAAACTCGAATTGGTGGGTCATCCGCCGTACAGCCCTGATTTGGCATCCAATGACTATTTTTTCCTCGGAAATAACAAAAAATACCTTGTCAAAGATTTTCGACACCCGAAGAAGCTCAATTGGAGTGGAAAAAGTGCTCAATTGGAGTGGAATTTGTTCAAATGCATGTGAAAGTCTATTGATCTTCATGGAAAATATTTTGAAAAACCATTTTCGATCATAAATATTTGTTTTTCATTATTAGGCCAAATATATAAATAGCAAGCCTTGCATCGTTTTTGCTTTTGATGGGATCGACCATGAATTTTGTTTCAATGGGTAATAGTATTTAAATTTTTAATTTTTGTTACCACGGGTTTACTTATTTTTTATGGATGTAATATAATTAAAATAATAATTATATTGCATTAAAATCATCAAATCAATAAAAAAAAATATTAATTACTGCTTTATTTAACTATGAAAAATTGGTATTTTTACATGTGTCATCAATTTGATGACTGGACTAATAATTTAATATTAAAGAAAGTTATCCGATTGAGGGTTAAACACTAATGACATAAAATAATATTTTTACAGTCTTACACCTCTAACAAAAACAACCTCTATGTTGTTTTTTCTTAGGTAAATTCATTATTTTTATTTAAATACAAATAAATTTTGCCTTGATTACATCAGGAAATTTTAATAGACTTCGTTTTCTAAGTGCTTCACACTTAGTATGCACTACACAAAAATTGAATGCTCAGTTCTATTATTATTATTTTTTTTTTTAAGAACCTTCTGGGACATTTTGCAAAACCTTTTATTTTTGCAAAATTTGCTTTATAATCAGCATTATTTTTTTTTTTTTTTTAATTCATTATCAAAGAAACTCAGTTTTGTTTGTTCCCATCGAAACGTTATCTCTCTACACTGACAAATTTTCTTTGAGTTTTCAAACTCAAATATTTTCTTACATAAAGTTCTGCTGTATAATAACAACAATGTTTTACTAAATACGCCGATTTTGTTTGTAAACAAATTAACACCAACAATATAAGGCAACTATCATATTCTACAGTCATTTAATATGTGTGGGTAAATATGTAAATTGAAATACTGCGAGTTGTTAGGAAAAATAAAAAAATTTCAAAAACACCAGGTCTTCGATAACTTGACAGTACAAATCACTTAAGTAACACTTAAGTCATTTGCAATTATCGATGGCTTTTGAATAAATAAACTTGATTGTATCGGAACATACAGCTATGGACAGAAAAATAGCACACTTTAAGAAAGTAATATTTTTGTAATTACTTGAATGAGCTCAGTGCTACGCTTAATAATTCAAACGTAAAAGCAATCAATGAAACTTGCTATTTAACTCAATAAAAGTTAAGTCTCACTTAGACAGAGAAATAACACAATTTCGTTCTAATGATCAGTTATCATTATTCATTTGAACTGTGATAGTAAAAGTGGTAAGGTGGTTTTCTCCTTTTATTTAGAATTTTTGTATTTTTTTTTGAATTTATACAATTTAGAATTTTTTTTTGTAAAGGGTAAAGGTCTTCATTGCACTCCAGAAAAAAGAAAAAAAAAATATATTTACACATTTCAAAAATGGTAAAAATCATTCTTAAATCAGTGAAATATTAAATTGCTCGAGAAAAATGGTCTACAATGCTATAAAATTAGTCTAACCCAGATTTGATAAAGGAAAAAACAAACGCAATTATCCTACAAGGAAAATCGATAACAGAACCGATAAGGCTATCGTAAGAAAGTCCAAGGTCGACCCTTTCAAGTCTTTGCGCATTATAATGACCGAAGGAAATGAGAATTTTGGAGAAGGTGGCAGTAAAAAAACGCCAAAATAAAAAAAAAAAATTAAAAATAAATAAAATATAAAGGCATAATTGGCTTTTGCTAAAGTCCATGTGGGAAAAGATCTTAAATTTTGAAGTAGAATAGAGAAATGGAGCGACGAAATAAAGATAAATCGTATCGGACCTGATGGCAAAACGTTTAAGCATCGCCCAAAATGCCAAAAATTCAAATCTAAATACACCACAAAAACTATTAAGTATGGTGGCTGAAGCGTGCTGGTATGGGGCGCATTTTCTTGGCCTGGAGTAGGTCTATTGTTCAGAATTGACGACAGGATGGACAAATTTGCTTATTTAAGCATATTCCAGAATAAAATGGAACAATTTGCATTTAGTTCCATACCAGTGAACTAGATCTTTATGCATGATAGCGATCCGAAGCATGCAGCTAAGGCTTTCAAGAACTAGATAAGGTCCGGTTTTAACCCCATAGAAAATCTTTGGCATGATGCTAAGGTTAAGATCGGGTTGAAAAAATACAAAAATGCCAACGAACTTTGTGTGGGTATCCAGGAAGCTTGGTACTCCATCCTCCAGAGCAGTTGCAGAATCTATTAAAAATCATGGCCAAACTACTAAATACTAATATGGTAATTTAATATACCTATAAGGTAAAATGAAATCAATTTTTATATATTTTTTTCCTTTTTATATATATCTTCACAAGTGTGCTATTTCTGTGTCCAATCAAAAGCGAAGCCGCATTGACTTAAATAGTTTAATCAAAAGTAATTTATGAAAAAGTTGTTTTAATTTTTGTTTTATCTTTTATATTTAGAATGTATTATTAAGTTAAAGAAACGATTTATTGTTCAGCAAAATGTGAAATAAACTAAACATTCAAAATAATTTTTCTATAGTGTGCTATTTATCTGTCCATAGCTGTAGTTTTTACTAGTAATGTGCTCTTTTACTCAATAGTTGAATGAATGGGTTACTTATACTTTTGTATGAGTGCTTCACAGCACTGATCACACCTCAAACCACTTATTATGGTTAGCGCACATTGAAAATATTAAACAGCTGATAGACACTTTCCCAAGAGTACATTTTTACCGCCTGTAATTGTTTGACTTACACACGATCGCAACTTGTGATTTCGTTCGACTTCTGAAAAAAAAAACAAAAAATAAAAATCACAATGTTTTTATATATTTTTTTTTTTTTTTTTGGAAATTTCGAACTTTTATAAAAAGATAAGAGAAATATTTATTATGACCGAGTTCCAGAAAAAAGTTTTAAAATGTGATAGGGCACCATAAAACAACAACTAAATTAGCAATAACTACTACGGTTAGCAAATAAACAAAGATTGGATAAACAACAAAATGAAATAAAACAGATCAATAAAAACAAAAACATTTCCTGCTTTTTTAAACATACGCAAAAATTTGTTATTGTTTTTCAATGCGAATTGATATCAAAACGTCGTCATAAACATTTCACAATTGTTTTGTTTTTTCTTTTGTTGCTTTTTACGCTGCTTTCAAAAATTTATTTTGCTTTTTTTTTGCCACTCTAAGCAATGAGGCCAATGCTTGTGAGCCTATAAGGCAAACATACCCACGTAGTGGCCCGTATGGCCTGCGTGGCCCTTCATACAAATTTTTTTTCTATCTTAATTTTGTGTTTGCGATGAGCCAAAATCAAAAAAGCCTGCAAAAAACAACAACACAAACCGCACTCGTTCAGTGTTAAGCACATTTTCCAGCGAACTTTACAAAAGCAAATGCATGCAAAGCCAAAATAAAAAACGCACACTCGATGATGTCGATGCTGAAGCTGATTGTCCCGTTACTTGTGTGTCGATCTATTTTTCATGACATGTGATTTTATTGCATTGTAATTGTTTTTTTTTTTTTTTAATTTTTGCCAAATGCAACGATGTAACATTTTGTGTTTGTTTTTTTAATAATTGGGCCGTGCTTAAAATTTCTTGAGCCCCACTGATATAAGGGAAATATATATTCATAGCTTGAGAAGAATACAACATGGAAGTCTCATACAACAACAACTCTTGAATTCTCACACTTTCACAAAGGCGGAGGTGTCTTGAATGCAAATTTCGCAAAGCTAATAAAACAGTATTGAACGTTTTATTGAAACTTGAAAAATGCTCTTTAAGTTCGATCGAACGTCAAACGTTTTTTGAAAACAGAAAACACCTATCATCTTATAATAAATTGTCTTGTGAAATTGAAAAAATGATAGCGAAAATTATTTAAAAAAAAATCATGTGTCAAAATGTCAAAAAAATATATGTGTAACAATAGCGCAACAATCAAACACGTATGATCATAAACTACATATGTATGTATAATGAATGTATAGGTTAAACACAAAGTGTCCGCTAGAAGTATTGCTGCAACTTCTTTCGAAATAAGGTGAATCTATTTAAAGCTGTCATTCTTAAAAACTCTGCCTCACAAATGCTATCTTGGCGACTTTGCATAACCGAGAAATATTATCTTGTATTGGATTTATTTATACATTTTTGCTTCTGTAATATTTTTGTTGTTCTTTTCTGTTTTACTTGTAATAAGTGGAAAAATCTCATAAACTCTCGGTGAATTTCGTATTTATATTTTTTTTAAGTGATGGCACATGATAAAAATAAAAAATGCATTCAAGTATTTGAAATAGATAATGTGAAGAGTAAAAAGAAAACAAAAAAGAAAAAAAAAAGAAGAAAAATAAAAGCAGGAAAGAAGCAAAAATGTTTGTTAATAATAGTTTGAAAAATTTTGACATTTGCAATCAACACGTAGGTTACTACATATATTTCGGGAATAAATATAAAGACTGAATTTATTTCTTTGTTGTTTTTCGATGATTACATGTTTGCATGCATTCGAAACATTTATAAAAAATTTTTGAATCAAAATGCATGCATTAAAAAATGGGTCATAATTTTTCAATTTCAGATTAAAAAAAGAAAAAATAACCCTTGCATTGAAACATAAAACACCTCGGGTACACACAAAAGTTATATCGCAGAAAAAAAAATACAGATGCAGAAAATATTTTTTCGATGGGACTTTTAAAAAATGCATGAAACCCTTGAGGTCAAAAATTCGTTCCAGATTAATGTATTACAGTAGACTCTCACAAATTAGAACCACTTTGTTTCACGGGGGATTCTAATTTCTAAAATGTTCTAATTTCTGGACTTTTTTTTCAGAAATTTAAAAGAAAAGAATGAAACTGGTTAAAAAAAATTTATGTTAACGCATAAGAATTTTTATTTATTAATATTTAATGTTTTTTTTTAACATAAAACTCATATAATTCACCTTTTTATATTTATATCAATGAGCAAAGATCACTTTTGAATTTAATAAATAAAGAAACGTCCAGAAATTAGAACCAGGTTCCAATTTCAGAGCGTTCAATATTGAAATGGCAGGTTCGAATTTGTGAGAGTTCTAATTTGTGAGAGTGCACTGTATTATATAAATCGCTCATTCTAAATAAGACATTGGAACATTTGGAGTACATATTTTTCAAATGGAAATACATTTAAGTTAAGAAATATTTGTGGAATATTTTTTAACGTGACGAAGTTACGTTCTACCGGACAGGTTTCCAAAAAAGTTGAAATTTCAAAAAGTTTTTCAAAATTCATCGACGTTGCATTGAATTGTTACTCACTGAGTATTAGTGCTAGGATAGTAAATAACAAATCTTTGATTTCATTATAAAATAAAAATAAAATTCAAAACGGTCATCGGGACACGGTCGGAGCTGCTTAAGCAACGAAACTGAAAATTTGTTACATGAAATTGTTGCTCGCTGAGTAATAGTGCTAGGATTAAAAATATGATACTCCAATAAAGGCCTGCTCTTAGCCCTCACAACAAAATTAGATAAAAAATTTCTGACGTCATGGGGACGCAGAGAGAGCCGCTCAAAGATCGATAACACAGCATTTATACAACGGCGTTGTATTGAATTTTTACTCGGTGAGTATATAAGCTACGATAAATGTTTAAAAAGGAAAATGTAGTATTTATACTTGGTCTTACGAAAAAAATTAAAGAAAATTCTGACCTCGTTAGGTCTTGAAAATGAGCAGCTTATGTAACAGAAATGTAATATCGTTGCATGGAATTATTACTCACTCGGGAGAAGTGCTATGGTAAATTTTGTTTTTCGACAGCATAGATGTGTTATTACGCCTCACAACTAAAATATAAAAAAAATTTGTATCGTCATGATTTCAAGGTAATTCAGTATAAATGCTACAACAATGAAAAAGCCTTGCATGGATTTTTAACTCTGTGACTACTGGCGTAACGGTAAATTTTATGGAACAAAAATGAAAATGAAATCACCTTCGGACATATGATAAAAATAAAAAAAAAAATAAAAATTGACGGGGTCATGAGGCCTCCAGGGAACCGCCTAATGTAACGTATATGCATCACTTTTGTTGGATTAATTGCATGCAGTAAAGGCAAAGATAATGCACCAAGGAAAAGCACAACCAACGGAGAAGCAAATAAAAAAAAGCAAAAGCAAAATCAAAAACAACAAACAACAAAATAACACAATAAAACAGGACTATGAAACCGGAAAAGGACTATGACAAGAATTAGAATATGAATTAGGACAAAGATTTAGACACACCTAAAACACGATGGAAGAATTTGGTCATAGATTAAAACAAGAGTTTGGACATGATGTAGGAAAACTATTAGCAGTGGGTAGTGTGCGTGACCCATACGCCAGAGAACCCTGGTTCAATTCCATCTAAAACAGAAAATTTTTTCAATTGAATTAATTTTTCTGTTCGACCGTCACCTCTCTGCAGACAATGGTAAACCTCATAGAGTAAATAATGCCATATAAAGCTTCTTGAGAACATGCACATTAGCCGTTCGGAGTCGGCATAAAACTAGTAGGTCCAGTTCTCGATCAATTGTGTTCAAACATTTAATAACACGCACAACACAATTTGATCGTAAGAAGTTCGGCCAAAGTCCTTTCAAGGGCTGAAATGGCCAGGTTATTTTTTTTTTATTTATGAGGAGAAGTTTGGAAACAAAGGAACGGATAGGGACAAGAACAAAGAAACACTGTCACGTCAAAACCTACGGGTGTGTCCACGACACAGCCAACTCCTTTTTTAATTTTTTTTACAATAGAACCACTTATGTCCTTACCAAATACATTTAGGTTTATATTAAATGTGCAAGAGTTTTTTTAAAAATCTTGCATTAAAAAAACATCAGGCATTGGGACACGGATAATTTTTTTTTTGTCAGATCACATTTTGTTACACAAATCTCTGCATTTTTGATACATTTACAAATAAAAGTTTTTCCATGAATTTTGTGTAAAGCATTACCCCTTCATAATATAATAGGTATATATTTATAAGGTATGTGCCTGTACTCGTTTCAAGTAATTATTAAAAATAAGGGAACAGGTTTTCAAACTATTATATCCCGAGGGTAAAGAAAAAAACAAAGCTCATTGAAAACTCTAAATTACATTTATTTACTTATGATTTAAAAAAAAAATGTATCCATCTCATCATCTTCTTTACTCTATTTACAGGTTACAAATACGTCCACTTTGTGTGTTTTTCTTAGTGGTGCTCACGGTATGGCTTTACCAAACACAATGCAATGTTCGAATATTGGCTTCGCCTGAACTGCTCTCGAAATTCGAACAGTTTTACGGACGCGGGCGCAACCTGCGTCAGACACAGCCAAAAATGTTTTACGCCCTGTCATTTGTCTGCCTCAGCTCTTTGGCCTTGCTGGGTCATCTCGTGACCGGTTTAACGGTAACGGTATGCTGTCTCCTATTAGCAGCATTCTTTACGGCAAAATACCGCTTCAAATTCGTCAAAATGGAACCAATAGGTAAGAGTTTTCCTTTTTCTTAAGAAATGACAAAGCTCCCCCCTTATTTGCTGTCATTATTATACAAACTCTCTTCTTTCCTCATTAGATTTTGGAGTTTGTATGCAGTTGAATCATGATCCAGAATTTGAGGATGAGTTCTTGCTCGAGGAGAATGAGAGTAATCTCTGTGTGTTGGATCGTGCTAGTGATTTGGCCACGCTCAGCTCACATCACGATGATGGCGACGATGCTGACGAAGACAAAAGCGACGAAGTACCATCGGAATTATTGATACCCGATGCCATACCTGAAATTGATGAAACATACACTGACGAGGATGAGGATGTCGAAGATTTAGTACCAATTGTACACAGCAAGGATGCTGCTAAAGCTGCCGCCCATCAACAACTTACCACCTCTGATGATAGCAATTCACAGAACACATATGAAATGGAGTTTAAAAAAGGTCACTTCAAGCGTGACTCATCACTTTCGACTACATCATCGTCTTCTGATGAGGAGAGCCTCTCGAAGGGCTTAAAATTTCCCGATCACACAATGGTAGATGGTGCTAGTTCAGTGCGCCAGCGTCAGATACTGCCAGCATCACAACCCAACACTGATGCAGCCGACCTCCTTGCGCTTGCGGTTAAATCTCAGTCACATGCTTTACTTCAAACGACCACCACCCTGTTACCTAGTCTGCTTTCAGGACTGGGGCGTGTCATGGGAGGCGGGAGTGTCGCTACCAACACTGTAGCTCTCACAAGTACAGCGCCAGCGACGGCTGCACAACGTGTTGTTACCGCCCTGGACTCATCCGATGAGAGTGATTTTGAAATTTTGGAAAGTGATGATTTCAAATAGAATTAACTTCACACCACAATCTAAGGGGAGGGGGTCAGGTTTTAAGAATCTAACACATATTCGCGCAGACGCATACCTTCTTTATTTTTGCATGAGGATGTGATGAGGTGCGGCGGTGGTGTTTCCTAGGTGTTGCTTGGCCATTTTTGCGTTTACTTCGTTAGAAATGCATTTAAAAAATATTGAATAAGCTACAAAAAAGGAAACAGATCTCAAAATTTGCAGCGTAATTAACGTTTTTGCTGATGGAAAAAAATTACATTATATTTTTTATTTTGTTTAATAGTTGAACTTGAAAAATTGTTCTTTGTGCTATTTTTGGTTTAAAAAATGTAAGTTTAAAAAACAATTGACTATATTTGTTGCTTAAAAAATATTTTAGGTACTATTTTTGTTTATACGTATATTATTGTCCTCGCATTAATCTGTATGTAATTGCATAAAAACTATTTTTATTTAAACTGAAATATGTATATTTATATAGTTATTTATATTGACATACGAAATATGAGCTTGACTTTCATTATTTCATTGAATGGCTAAATCTGCTAAATCCCAATTTTTCTCCCTCATTTGTGTATATAATATAAACGAGCATACTTTTGAAAAAGTGGCCATACAAATTTAATGTCTTATGATTTAGCAATCAAGCGACTCCTTTGGAGCACACCACGCCTAAACAATGCTATAGCCAGTTCTTGTTTTAATTGGTACACTTTAGTTATGTTTGCTATGTATAAATATATATTTGTTCTTATTGCCGCTGGTTTCAGTCAGATGAAACCTAATTTATTTATGTATATTTTATCATTATGATTTAAAAAAAAAACAAATCACAATAATATTATCTCTAATTAATAACACTCATCGCTTAAATGGCTGTTGAAGAATGTCGAGAGACTGTCTAAGGAAGTAGCCTAAAGTATGAACTCTTGTTGTAAAAATATTTTCATTTTTTAATGCGACCATTTTTACAAGGACAAAGACCATTTGTTTTGTGATACACTTATATTTCTTTTATTATTATTATTCTTTGTTTTTCTCTCATTTAAAGTCAGTCAACCTGTAATCGAAAATCACGAACTTACAATATTTTGTAAACATCCTCATGAATCCTCCGAACTTAATTAAAATTAGGCAACAACAAAAAAAAAAGAATATATTAATTAAAATTAAGTTTCCTGTGCTGTATGATAAAAAAAGAAAAAAAAAATCATTGTAAGCATTTCGAGTCTTAAAAATCAAATAAAAATAATATTACTGTAAACCCTTAGCTTTGCATTAAAGAACTCATGTAGTTTTTAAGTAAAGTAATTATTGATTATATAATAATAATAATTAAATAAGAAAATAAACAATAAAATTATCTATACCAACCAAGATTTTTTTATTCAAATACTAAAAAGAAAACGCTTCAAATTTCACTAACACTTAATTGCTCTAAATGTTGGAGATTAATTTAATTTAATTTAATTTATTTAAATTTTCAATCCTTATACTAATAGATACAATAATGATCCAATACATGTATAACATGAAGCATAAGTCATTAACATTCAGTCACATATATCATTTGACAAAATTTAAAACTACAATAAAATTATTACTTTAAAAGTTGAGACTTATCTAACACATTTGTAAAACAGTAAAGATAAACATTTATTAACATTAACATTTATTAACATTTTTAAACAAAATAAACTAACTTGTATCTAATTTTGAGCTGCGGTTACCTGGAAATGCATCAAAAGATCATTTTTAAATTTGTGTGCGTTACGTAAACTAGTTAAAGAATTTGGGAGTGCATTCCATAGACGCGTAGTGTGTACAAAAAACTGTCGTTCAGATAATAAACAATTATGACGAAATTGAACAATATTCTTACAACGACTAGAACGTAAAAAGCGAATCTGACCGAATAAGTACGCAGGCTCTTCAGTGTAAACTATCTTATGCATTAAAATCAAAGATCGATAATTCAGTAGGCTTTTAAAAGAAATACCACAAATTTGTTTGGAAAATAAAGAAACACTATCATAACGTTTGAGACCAAACACATATCTTGTAATATTATTAAAGAGAACATTCATTTTACGCATACAAACACTATCTAAATTTGAAAACAGTTCACAGCCATATAACAATTTAGGAAGAAGGTAGGTTTTAGCAAGAAGCAGTCTAATTTTTCTAGGCGTGTGGTGTTGGTTGCACCACAAGTTCCGCAGCATCCCATAAACTTTTCCAACAGTCAGATTAACATGGTCATTAAAAGACAACCTATTATTAAAAACAATTCCTAAATTGATTGCTTTATCAACTAGTTCTATTTCAGCGTCATTAATATACAAACTCACATCACTACAGTCCACTGATTTTCTACTTATCACAAGGCATTTCGATTTCGTCGGGTTAAGGCTTAAACTATTATCACTTGCCCACTGGCTTATTGCACTTAGTTCGCTATTGAGGTCAATTACGCATTGCCGTATTGCCTGCATATCACAGCTCTTGTATATCTGAACGTCGTCAGCATACATATGCATATTGCAACCCCTAATAATACTTGGCAGGTCATTAATGTAAATCGTAAAAAGCAGTGGGCCTAAGACTGAGCCTTGAGGAACGCCTTTGAAAAGTTTTATGTATTCAGAAAATCTATTTTCCCAACAGACTGCCTGAATTCTATCTTGTAGATACGATCTTATTAGCTTTATGGCGGAATTTGAAAAATTATAATAGAGACGAAGTTTTTTTAATAATCTTTCATGATTTACATTATCAAATGCTTTGGAGAAGTCAAGTAGTAACAAGAATAAAATTTCATTTTTGTCAAGGGATTTTCGTAAGTCCTCACAAACACTAATGAGAGCAGTAATACAGCTGCGCTTAGGTCTAAAACCAGATTGCTTTTCAGTTAATAAGCTTCTTTCTGACAAAAAAAGAGAGATTTGAGAACTCATAATCTTTTCCAAAGCTTTTGACAACACAGACAAAATTGCAATAGGTCTATATTCTGTGTCTGATTTCGGGATTGGTGTGATTTTTACTTTTTTCCAGGACTTGGGGAACACAGAAGTTGTTAAGATTACATTAAAAATATGTGTTATATGTGGTAGAATAATGTGCAATAGCTTATTTAAGAAAAAAGGATTTATATTGTCCAGACCTGTAGAATTTGACTTAATAGACCTAATGGATTTAAAGACCTCGTCACCGTAAACATTTTTAAAAGTAAAATTATTATCATCAGTTTGTCTATCAGTACAATTACTAAGGGAACTATTATTAATCACAGCACAGGTAAACATATTGTCAGGTATTATATCACAATTCTCAGAACTTACAGTTTGACTAGATAGATTATCACAGTTTGAGATGCATGCAAATTTTTTGTTAATTTCGTCTAAATTTTCTATGCTAATTTTATGCAAGTCTTTTCCTCCTATCCCAATATTTCTTATATGCTTCCAAGTTTGTTTGGTATTCATTGCTTGGTTGAACTTTTCCTCATAATATTTCTTCTTAGCAAGCCTTATTATCTTAAAAAAAAAAATAAATAAATAACTGGCCATTTCAGCCCTTGAAAGGACTTTGACCTAGCTTCTTATGATCAATTGTGTTGTGCGTGTTATTAAGTTTGTACACAATTGACCGAGAAATGGACCTACATGCTTAACGCCGACTCCGAACGGCGATGAACGGAATGTTCTTATTCTCAAGAAGCTTTACATGGCATTTTGATTACTCTCTGAGGTTTGCCATTGTCTGCAGAGAGGTGGCGGCCGTACAGTAAAATTATTTTAATTCAAATAATTTTCTGTCGCTGGCTGGGGTTCGAACCTGGGTCTCCAAGGTTCTTTGACATAGCGGCCACGCACTTTAACCAACTACGCCACGGACGCCTTATTATCTTAGCTACCTTTTTTTTCATTGATTTGTATGTCATATAGTCTTCTGGTAACCTGTACCGTTTCCAGCGACTATACATTTGGTTTCTCTCAATTATTGATTGGTTAATTTCCGCAGAAAACCAAGGAATCTTTTTATCTTTTATCTTCACTGTTTTTAATGGCACAAAACATTCAAATAGCTCATTCAAACAATTTTGTAGATAGTCAACTTTATCATTAAGGGAGGGTATGAAATAAATTTGGTCCCAATCTATTAAATTAGCACAGGAAAAAAGCAATTCATTATTGATATTTTTAAAATCTCGAAAAGTATAGGAATTTATATCATCCTTGCAGTTAAAGTTATATGTCAATATTATTAGGTCATGTCTAGAGAAACTTGGTGCAGATATTTGTTCAAATAATAAAACTTTATGCTTTAAAGCAACAAAAAACAGGTCAAGTAGTGTACTAGAAGTATTGCTAAAATGCGTAGGATTTTGGTCATTTACAATGTGCACTCCGAAAGATAGCATGTCATTAACAAGTGTTTTTTCAGTTAAAATGTTACTGTTGAAATCTCCTGATATAATGATGTCAGAAAACATAGGAGATATATTTTTGAACTTATTGTAAAAGGGCTCTAGGCTTATATTTTTATATGGACGGTATACACATCCAACTAGCATGTTTGCATTACCATTTTCTACCCGGATTAGTAAAAATTCAATAGTATCATTGTCATTTGACTTGCACACAATTTTACACTTAAAACATTTACGAACATAAATTGCTACTCCACCTCCATGCTTAGTTCTATCACTTCTAAACAATTTAAAACCATTCACAGAAAACATATCGTTATTTAAATCAGGGAAAAGCCAAGTTTCAGACACACATATAACATCAACCAAAGACTTATTAAAAATATATCTAAATTCGTCAATCTTATTTTTCAGACTCTGCGCATTTAAATGACAGATTCGCAATCCATTCCTTTGCTTCGAAATTATCTGTATTAAACAACGCGTACAGTCTATGGAACTACTATTGCCATTATTCACCAAACTCATATATGTATAATTTGTTTAATGAAAAAGTTAAAAAAAGTAACAAAAAGTAACGCACAACAACCAGATCCACTTTCAGACTAACCACAACGTACCTAGTACATATAAAAATTTTACACTTTTTAAAAATACATAACTTAATCTTAACGTAATTGTTACAATTAAAACGATACAATAATTTAAACTTACAAATAAGAAAAGAAAAATTACGAATCACCCTGTTGCTCAAAACCTCGAAACCCAGACTGATCAGCGTAGGAGTCATTATGCGTGAGTTCATTATGAGTGAGCATCTCAGTTAGTTGCTCAATACCGAGAATGCATGTAGCCTTAAGCCGCGTTTCCATGCTATCACTTACGATCTCCCACAATCACATTTTTTGTTAGAAAGAAAAAGTATGTAACCCCCAACATATGGGATTGGCGAATGTGAGTGTGAAACAGCTATTCATTTTTTGTTTTTATAGCATGTGATATCCCCTGTGATTTCATGTGATACTAGAAGATAGAAAAAGTTCAGCTTTTTGAACTTTTGCTATAAAAGTTTATCACTTGCTATAAATTTGACTAATAGCATGTTCAAACCGAGCAGTTAATTATGTTAAATCAATTTAATGAAGTTAAATCGAAAAACGAGTTCTCAAATGAAGTTCTAATGAAGTTATATGCGTACAATTGTTGTTGGAAATTTAACGTGTTAAATGATTTAACACGTTTCGAAACTCGTTAAATTACTGGTTTGTGTTCTTGCTAACGTCAGAAAAGCTTTTTTTGCTTTTTAAACGCAGCCAAATCTGAAAAGAGCTTTTTAATTTGAAGTTTTTAATGTAAACAAATAAATTCCTTGACAAATTTTTCTTTACTATTTGACAAATTTTTGAATTTTTTGTTATTTTTTTTTTATTTTTTTTTATTTTTTTTATATTTTTGAATAAACAATTTTTTATTTCTTTCAAAATATAAACAAATAAACTGACATTTTGAAACAAGTTAAAGCAGTATGAACGATGATGTTAAAAAAAAAGCTTTTTTCGAATAACACGTTAAATGAAGTCGGTTTGAACATGCTATAATAGCATGTTCAAACCGAGCAGTTAATTATGTTAAATCGAGTTAATGAAGTTAAATCGAAAAACGAGTTCTGAAATGAAGTTCTAATGAAGTTAAATGCGTACAATTGTTGTTGGAAATTTAACGTGTTAAATGATTTAACACGTTTCGAAACTCGTTAAATCACTGGTTTGTGTTCTTGCTAACGTCAGAAAAGCTTTTGTTGCTTTTTAAACGCAGCCAAATCTGACAAGAGCTTTTTATTTTGATGTTTTGAATGTAAACAAATAAATTCTTTGACAAATTTTTCTTAATTCTTTGACGAATTTTTGAATGTATGTGATTTTTTTTTATTTTTTTTTATATTTTTCAAAAAACAATTTTTTATTTCTTTCAAAATATAAACAAACAAACTGACATTTTGAAACAAGTTAAGGCAGTTTGAACGATGATGTTAAAAAAAGCTTTTTTTTCGAATAACGTGTTAAATGAAGTCGGTTTGAACATGCTATAACATTTTTATAGTTGTTTTTTGTGAGCTGCCAAGTTTTGACAATATATAAAAAAAAATTCAAAACAATTTTGTTAGCTTAATTTTTTAGTAAAATTGAATTCAATTCGGTAGAAATAACGCAGCGTTTGAAAATTCCACGGCAGTGTTCGGGACAATTCAGTCGCAACTATATAATAATAAAATAAGTCTACCTCGTGTGTTCTTCGATATGACCGCTGATGGACGCTTCGATGTTCCAAAGAATACGAAAAACTTCCGCGCCTTGTGTACCGACGAGAAAGGCTTTGGCCTCAAGGATTTTCATCGTGTTATTTTCAAAGGGTGGTGTTTTCATAACGACATTGGTGGCAAACCTATCTATGGCAACAAATTCCAGCATTAGAATTTCACCTTGAAGCCCACTGATCATGCCTATGGCCAATCCTGGTCCAAATACCAACGGATCGCAATTCTTGATTTTTACCGTGTGGACTTCATTGTTTATTGGAAAGCGTGTTATATTTGGATAAGTTGTTGAGGCATGGATGTTGTCAAATTCATTGAAAACTACCGCTCGCAATCAGGCAAGGCTAGCAAGAGGATTCTCGTTCCGTCATGTTTTAGAACGTGAACATGTTAAAGGTACGATAAAGAAAATGCCTAAAAGCCAGCTGATACCAGCTGCCATTCGGTATCAGAGCAACAAATACAGAGAGTGGATTAGTAATCTCGATCTTGGCAAAACTTTCGAGTCTAGCGCTGGATTGACAGCGTTAAGTCCGGAGAAATGGACAAGCAGCTTCTCGTTTAAAAGATGCAGCTTTTACGGGAGGCGTTTTTATATTTTTTTTCTTATTTTTTTTTAATTTTATGCTATTTATTTAACTTCGGGTGTTTTACATTTACAATTTCTACTCATAAATGTATGCAACTAATTTTCTTTCAATATTTAATAAAAATACTTTTTTTTGCCAATTCAGTTTATTTTTTAATCATTAAAAATTTAACTACAGAAAAGTTATCAACTTATTCAGAATAAAAACGATTCTATAATAAATATTTCCTTTTTTATTCAGTACAACACAAGTTAGTAAACTCAAACTTATAATTGTTTCACCGAGACCGGTGGCACAGATTCGTCCTTATCTACATTCAAATCGAATTCATGTTCTCCTAGCGTATACTTGCTCAGAGATTCTGTGTGTCTTCCAGAACTCGTCTCTTGTAATATCGTCGTTAAACCGAACTTTAAAATATTGGTTATTGCCATTTCCCTCTGGATATGTATATGGACCCGAAAGAATACTCTTAGCTTTGTCCATGGCAAAGTATGATATCACGAAAATCCTGCATTCCAGCGATGGCAACAGCATTGATTAAATTTAAATAATTTAGATCGGTTGGTTTTTTGAAAGTATGCCAACCATCAACTCATATAACAATTCAAATATGGTTTGGCTTGAATTTTGAAAAACAAATTATTTTATTTGTTTACTAATATGATATGTCATACTTTTATAGCCAGAATGACATATATCCTTCTCTCTCTTTATAGCAAGTTTTTTGTGATATGGGATAGGAGAAGATCATAGAAGATAGCATGGAAACGCGGCTTTATCATCTTTATGCTTTTTAACAAAAATCATCCCTCGCCTGGTGTGGACAGACCATAACTGCTTTTGATTTTTTAATCGAACAGCTGACTTCAGTATATTGTGATTTGTTTTTGTCAATTGCTCATTTATGTAAATTGCTTTGTCTGTTGAAAAACCCATAAGATTAAGGCGTAGAGGCTCCTTGGTTTGGCGTTTATACTCAGCGACATCATACAAAAACTTGTTTTTGTTTTGTGGAGTGCTGAGTTTAAAAATGATGGGTGCATCTGTGTTTGTCGCGTAATTGGAGTTTCCTCTAAGCCTTTTAGCGTCAGTAATATCAGGAACAGGAATTTTGAGAGACTTACAAAGGTCGTTAATCAAGCCTCTAAGGTTTTCATTTCCTGTACATGGAACACCATGCACACGAATCTCAGCAGCTACAGCAGCATTCTCTTGCTTCAAGAACTTATTCTTCAGCGATGAAATCTCCTTGTTGAGCTTATTAGTGCTGACAGTGTGCAATTTTTTTAGGTCAACAATTTCCTGCTGCATTTTTACTACCTGCCCGTTAAAATACGACTTTATCTGCTCCACAGACTTATTGACTTCAGCAGCAATAATACTATTGATTTGACCGACGACAGCATTAGTAACTGAATTAGTAATTTGATCCGTTAGATCCGTTAAAGTAATTTGATCCGTTAGAGAACAATCCAAAAATTAAAAAATAAGGAAGAGGTCATGAGCATAAAGTAAGCTCTGCTATTATTGATTTATAAAAAAATGCCACATTTGATAAAAACAATGTTAATGGTATTCTTTTTAATTCCTTTGTGGCACACTTCAGCAAAATCCGAGCACAGCCAGCACAATCATAAAAATTCCTAAAAAGGGTTAACGACGATGATAAATTCACTTTAAGCCCCACCTCTTGAAAATAATACCGAAATAATTCTTTCCTATAAGGCACGGCGGGCGGGTACATCACAGCAAAAATGTTTTAATTTTAAACAGAAAATAGCTGAATTTATTTTATGCATATGAATTGGTCTTAATTGGTTTTAATATATGTCGAACTTAATTAAATTACTTAAAAAAATAACAATAAAAAACTTTTCTGTTAGCTTTCCAAAGGGTAATTATTCAGCACATCTGCATCTTGCTTATTCGTAGCCGCATCATTTGTAACACATGTATTGTTATTGTCCACCAGTGGAATAACATCTTCAACTCTAATTGTTTCTTTTGGTTTTGCACCTTTGCGTAGTGGTATCACCTTAAGTATAGCATCCGACCATGATTCACCCTCACTAACGCGTAGCAGCAACTCAAAAACTGCAAGAAAATGTTTAAGAAAAAAAAAAAACAACAAAGAAGCTATTCCTACCGTGAAAAGTACTCAGCACAGTGCGTGTCTTCATGTCAACATGTTCATTGAGCGGCAAACGTGCTGTATTAAGTCCCATTTTTACAGCTCGCTCATGGCACAGACCTTTCTGATGATTGTGGTCCACTAGACCTCCAATAATGTATACTTTATCCGGTTGTAAATGTTCGAGCACAACATCCGAATCGCTTGTTAAATAGATGATATCATCTTTCGCAAATATGTTCGTATAGGTGGTTCCAAAATGATAATCTACATTCCAGTTTTCATATCCGTCATTCTTTTTAAATGCTGCATGTATGCGTCCCTCTGGTTTGATACCGGTAAAGGAGAGATGGCCCGGTTTTTCTGCTCGCCGGTTGATCGTGTATATGCGCAAACATTGCTTAACACATTTGGCCACATCACGATCATGCATAAGATCATCATAATCCAGATCGATAACAGCTCGCAGTGATCCCGTCTGTTTTTCTTCTTGTTTCTTCTTCAACTCCTTGCGACTAGGTCCTGTTCGTGAAGGCAGACCTTGGGCAATAGCTTCCAGTCGCTTTTGTTTCAATCTCTCGCGCTCTCGAATGCGTTTTTCTTTTTTGATCCTCTCATAATTGGCCAATTTCTTTTGCTTTTTTAGTTGATTTTTAGACAGTGGATTCGGCAATGTTTCACCGGGATTTTTTGTTTTGCTCTTAGAATTTTGATCTATGGCTCCATCGATTTCATAATTGTTTTCTTCCTTTAGTTTTTTAGTATGGGGTCCTGCACTATCTACCTCAGTTTCGCTAACCATTTCCTTGATATAAAAAAGATAATTTTTGACCCACGTGAAAATAGACAAATAAATTGTAAACGAAAAACAGCTGATTTGTATTTGACAGTTAAAAGAAAGCTTTAGGGCACTGCCAGCTCAAAATATCATTATTATTATTATTCCTTCGTCAAATCTTACCCAATAGGAAAAAAATACTGAAAGTGGACCAATTCTTACTACCATACGTACATTTTTGATAGCCAATCCACATTGAGCGCGGCAAGTGACGAACGGCATGTCTCCATACTGTCGTATACGAAATGTACTTGAGAAATGGTGAGCGACTTGTTGAGCGACTATATAAACGCGACAACAGCAACTGCAGCAGCAAGCATAGTATAAAAAAAACAATGGCTGCTTTCAGCCGACTCAACAGTTGCCGTTTAAAATAACAACACAGTCAGAGCTGTAAAAGAAATCCATTCAATTTGATTTTATTTTCAAAAAGGTGAATGAGTGAATAACGCAATAGGAATCCATTCAATGAATACAAAACTCATTCATAAATGAACATGTTATTCCATATTCAAATTTAAAAAATTTATTAATTATTCGTTTCATTTATATCAATTAATGAATAAAAAAATCAATATTAAATAAGAAATTAGTAATGAATAACAAATGAATAATGAATAAAAAAAATGAATGAATAAAATATGAATAATGGGTAAAAAAAAATAACTGAAAATTCTTTGTGAATTGCATTCCTTGTGTAAAGTTGTCATATGAATAGAAATTGAAAAATTGACAACAAAAATGAAATGAATAATTAATCAAATTTTTAAAATTAATTGTGAATTAAAATTTTCTTTAAAAATCAATTTTGCATTAATTTATGGAAAAATATTTTATGCTACCTGGATTGAGCGGTTTACGCTCACTTTATTTTGACAGATGAAAAAGTGTTTTGTTGTGAAGTTGTGCTGTAAAATTGTAAGGTTAATATTTTAATATAAAAATACTTAATTAAATACCTTTTCCATGATTTCCTTGCTAGTTTCATTTTATTATATTGCTTTTAATTAATTATTTTTTATTGCGCAAAATGAATGTACACAGAACCGAATTTAAAGAAACTTAAAACAAAAGCATCGAATCACGAACAGCTGTTTGCAGTTTGACGTTTCTCAAAAAAACCCATTTAGCAGAATGTATCACCTTATGCTACTTCGCTACCTGAGCGCTGTTTCTGCCAGAATGCAGCCATTCTAATATGTTTCCTTGACGATATCTTTAAAATTAAATTGCCTACCAAATATCGTGCAGTCTACGTCAGAGCTTTCAATTCGAATGAATTTCGAAAAGCTGTATAACTTGAAAGCAAAATCTTGATAGTTTAACCCCAGCTTTAGCTTTATTTTGAAATTTAGTTGAGGTTTCGATATTTTGTTCTTCAGTAGTTTTAATGTTTTTCTCTCAAATTTGACCGCAATTTGAGTATAATTTGATAGGTGAAGACTCATAAAATTGTTTGTTGAATCGTTTGATGAAATCAAAATATTTTAATTTTTATGTTATTTGACTAATAGTTCTACAAATAGTTAGTAAAAACTAATAGTTTGACAAAAAATTGGACAATGTGAACACTTTTCAAATTTTATAGAGCAATTTTTGGCAGTTGAAAAAGATTTCAACGTGAACACATCACGTAAGCATAAAAATAGCAGAATGAAGTTTTTGGAATAAATTTATAAAACATTATCGAACACATCCAGCTTTTGTTTATTTCTTCTGTTTAACTTATCAATGAAATATCAATAACAACTGCTTCATCATGGCAACGTTTTCACTTCGATGCACAAGCCAATAATGAAATTTGACTAAAAATTTGAGAAAGTGAACACTTGCGTGGTCAAAGTTTTCGACCAATAATAAGATGAAAATTTTGATAATGTGAACACCACTATGCGCTCACTTTTGACAGTTTGACAAGTTTTAGTTAAAAAAGTTTAGGAAGGCTGGTGTTGCTTTCAGTGCTTTCAATGTAAAACTGTCCAACACCATTGATAGCGTGAGAGTATGAGTATTTGAAACTGCGCGCAAAATATGTTCACTCTTGCACAGTGTCGATACAGTGTTCACCACGAAAAACAGTGTTAATGGGTGGTGAAATTAAAGATTTGGGTGATTAAGGTCCGTTTTCTCAATGTCCGGTTAGTGTAGCTCTTAACCATGAGATAAAACCATACCATGACCTAAACCATACGATAGCTAAAAAACAATTTCGGTTTCACCAAGTGCTGATTAAGCAACCACCGGTTAAATAATTAATTGTGAATTTTTCAATTGTGAATACGCGAAAACTGCATATCAATTGTCTTATGTTTGCGTTTTTTTTTTATTTTGTGCCGCGAAAAAGAAATAAAAGTGTAAAAACTCAATAGATTGACAGATTTTACCTTATATGCAGAATCTTTTCTTGTTTGTGAATTTGTGTGTAAAATAAATATAAATTCTTTTTACTCTACTCAGCGGTTCAGATAAACACGAACCGAACATCGATAAAAAGCTTTTTTGCTAACCACTGATTAAAGTTCTTATTAGTACTTAACCGGACATTGAGAAAACGGCCGTAGTAGCTAAAGTACATTTTTTAAGAAAAGTGCTACTATTTTACTATAACAGTATGTAGAAAGTAATTGTAGGAAACCCTTTGTAGGAGTAAAAGTATTGGAACTGAATGAAATCTCAAAAGTTGTTCCCCGTTATTTTTCTGCCGTGTAACATACCAGCGTGCAAAATGTGATAGAGAGTAAAAAAGATTCATTGCACGCCGGTGAAACGGTAATGGTGTAACACTAGCCGAACAGATCCAATAGGGCAGCCAAAACGATACTAAATGTCGGATGGATCTGTCATGTCATCACATATATTTTTGTGCTAAAAATCAAGTTAGATGGACATGTCCGGAGAAATAAAAATTGTTAACTTTTTCCTTGGTCCATCCAACAGGCGTAAGCCATGTTCGATTGTTTGGGGCCGTGTCCGTCCAACTTAATGCATTTTCTCACTCGATAATAGTTTTCGAGTGAGAAGCATCATTCGGCAAAATGGCAAATGTAATAAATGTAGATTTTTTTAAGGAATGTTTTGAGCGGTATAGGTCTCATAGAGACTTTAAAAATTAAAAACTGAAATTCATAAAAATAAAATTCGTAAATATATCGAGCACTGCAAAATTGGTCGATGCTTACTTGTTGCAAACTTTAAAATAATGAAGTCCATCCGACATATACGACCGTGTAGGCCCAATAAAAATATTCTCGTTATTTTGTTCAACTACATGTCCATCCGACATGAAGTATCGTTTGATCAGTCCTAATAAAAAAATTGCTCATCGCTTACGAAAACGAACGTACCATAAAGAATTTAAACTGAACGAAATCAGGGTTGCAAGACATTTCCGAAGTACTTGCTGAAATAAACAAGACGGCCGAGCGTCGTTTGTAAAATGTCAAATTTTATTCGAAAAATAATAACGGCATTTGCGTTTTTTCTTCAGCTATAAATTTGTGAAAAATTAAGAAAAATTAATAGGAATAGAAATTAAAACACAAAAAATAATAATAAAATAATATTTTTGGTAAAACTTAACAAACATAATTAAATTATATTGACGCAATTAAAATAAGTAAATTAGAATAAATAAACTAAAATACACGCATTAAGAAGCTAGTAATAAATGTAAATATATAAAAGAAATAGATATATAAAATTTCCCGTGTTGCGCGCGCTTATTCTACTGTTCAATAATATTTACAGTAACTCGAGCAAATTTAATTTATTACATTTAAATACGCTACAAACAAGCACGAGAAGAATAAAAACGACAACAACAACAAAAACATGGATACGCGAAGATGGAAAAAGGTTTTGCTGAATTGGATAACTCAGTGTGGCTTCACGGAACGTAATTATTTCAATATAGAGCAGTCTGATATCGATGCATTTTTCCAAAACTATTGCCAACATTTGCGTTATAATGTGACTGGAGCTGCGACTGCGCGTGGATGTGCAGACTTGGCTGCCTTTTTGCAGGGTGAGTTTTGTAGAGAAATTTTAACTGTGAGCAGTTTGATATGAAACTTGAATGCATTTTACAGAGCAATATCCTGACTTCGATCCAAATTTCGATGATAATTATTCGCTGAGCGCATCGGAATACATTTACGTCTATTCCTTGCTATTACATTTTTCCTGCGTCAAATTTCCTGAAGAATACTTTCACGAAATCTGTCAAAAACTCTCAGAGCCCACGCAGCAGTGCATAGCGAATTTTTTCAAGCTGCTGCTGGATTGCCCACATATAACGAAGGAAGCCATACGTCATGCAATTTCTGACGTAGTGCAGTCTAGTCCGCGCAGCGCCAATGAGAGCTTCACCAGCAGTTGTGGTGGCCTACCATCGCCAAGTTTTGCGCGCGGCGAATCTCCAATAAAAACGCCCAAACGTCCACCGGCGCAGCGTGTCTCGCCGTCGACACCAAAGACATTTTTACTTGAGGAACGCACGCGCGAATTGTACAACTTAAGGGTAGGTAGATGAGGTTGCAAGTCAATACAATGAAATATTTTTTTTTTATTTTTCTTTAATTGAATAACGTTCTATCTGACTAGGCTCTACTTGAAACAGAACGCTACGAGAAAGGTTTACTAGAGGTGCAGATTAAGCAAAATGAAGAAAAGATTCTTAAATTAAGTAATGCTGCACATTAATATCGATGCTTCTAAATGTGTGAAATTTATATTTTATTGTTCTACAGATCAGGATCACAGAAAATTGCAACAACAAATTCAGGATTTGAAAAATGATATTCTAACAAAGAATACGGAAAACAGCGCTTCTCCGAATCGCGATGGTGATGAGCAGGTAAATATTTCGATGCTTTTTAAATTTAATACAAGATTGCAGGAAATAGTGAGTCCTACCTGTGCTATAGTTGCTATATTAGTGTAGTATTTATATTTGCACTTATAATCTTCAAACCTTTTTAACTTTTTCAGATAAAAAGACGATTGTGCAAGGAAATTTCACAAAAAGAACAAGAAATTTCAAAACTTACCGATATATTGAGTACACTCAGAGAAGAAAAAACGTTGGTGCAAGAAAAGGTACTTACATACCTAATATTATATATTCTGTTATTTATTTAATATTTTTTTATATTTTTCTCTACCAACAATGTTTTAAAGCTGAGCTATGCGGAGAAACAAATTGTTGTTTGTATGGATCGCATTAAAGAGCTCGACTATAGAGTGGATGAACTCGGCACAGAATTGGAGGTAAACTTTTATGTACTGACAAATATCTAATTTCTTACGTTCTTGTGTATTTTTATAAAATTTCAGAAAAAGAATGGGACCATCAAATACCTAACCGACAATAAACTTGAACTTGAACAATTTATAATGGAAACACGCTCTACTTCAAATCATTCACGACCTGATTTAAATTCTTCCATTGACTGCATGGATTCATCTTTTTCGAGAACAACGAATAGCTCTGGTAGTCAAAGCAGTCCCGAAAACCTTGGACGCTCCGTAATCGATATACAGTTGCGTGAAAAAGAAGTTGAAAACCAACAATTAAGAGAAGCACTCTCCAATGTGCGCGTTGGTAATAATAGGCTCGCCAAGCACATTCAACAGATAGCGCAACGACATGCACAAGAGTGGCAACTCAAGATAGAGAATGTTACTGTAAATGAAAATGAATTTGTAGATCCTGCAGAACATTTTGTAATCTTTGCCAATTGCGTGGACAAAATAAGTAAGCGTTACAAAAATGAGCAGAATTTGGTGCAAAAACTACAGCAGGAGGCCATTGCAATACAGCAGGATAATACTAATCTATACAAACGCCTGCAGCAATATGAGTCCGATATTTCCGAAATGAAGACATGCATACAAAGTGTTGAAGAAATAAATCAAGAATTGGAAAAGGAAAAATTTATCCTCAAACAAAAGCTCAACGATTGTGAAAAAGAAATTGATGAATTAAACAAAAACAAATTGGAAATGATGACCGTGCTAGAGAATTTAGCAAAGGAATATGAAGCGCATAAAACATCTTGTGAAATTACACAAAAAGAGTTTGGTTCTCAAGTGGCCAAACTGCAGTCCGAACTAATGAACAAATGCCAACAGCACGAAGCGCTAGAATCCAGCACTAAACAGTTGCAACTATCAAACACAGAGCTGCAGGCAAATATCGATGCATTACAAGATAGGCTCAAAATAAAAACATCCGAATACAACTTAGAGGTCAAATCGTTGAACGAAAGACTGACGAGTAAGACTCAAGAATTAAACAATCATTCCTCAGCAGAAATTCTAATCAAAGACAAATATGAAAAACTACTCATACACAGTGAAGATCTGAAAAGAAGTGCACGCGAGGCTGATCAACATCTGGGTGTTATACGCAATGAGCTGACAGTGAAAGAAGTAGAAATGGCCAAACTTGGCCCGGAAATTGTCGAAGTTCGCAAAAAAAACCAAGAGCTAGAGGCACGCATCGATGATCTAATGGTTAAGCATAAGAATGAGATGCAAAGCTCCGACATGGCAATTAATAAGAAAGAAGAGCTGCTCAAGGAGACACAAATCGAAAAAGAAAAAGTGCAGCAGCAGCTGAAAGAGTTGCAAAAGAAGCACGATAAACTCGAGCAACAGCTTAAGTCGTATATAACTAAATTAACTTCATTGCATAGTGCAGTCAATCCTATTGAGGATATTGAGGAAGATGAAGAAACCACCAATAACGATACAATTATCTCTGATATAGAGGCAAAAATTAAACATTTGCTCGCTCAGAATGTGGAATCGGCCAATAAAATTGAATGTCTGGAATTTGATAACATTGAGTATAAAGCGCAACTGCGTGCTAGTGATAATAATCTGCAGAAGGCTATCTGGGAGAAGGATCAAGTGCTGAACCAGCACAGTAGTAACTTGTTTGAATGCAAAGCTGAATTAACGCTAGCAGAGCAGCGCATCAAAGAGTATGAGACAAAGCTAGAGACGCTCAAGCAACAACAGACATCATTCATTGAAAATTTGGAAAAACAATTGCAGGGCCACTTGCCAGACAAGTCCGAACTGACTCAGATGCAGCAGCTTGAGCTAGAACGTCAGGCCGAAAATAAAGATCATATGCGTTTGGAGCGTGAGCTGATACTGGTTATTGGTGAACACAATATTGTCAAGAGTAAATTGCTAAAAACCGAAACGGAGTACATGCATCTAAAGGAGCAGAATAATAAGGTGCAACATCAACAGCAGGAAAAAATTAAGCAATTGAGCGAAAAGCTACAGACCATTGTTGGAGAAAACCAGCACCTGGTAACTGAGATCAACAATTTCAAGCAAGAGCACGGACGCGTAGAACAGATGCTTAATCAGGCCAATTCAGCGCTGGAGGAGTTATCATCACAGCTTAAGGAGGAGTCTGCCAGCAAAGGTCAGCTAAACATAAAACTGCAGGACAGTGAAGTGCGGCTGCTTGAAACGGAGAAGAAATTGCATAGCATTTTGAAGGAGAAGCATTCATATGAAGACCAGGTAGCTAATTATAAAAATGTTTGTGATCAAATCAAGACGCTGGATCAAGCTAAACGCGCACAGGCATCAAAACTCGAAGAGTACAAACAAAACCTAAAAAAAGCCAACGATGAAAAGGAACAGCTGCAAAAAACCTACGCCAATGTCTGCAAGCAAATGCAACGTGAACAGTCTGAAAAGGCGGTACTTCTGCGCTCGCTGGAAAAGACCGCAGACCAGCTCAAACTGGCCGTGGATGAGAAAGCCAAACAAACTGCCATTCTCGAGCAGCGCTCCACTGAATTACTGTCGAAATGCGATGATTTAACCGAGCAAAATAAACGGTTACAAAGCGATCTGGTGTCGAAGGAGGCGGAATGCACGCTGCAGTTGGATGAAATTGAAAACGAACGTGCCGATATGCAAAGCAAACTGATGCGCAAGATTGCTGAGCAAGCCGAACAGCTGGAATCGCATGATATTGCGCTCATCGAGATTCTCACCGAGCTGGAAAACCATGCGCAGCAAATAACTTACTACCACGGTGAAGCTGATAGTGAACACAATATTTTCAATACTGCGGAACCCGTTAACGAATCGCTGCCGCACTACAGTCAATTGAAGCAGGCTCTAAATAAGCTCAGTCGACAGCTGGCAGCGCTACAGCAGCTCGCGGATGAATTGGAGCGCAAGCGTAAAGAGGCAAATGATCATGTTGAGGCGCTCACAAAGGCTAAAGGCAAGCTCAACAATCAGCTATCGCGCAACAAGGCGGAAATTTCTGACTTGCAAAGTATGCTTACTTTTGAAGCCAAATCCACCGACTCCAAGCTTCAACTCGAGGTGAAACGTCTCAATGACGACATCAGCAATGTTGAATGTGTCAATGTCAAGTTGACCAACGAGAATGCTGAGTTACAACAAAAGTTGAGCAATTTGGAGGACGATCTAGCCAACGCCAAATTGACCATCAACATTCTCACCGAGGAACAGCGCAAAATGTCGCAAGAACTGAGCGATAAGCAGCGTACGCTCGAAGAAATCCATAAAAAACATGATATCGAAATCAAAACCAAGTCCGCCAGAATCTCCACGATGGAGGATGATCTGAAGAAATGTAAAGACACTGTGACCAAACTCAAAGTGAGTTTACATAAGACACAATTGCAAAATTCTAACAATAGCAATGAAACTCGTGAGTTAAATGAGCGATTGCATCAGCTGCAAGATGAAAACGCAAAGCTTCAAGCAGAAATAAATAATAAGAAGCGAGAGTTAACAGCTCTGCAAATTCAATATGAAGAGGTTGCAAAGATTCGTGATAATCTGAAAGAGCAGTGTATAACGACGAAACAAAGCGTGGATGAGGCCAACGAAAGTCGTCGTATCAGCGAATGTAAATATGACACGCTGCACACAGAACTCCAAAAACTACAACGAGATGCCAAGTCCAAGCACAATCAATTAAAAACTGCACAAGATGAAGTCTCGAAACTCACCAAATCCATGGAAGCTATGCGTAGCGATAAGGACACAATAAGCAATGAACTCAAGGAGGTCAAACGCGAGATGCAGCGCGCTATGGATAACGTCACAGAGCTAATACAGCAAATAGCTTCCATACGTCTCGAGAAGGAAGCCGTGCTCGAGGAGAATCAAGTGATGCGAAAGCAACTGGATGAAAATGGCAAATATCAAAGCAATTCCGAATCCAAGCTCAAGTCCATTTTCGAGCGTTCACTGTCACTAGAACAATCATTGTTAACATCAGAAAATGAGCTGAAAGCAATTAAAGTTCATCTAGAAAAAAGTGAACAACAGGCTGAGCGACTATTGCAGGAGAACAAGAAATTGCGTGAAACTCATGAAGCCTCCACAAAGCGCCTAGAGAAAATGGCGCTCAAATTGGGTGATGCACAAGCACGTAGCTCCAAATACGAACGTGAACATGAGAAGCTCTCAAAAGTTATAGAATCCAATAACAATGCTCTGGATGCATTGCAGCGTGAAAAAGATCTGTTGCAGAGTGAAATAAAAACGCTTAAAGAGCGGCTGTCGCGCGGTGAACGCTCGCAAGAACAGCTTGCGACAAAGCTGCAAACACTAGAGCAGGCAAACGCTGCCCTCGAAGCTTCAAAAACAAAACTAGAAGCCGCTGAGCTAGATGTCAAGTCCAAATTGCTTAAACTCGAAAAAATGCGTGAGACAAATGAAGAAAAAATTCGAAAATTAAATCATGCGCTCAACAGTAGTGAGCAGTTAAATGTACGTTTAAATTTGGAAATTGGTGCCCTCAATTCCCAACTCAACGAAGAAAGACGTTCGGCCAGTGAAGAGCGACTAGAGCAGGCGGAAGAAATTAAGAAAAAACTATTACAAGCCGAAGAACAAGCGCAGCATTACGAGCAACTGTGTGCGCAGCTGGAAGCTCAATCGGAACAACTGCGAACCGAGAACTCGCATGTTACAGATCAACTGTCAAAGGTTTCACTTTCACTGCAAATAACCAAGGAGAAGTGCGATAAATTAGCCACGGAAATGGATCAACTGCGTCATGATGTTGAAGAATTGCGCGCTGCTAAACAGCGCCTGGATGCAGAACACAATGCAACGGTTTACACAATGAAACAGCAGGAGGAACGTCAACAGCTGCTACTAGCTGAGCAGCAAAAACTTGTTGCTGAACTGGAAGAAGCTGTGGCGACATTACAAAAAGAACTTACTGCAAAAACAACCGAATTGTTAGATGTAGAAGCCGAAGTGCTACGCCTGCGTGAACGTTTGTCAGAGAAGCAAGAGCCAAGTGAGGATACTGTAGCTTATACCGCTGAAATAGAAAGTATGCGTACCCGTCTGGCTGTTTGTGAAGCCCTACTGGAGAAGGAACAGAATACTTCAGCTCAATTGCGTGCTGATAATCAAATTCTGCAAGCCAAGTACAAAGAAGCCAAACAGCGCATTATTGAAGAGACTTTAGCCAGTGAAGAACGCATCAAGGAGAACCGTTTAGAGTTGGAGGGAAAATTAGAAAAAATGAAAAACAAAATGGTAAGTAATTTGCACCTCTCTCTCTCTCTCGTCACTACGAGTATGTAATGAACATAAGCAGATATTAGATTTTGTCTTTAAATGTTTTTTATATGAAAATGAAAAAAAAAAAAAAAAAAAAATAGGGCATCACACTATATCACATTAAGTAATTATTTGTCTATATGTTGCAGTAGTTTTTGTATGTTTGTGTAAAGATTTTGCGTTTGTCCTGTGTGTCTGTCCCAGTTTTCAACAAATTAATGTTTAATAAATTTTAATCACAAAGAAGCCAAGGTGTACTTCTTCGTCTTGTTAATAAGTAGCAATGCGTTTGTGTTTTTTTTTGTTCAATCAATTATTAATCCTGCATAAAATTTCTATATCATGATTATACAGATTAAGCTATACTAAACTGATTTCAATATTCCGAGGATCGCATTTTTAATATACACATGTGGACAGAAAAATTGATGTGCCCTTTTTTCTTTTAGTTAATGTTATTTTCTCGTTCGAAATCGATCTCGAAATCGTTTCACACAGAGTTTTGGATAGAAAAAGCATTAAAAGCAAAAGCATAAAACAACAGACCAATTAAATATTTTGTATTATTTTTTTATTTTATTGTCCATCCACCCAAAATTTTATTTTAAATTAATCGGGCAATTTTGTATTCACTTTTTAGACGTGAAAACTCCTGACTTTTCTCACTAAAATTTATAAGTATACAAGGTGACACCAAAAAATGAATAGGATCAAAAATTACATTCAAATTAATATTTTAAAATATTTAGAAAAAGTAGATTATGGTTTGCATTTCAGCTGTTGTGTTTATCAATCGAAGTGTTTTTTTATCGAGCATGACCTGCCAGCTTCTATAACCACTTCTCTCGTATATAACCAAACAATATCGTTTCGTTACTTTATTGAGCTAGATATAGCACCATTGAACACCGTTATCATAATTTATTGCCTTAAATCCATTGTAGAACTACACAAAAAAGCTTTCGGTGGTGTTTGTTTTTTATAAAAAATGCACTTCTTATGGTAACTACGCTTACATCTCCACTAATTGAAACTCATTGACACATATCGCGGAGTAAAATAACTGCTTGTCTTGTCAATACGGCTCTAGGCGATACACCGTTTCTGGATATTCTTTTTGAACCAAGCGCATCATCGTGACCTGGACTACGTCGGAATATTCCACCAATAGCAAAACGTGTAAGATTTTGCTTGAGTCGATCGTTGCCAAAATTCAACATGCATTCAGCAAACATTCAGCTCGTTGCTACAAATCCGTCAAAGAGGTTTCTCCAAAGCATCGCTTCACTTTGAATGAAAAATGCGAACAAATTACGTAAGGAGTGCTCTTTTTTATTCCCTTAATAAAATATGGAATAAAAACCATCAAGAATCATCTGCTTTTATATATATTATTTTGGGCACTTTTGGACACTGTGTTATATTGAATGTGGAGTGCGTTAAAAAGTGCGTGGATCTGTCGATGTCAGATTCGAATTCAGAACTCAGAAAATTTTTTTAAATGAAACTAATTTTTCTGATCAGACAATGGCAAAACCTCAGAGAGTAAATAATATCATAGAAACTTCTTGAGAACATGCACATTAGACGGCCGGAGTCTGCATTAAACTAGTAGGTCCAGTTCTCTATAATTTGGGTACAAACTCACTTCACAACTTGATTATATCAAGCTCGGTCAAAACCCTTTCAAGGGCTAAAATGGCAAAAAACTCGTTTATTTTTTTTTTTTTGAAACATTTTAGTTAAAGATGTGTTAAAAGCTACTTTCATCATTCAACTTATAGTGCTAGTAATATGCTAGTATTTTATATCAACCGGTTTGTATCTTCCAAATTTTAAGCACT
The DNA here is from genome assembly GCA_943735915.1 of Pherbina coryleti. Lineage (NCBI taxonomy): Eukaryota > Metazoa > Arthropoda > Insecta > Diptera > Sciomyzidae > Pherbina > Pherbina coryleti. The sequence continues at coordinate 28,341,447 of OX030951.1, forward strand.
ATTTGTGCTTCGGAACTTGCAGTTCTAAATCACTTCAAAGGTTGCCAATTGAATTGAGATATATTAATGTACTTGCGCATGCAAATTTTGCAAAACCCTTTGTAAATCTCGTTTTCAAACCACAGCCAAACAGATTTGAATAATTTGGAATAATTTTTCGATTTCTTTTTTTTGTTAACGTTCTCCAAACAAACCCTTTTAATCCCTTTCATGTTATATTTAGTTCAATGAATAGGGTATTTACCTAGCAGAAAAAAAAGGTCCAAAGCCATTGTTTCCATGCTTCAGTGGCTCTTTGTAAATGCTGCATCTTTGATTTTTAAAAATGGTAAAAAATACTCCGTCAAGGTTTTTAATAAAATGTATCTCTGTTTCATGTCATAGCTGCGTTGCGATTTTGCAATTTCTTTTCACTTTCTGGGTTGCACCAGGATTCAGGATCTCATGATTTAGAAATGAATTTGAGAGAGTACTCAAATTTTGACAGATAAAAATATTTTTTGAATTAGTTCAAACGATCTAAATCTTAATTACATTGTATAAAATATAACTTAAATCTATTAACATATTTGTATTGAAATACAATGAATTCGCCTCTTTCATTGGCAATATGCAACAACAAGAGAGTTCAGCTTCAAAGCTTTTTTACACTTTATTAACATTAACCCATTTGAAGATACAACCCAAAAAACATTGAAGAGTTTATGGCTGAATTACAATACTGCGTTAGGTCGGTCGGCCTTTGACAGCTCGACTAGAAACAATGGGTTCTTATGAAGCAACACAAAATATGACCTCATGCATTGCGTCGACCTCATCCCGTAAATATGAATTTGAGGGGTGACGTACGATCAACGCTATGAGTAGCGACATGCTCAAGCTAGGTCGTGCTTTTGACATTCCATATTAACGCTGGGTTGCATTTTCGTTGAGCAATGCTAAAATGTGGGTATTCTTGGATTCCGATGGAAAACTCAAATTTTCATAGGATTATCGTGGGAATTTATATTTTGATGCGAGTTTTTTTTAAATTGATCAAATTTTTTAAATTAACATGCTGCTTAAGTAGTATAAAAATGATTTTGATGAATTTAGCATGATATTAATATTATTCAATTGTATTTCATATTAAAATTTATGCATTTTTTAGTATATTATAAATAATATTATAAGGGTATTCATGCAAAATGGCAAACTTATATATTGGTCAATTAGATATTTTAATGAGGTTGGTTGAGGACGAATACCCTTAATATCATTGTTTGAATAATATAACATACAAAGGAATGTTGTGGTAAGGTAGATTGGCAAATGCCGTTCACTTTGTTTTTGTAAAGTTGTACCCAAGTACTCACTAATTACAAGTGATTCAGCGAGCATTGTACAAGGGGGCGTGGCAGCTCGAATCTGCAATATTGAATAACTTTTGAATTATAGGTCGCACAACATTGGAATTAGGTGTTCGGCCTCGATTTACATGTGCCGTTCCACTGGCAAAATTTTATGGGCGTTGGGAAAAGGGTGTGGCACTTTTTCGGCTTCCCAAATTGTGGGTATAACTTTCGAACTATTAGTCTCACATCAATGAAACTCGGTAAGAATGTACTATTTAGTCTTGTCCTTTGACTGGAAAAATTGAGTGAGCATTGGACAAGGGGGCATGGCACCGCCCATATAAGTCAAACTTATGGTATTAAATAGCTTTGGAGTTAAATGCCGCATAATAATGAAACTCGGTATGGAGTTGCCACTTGGTAATGTCCATCTACTAGAAAACCGAGACGGGCATTGTACAAGGGGGTGTGGCTCCGCCCATACAATTACAATTTTTGATATCGAATAGCCTATGAAAGTAAGTCAAAAAACGTTGAATTTTAGAATAGAACTACTATTTGGTGATGCATTTCTTTTAAAAAATTTTGACAGGCATTGTTCAAGGAGCCACACCCCGCCCATACATGCCAAAGTTTTGTTATCGAATAGCTATGGAAATTAAAGTCGCATTACATTAAAACTCACAATGGAGTTCCACTTGGTGATATCCTTCTACGCCAATGGTACTTGTAAATTTGTACTACAGCACCAACTGGTGTCTAAGTTGGATCAAAGAAGATAGCGACAAAATACTCACCGTACCTCAAAATCACAATATACCAATTTTCATTCTAATCGCATAAATAATTGTACTACAGCGCCCTCTGGTGTTCAATACAGGTCAAAAAGATAGCAGCAAAACACTTAGCGTACATGAAAACCACTATATACCGATTTTCTTTAAATTTGTACTTAAGCGCCCTCTGGTGTTCAAGGTGGATAAAAATTGATTGAAATTGCCCCAAAACACGCACCGTACCAAAAAACTTCCATACACAAATTTACATGAATATTTCCATACGTATTTCCAACTTGCTTTCGTTGACCAAATTTCCTACATTTTGCTCTCAAAATTTGCAAAAATCTCGGCAAAAATTAACAGTAATAATAATAATAAATAGCAGTAATTTTGACAAAAACAAGAAAAATAATGACATCACAAGAAAAAGTAATCACATTTAATAAAAAAAAACAATATACATATATATATATATATATATATATATATGTATATATATATAAAAATATCGATCATTCAAAGAAAAATTTTTTGCCATAAAAACTGAAATGTGTTTCCAGAAATTCCATTTTAAATCTCTATTTAATTTCACATTTTATCATTAAATTGGAAAGTTTTCATTTATTTTGAAGCTTCTAGTCCGAATTTTCACGTTAATATGTGACATTTTTCATTATTTCGCAGATTATATTACACTTAATAAAAAGATCTTAGCTTTCTAAAGTAGGTTTTATGGTTCTTAATGATTTTATGACAATATCTTTTAACTTTTTATTGATTAAAATTATAATTGCATGATTTCGGAAAAAGGGACGTTTTGTGGGATTTTTAGTATAGCTGCTTTTATTGGCATCACGAAAATGATAGACGCACGATCTGTCAACGCAACATTTAGTTTTGCAAAGTTTGAGGTCGTCCGTTTTGACAGCTTATATCGTAAAGTTTTTACAACGGAGACCAAAGTACGGTCAAAGGCCGACCGACCTAACGCAGTATTGTAATTCAGCTATTAATGCTACGAAAACTTTTGGCCATAACAAGTGAATGAAAAAAAAAAAATCTATATCACATATTTCTAAACTGAATTTTCATGTCTAGTAGCGTTCAAAGTAAGCTTAATTGAAGTTATGATTTTAAAATTATCCCTGAAACTGTCAAATCATTGAATTAAAACTACAGTAATAATTGAATTGTTCCTGCATAAATTTAATTGACACTTACTCTGTCCACATGTGAGATATGTAAAAGTAAATATATGCGATTCCGGTAACTTTCAAACTCCTTAGATTCAGAAATCAAGCTCCTTAGATTAAATTAAAACTAATTAGTCAAATATTGATAATATCCCTTTCGACTTAAACATTTAAAATCTGAAAAATAAATGTTTTTCATTTATTTTCAGTTGACTTTTTGCTGTTTGCTGCAATAACGAAACATGCACAACTGTATCCTGCCATCTTTTAGGACATTCTAATTCTTACGCCTTCAGTACATATGCTTATGTTCACAAAAATGTAACCGTCAATTTGTTGTTTTAGTTATATGAATATTATTGTAAATAATTATGAGAGTTTTGATAGAAATGCAAAGAAAAATTTTTTAAATTTTGATTGGTTGTGCCGTTATTGCAGCAGAATGGTGGTCACTTGCTGCTGTATTTGTTGTTTTTTATATATTAAAATATATCTCCAAGAGTACACTTTGGATATTTCTTATAAAATAAATCATTTAAGAGCAAATAATTTCCAAATCATACAACAAGCTGCTACAGCATCATCAATATAAAAACATCATTCATTCAGCACTCACACAATTCTCGACACACACATCAACTATTTTATTCAATGCAATTGATCGATCGATCGGTCTGCATCGTAGACACGACATATTTAGTAAATATTCAGCTATTTTAAACGTTAGTGTTGACTATTCTCTGACAACGTTTTATTTTGTATTTTCTTCTCTTCCCCTAATAAAGACGCAGTGTCGAATGTTTGAAATCTATGGAACTGGGACAAAGTGGAAATCTCGCCTAAATTCCTGTTTTAAATATTTTTTTGTTATAATTTTGTCACAAGTCTTTTTTGCAATCATCCTGAATTGTTTTATGAACAAAAACGATTTGGAATTGATGTTCAAGAGTAATAGACCCCCTGTTTATTGAAAGGAAAAAGAAAAAACAAAACACATACCAGCAACCACCAACACTTTGGCCTAAATTACATCAACTAGCGCCAACAGAAATATTTTTTATTTTTATAAAATGCTACACTGTACCTTCCTTACAAACATGCTTACTAACAAACTGTCTTAACGTGAACGTACTTCGAATGAATGCTTGTTTTGTGAACGATTATTTTTAGTGTAGTTTTGTTTCATTTAAAATTATCCATATTGAAATATGTCAATGTCAAATGTAAATTATTTGTATATGTGTGTGTAGCTGTGATGTCCTATGTGCACAACTTTCTCTGTCTCTTATATATGTAACTGTTATTTTTTTGTACTTAATTAAGTATTTGTTATATCCTTACGTAGCCCAATAATAATAATAAAAAAAAATAATTTCTATTTAAACTACAATTAAAAAATATTTAAATACAAGAAGAAATTTCTGGAAACAAATAAACAAATTTAAAATAACAGTAACAGCAACTTTAAAGCAGTTTGTCAATTTTACCAAGACAAAATTTTGAAACAAGTTCTTTTCATTTCATTTCAAACTGTCTGCTCTCTCACTCTCTGCTCATCCGACAATCTCAAACATATTCTCAAACATTCATTTCAACAATATACAAACAAACGCAAAATTTGTAGAAAACTTTGTACACTGAAGAAATAGCAAAAATTAAAGTAAAACAGGATCGCGAAACGGTTATACTTAAAACAGAACTGGAATTGCTCAAGGCTCAGGTAAATAAAGATGAGTTTCTTTAATGAATTTTTTGATGACTGAATTTAACTACTCTTCTAGAATGTGAAATATGAGGAACACACCCGCAAGCTCTCCAGTCAAATGCGTCGTCTTAACGATAACATTTTAGAGCAACAAAAGCAGAATGCTTTGTTAACGACGAAACTTAAACACCTAGAAGATTGCCACGATTTTAAGCGACCCAGCTCGATGCATGTAACGTCTATATTAGCACCTGCGACGTCGTCTTCAAATCTTGGCACTAATCTAGCCATGGAAGACGAAGAGGGAGAAGTATTTAACAACACATATTTAACGGATTTAAAAAATGGTTGCATGTCTGGGCTTATGAGCAGAGAAATATGGTAAGTTGCCTTATATGCGAAAAATGTTTTAAATAAGCTAACCAAGAAGCATTCAGTCATTAATTCATTTCACTGCATCTTAATTTATCCTTTTCACAGCCCTGAGGAGTTGCAGTATCGCAACTCATTGCTACCTCCCCATCTTCAAAGCACCTATGCTGCTCAGTATGATCATGGTTTGACTGAAGAAGATCTAAAAGTAAGCAAGAGCAAAAGTTGTGGAGATGTTGCACAATCGTCGGCGATAATGTCAACGACAACGAAAGCGCCGCCACAAATACGAAGGAACAAACAAAAACCATCAACATTTGCCAGATTATTACAAGATTACAAAAGTAATCGCAGCCAGACTGCATGCGGAAGGCGTGACAAAATCAAATAGAAACAAAAATTAAAATACTCAAAATGACAAGAACGTTTTTGCTATAAAACGCACCCCATAAAGAATAAACATTATTTGTTTTATGCGTTGTATAAAAATTTAATATTTATAAACAAATAAGTTTTGTTCCAAGTATTAATATAATTAAAATTAAATATGATTTTGTTCTGTAATCATCATCTTTAGTAATCAATTGCTTTTTTGTTGTCCGTCTTAAATACAAGTTTGTGTTTTTTGTTTGTTTGTTTCGTGTAAAATTATGCCATTTTACTAATATTTCAAAATGAAATCAAAGTTAAGTATTCAAATTGCATTCATTAATCTTTATTCTTATTTGCCTGCTTACATTAGGATGGACCACATGCGCTGGATGACAGCATGAGCGCTTTGCTAAGCACCACTGTTGGTGGTACCCGAAAAAAGATCTCCGGTGCAACATCGTACAAACGTCCAGGCCCACCAACACCAAGCAAGAATGGTGGACGTCTCTCATTTGGTGGCAACTCTGAGCCAGCACGTGAGATTCTGAAAGAATCACAAGATGGCAACTCTGCCGCCGTCACATCATCGTCCAAGACACCGGCACGTTTTAAAATCTTCTCCTCCAGATTCAGTTTGGGCAATTCGATGAAAGATGAGGTGAGTTGGATTTTGACACTTTTATTAGAACTATTTTTACGTTTTTTGTTTAAATGATGTTCAGTGTTTTTAGGTTATATCTTCTATAAGTTAAATTGTTATATGTTTAAGTGTTGCTTAAAATAGTAGTTTTGTGATATCGTTTATTTATTTTGACGTTTATTAAACCAGATTAATGTTTAAAAAAGGTATGTAACACAATTTAATGTGTTGTGATGGCTTATTTTACCGAGGTGCTGGAATATGTTTATTTAATTTATGTAGTTTTCTTCCCTTCGCTCTCTTTTCTTCCTTTGCATTTCTTTTAAATATTACAACTTACCCCGTAAAGTGTAATTTCCCATAAAACCAAAAATAAAAAATAATTTTTTGAATCATTTTTCATATTTTTATTCAACCTCTTTAAGGGGTGGGTCGACTTTTTTCAAATAACGGTGCCGATCAATATTAACAATCAAGGAATTTTGGAATTATTACAATATTTTGTGTGATTGTGATTGATGTTGATGTTATTTTAGTTCTTTATAAACTGTTGTGATTTCTGTTCTGGTTTCAATACCTTGTGTTTTAGACGTTGCCGTTAAAGTTTAGCTCAATGTTGGTTGGAACCTATTCTAGCAAACCCGCGATATCTACATTTTTATTTTTCTCTCTCTCTTTTTCTCTATTCCTCTGGATTATCATTTGAACCTTGCGTAGCCAGTATGCTTGGATTTACGCAAAGCGGTGCAAAAGAAAAACTTTCAACTCATTCGCATGGTAGGTGCAGGAGCTGTTTGTACATCGACACCACGCAAAAGTAAATCGCATTTTGATCAGCGGCGTCTACTTGATCAAATTATAAAATCCTCTCCAACATCATCACCGTCGCCGGCATCACCCAGTGCAGTGATACTCATTGATACTCCAAAAACTTTTGGGGTTGCAAAAATAACTCAAACTCCAAATCCAGATGCACTACTTATCAAATCGATAGAACAGCAAAAGCCAGATAATAATCTTGAGCGCATGTGCTATCGACGCACTTCTTATCTTAGGCAGAGCAGATCTAACAAGTCACCCGTTACTCCCGTTGATGATGCCTTCAAAGGTGGTGGCGGCGGTATTTGTGGTTCTCCAAACGCAAACCTAAACGTGCTGCGTTGCAGATCAGCTTCAACTACTAGTTCGGACTGTCGTTCTGTAACCTTATTACAACGTTGTATAGGGCGACGTCGCAAACGCGTGCGTGGCACGCGTCCATCACTCTATATGCGCGGTAATATTTTTGCAAACTATCGCACACCAACTCGTGCCGGAGTCATTTATCGCGATATTTTCAAAACTAAAGCACGGCGACAGCGAATGGACAATTTCAATAAGTTTCGCATGATGAAAACGGCGATAAAGCAAGAGGTGTTGGAAAGTGATGAAAGAGAGGAGAAGGAGGAAGAGAAGGAGGATATACAAAATAATAATAATAACTATACCCATATCAATCACAATCACTTGGGCAAAACAGTAGTTCTTACGAAGACCACTATGCAGAGTGATATCGCAAACAACATAAATTCCTTGCAGAACATTTCAGTTTATTCCGAAGAAGTTTCTGAAGATGATTCTGATCTAATAGAATCTTACTATCAGATCACTGACTATGAAGAAGACATTGAAGATTCTGAATATAGGGATGAAGATAATTTTGATGTTGCTGCGCGAGAAGCTAATAACCCGACAATAACCGAAATTATTGGCGATAATACGCAACTTGTTACTTCCATAGAGCTGATAGAATTTGATAAAAATAATTGCCTGCTGCATTTTAACGACGAGGGTGACCAATCAACGACATCTGCAAATAGCAAATATTTTGAACAGCTACTCAGAGAAACAGAATCGCAAGCGCCATTCGAAGTCAAACAGTTACAATTCGAGTCGACTACATCTACGGCAGCTTCGTTGACGACAAGCGTTTCCGTGTCAAATATTGCAGTCGCTTCTCATAATACCGCCTCCTCATCGGCCGCTGCCTATAACTCGCGCACCATTTACGGCGGCAGCGTTATTTACAATCGTAAAATTCCCAATGTCAATACTACATTCGTGCGAAAATCATCGATATACATAAAGCGCCAGGATGCTGATGAGGAAGACATTATTTTGCTTACGAATCAGACCATCACATTGTTGGATCTCTTTCGCATGTGGAGTCAAATGAACAGTTCTGCGCGTCTCATGTTTGGATTAGTTATTTTAGTATCTTTCACTGCATTCCTTTGCCTATTTGTAAACTTTTTTTTGCGCAGCAATATTAGTGGATGGTGATTAATTTGGTTACAATTCTTCATGGTGAAAAACTGCCAATAATTTTTTGTTAAATACTTTTCTTTTGTTTACTGTTTGTTATTTTTTTGTAAATACCGAGTACCGAACAATAAATCGCAGTACACTGAATTTTATCTAAATTAAGTGCAAACTGCTACTGTTTGCTTTATATCTGCTACTGCTACTTATACCAACAAATAGCTTGTTTATGCTCATGAATTTAATCATGTTCTCCTTATTGTCAAAATATTATGTTAAGAATAATGTTTTTTGAAATGGAAATATTTGCTTAAATAGTGGCACAATCAAAATAATTCCGCTTTTGAGTGATGTTTGTTCTAGGAATTTATTTTTTATGCGATAAGCTGACTTTATTAAAAGTAAGAATTGCGCTTCTTCAAGAATTCCATCATAAATCAAGATATAGTTGTGACAGTCTTTACCAAATCGGGTTTTAAAAAGCTATTTTTGTATGAGCAAACACAAAATAACCATTGATAAAGTTAAAGCTTTCCTCTACTATGCAGCAACTGTAGGTTTTATTAAAATGTTGTGAATGTTACTGGAAAAAACCCTTGTTTGAGAAAAAAAAAAAACAAAAATCATCTTTTTGCATAATGTTTTTCTTATCACTCCAATGAATCATTTTTGTTTTTGTTTTCCTAAATTTTAACTATAAATTAATATGATTCTATCGGATTTAATTAACGTAGAATTTAATTATCAATCTCGCATAATAATTTTTTTATCTTTCACTGAATTAATTTTTTTTTCTTTGATACTCAATAAAGCGCAAATTCTTGTTGTTTTCTAATGTTTTTTACTATAATTATGGCACTTTTAATTTTTTACCTATAAATAAATGGAATTCTATCGAATTGAATTCAAGCAGAAATTGTATTTGGCTTCATCACAATAATGTACCACGAAACTTATCTTAAACATTTCTGAGGGGAATGGATTCTAATGTTTCTTGAATTTTTACGCAAGGTTGCAAAAAGGAACTATATAATTTTTTTTTCTTGTTAATGTTAATGTCAGAAATATGAATCCGGTAGCTGTTTAATAATTTGTTTGACAGTATAGCCTAGCCATTGGTAAAGAAAGTACTTTCCATTCGAGTGGGACAAAGAGCTTTTATCATCTACACTTAGCGACATAACTAGCGCCGCACTTGATTTCTTGCAATAAAATTTAAATCTACCGTATCAAGTAGATAATTCATTTACATTTGGGTGATAAAACGGTCTTAATTTCAAAGTTTGGGCTCTTACCTCTATCATACATAAATATTGCAAGTTTTTGTGAAGATTTTCATTTTCAATTTGAAAGTCAAAGTGATACAAGTGAGAAAATGCCAAAATATCATAGATTGACCGAAGAGCAAAAAATGAAAATTTGCACATATACGGAGAGCAATATTTCAAATAGAGCAAAGCGTATAAAATGCAATGAGTCGTCCGTACGTCGTTTTCTGGCCTCTTATCTTGCGACCGGGAGCAATGAAGGACGGAAGACCTCGAGTATTAAGTAGCCGGAATTGCGCTCAATTGAAGCGGTTGTGCATCAAAAATCGGTTCGCATCTGCCTCAAAATTGAAGGCGCAGCTTCTAAGCGAATCAGGAAAAAGCTGCTCAACCCGAACAATACAGTGAAGACTGAATGACATGGGCAAACAACGTGGAAATTGGTCAGCTCATGATTGGAAACAAGTCGTGTTTTCCGATGAACCCAAAATAAATTTTGGGTAAATGCAGCAGCGTATAAAAAAATAATCAACGAAGGTGTTGTACCCACAATTGAAGGGATATCATAGCACACGCAGAATGTGATTTTTCAGGACGAATCAGCACCTTGTCATCGAATAGCTTCTGTAAGTCATGCATATTTTTGTTGCTATAGTTTTATGATTTTCTAAATATTTGATGTTTTTCTTCTTTACAGATAAAAAAATATAAAAAATGAATTAAGAATAAATGCACTGGAATGGCCTGCAAACAGTCCTGACCTTAACGCAATTGAAAACGTTTGGTCAGTAATGAAGAGGAAAGTTCGAGAGAAGGAGCCGAAAACCATTGGAGATCTTAAAAAAATCATCAAAGAAGTCTGGTTTAATGATATTGGTGAAAATTAACTACAGGCGCTTTACAATTCCATGCCAGGTAGACTGAAGGACGTCATAAAGGCAAAAGGAGACCATATAAAATATAAACAAACAACCGCACAATTCAACCTGTTTCGCAAGCAATTCAGAGAATCAAAGCTTTAAAGCACCACTAAATATTGAATTAGTATTAAGTCTTACTATTTGTTATAAAATTTTATAACCTATATATTCATTTTCCGATTTTTATTTTGGTGGTTCAAAGAGGTGTTGTATGATGCATAAATTGGCAAAATCGCCAAATTTGGAAATTTGGAGACCCAAATTAATTATTTTGGAATTAAAATAATTTTTCTGTACGGCCGCCACCTCTCTGCAGACAATGGCAAACCTCAGAGAGTAATAAAAATGCCATGTAAAGCTTCTTGAGAACAAGAACATTCCGTTTATCGCCGTTCGGAGTCGGCGTTACAAGTAGGTCCGGTTCTCGGTCGATTGTGTACAAACTTAATAACACGCACAACACAATTGATCATAAGAAGCTAGGTCAAAGTCCTTTCAAGGGCTGAAATGGCCAGTTATTTATTTTTTTTTTAACTACTCTTGTGGCTGAGTTTTTAGACCGTTACTTGGACAATTTTAGTTTGTTAATTTGTAAAAAAGGCTTATTATTCACCTAAATTTCAATGAACCGAAAAAATTGCATGCACTTTATTGTAATCAACAAGTTCTTTGCTTTTGTTGATTGGCAACAGTTGTTGTTTTTGCTTTTTTAACCAACTTCTTGTTTCCATGCATATGGTCTTTGCTGTGGATGAGTACATTGAGAATGGTGGGTATTGTATTTTTTTTGCTGTCACAAGTTCAAGATAAAAAGAAAATAATTATTTCCGTACCGAAAAGTGCAAGACTCTATCTTTTTTTTGTTATTGTTTACAAAGGCTTAAACCTAGATCTGCAAAAATAAATGTACGTATATAACATATACATGCCCATCGTAGTTATGAGTGTTGCAGTAATTCAAATAATCTTTTAAGTAAGAAAAATTAAAGTAATATATGACACATTTTACTTTTGTCATATATACTATATAATAAGAATAAAAACTTAACAATCTCACCACTTCGCAGAGATTATGTTAATAACAAAATCTAAATAAATATTGTAAATAACAATAATATTAATTTTTATATATATATATATATATTTTTCAACAGAACACGCCACCACATAGGAGACGATTGAGCTGCATGTTTAAAAGAAAATAGGACGAAGACATTAACAAATTCGATCAACTGAATGAATTCAACTGTAAACATCGCTCGGTGACATACTTAAATTAAGATGTTTTTATAATAAAACTGTTACAAATTTTTTTTTGTAATGAATGTTACTGTTTTATTTTTTTGCGATTTTACATTTAAACTTTACTGTTATTTATTTAATTCTTATGCATTTTTTAGGTTTTAATGCATTTTGCTTAACTTTAATGTATTTTGTATAGTCTTAATTTTATTCTGTCTAATATTCACTTTGTGTTTTAAATTTCTAAATTAATATTTGTAACTTAATTAAAGAAATTTAATAAATCTGTATTTTTAAAAAGAAAATTAAAGCGGCATCAAATATTGTCATCCTATAATTTAAGACATTTGAGATTTAAGATATCGCACAATATATACAAAATAGTCTGAACTCAAATTCACTTTTGTCATAAATCAATTTACAACACACATTTCTAACTACTGCAAAAATTTCTTTCTCATCAACATCTTCTTTAACTGGCAAAATACCGCTATTGTCTTTATGTTTTTTGAGTTGCTGATGCAGGCGCAACTAAGGAGTACCTACTATTTTTTAGTTGCACCAGTGTTGTGAAAAACAACTGATAAACCATACCAAACTTTCTTCTACTTGGAATTTCTTCAGAGTGGAACTCAATTTTTAAAAATGTACAATAACACTGCGTTACAAAAATTAGCTTTTGTTCTGTCCTATGAACCAAATGTACATTTTCGGAAAGGGGGTGAAAAATAAAAATACACGTGTATCCGTTTTAAATGTACACTTCAGAATTTGTTTTTTTTAATGTTTAAGTTCTGAGGTGCCACACAGTGGGATGGCTCCATACATTTGCTGGAAAAAAATAGAAGGAGCTGTTGGAATTTGATGAAATTTCATTTCTTAAAGTATAATGGTACGCTTGTTCCAAAATTGGTATCCGTTTTTTTTTACCGTTTTCGGTTGGATAAAATTGAGTAATTTTGTTAATACCTAAATACTTTATATGTTTAATACCTAAATGTTCGAAAACGCAAAACGCGACTAAAGAGTTATCAGTGTTTTATTCGATTTCTATATTTTACAATAATCGTCCGGAATCATCGGAATTCGTACCAACACCCAGTGAACTTAGGGCTGCAGCGCCGCATTAGGTAACGCACTCCGATTTCAACGACCTTGCACGAGACGGCAATTTGTCGAGGAGAATAGCGGAACTTTTGCATCGCAATTTAAGAAGTAGAATATAGTGGCAGTTGATTTTAAAATAACGGCCGCTCGTAATCGTAATGGCACCATTCCATTTGACATATTTTTTAAGTTGCACGAAGATCGGGAAAAAAACTTGGCTTATTGTTATGACGTTGATGCGATGTTCACAAAAATCGGTTGCCCTCATATTTCAGAGGAGTGGCGACTTATAATCGATGCATCAGTCAATAGCCTTAAAGTCGTGCTGCTTCATATCGGTAACATCCCTCCATCCGTTCCGATCGCATATGCCACAAACCTCAAATAAACATACGATGGCATGAAACTAATATTAGAATTGATAAAGTACCAAGAGCACAATTGGAAAATATGATTTCGGCATATGACGAAATGGGCGTTTTCATGTTGCTAAAGATCCACTTCCTTCACAATCATCTAGATTTTTTTCCTGATGATTTAGTAGCTCATAGCGATGAACATGGCGAAAGGTTCCATCTGGACATTGTTACTATCGAAAAGCGCTTTAGAAGCCAAAACATTACGCACATGCTTGGCGAATACTGCTGGTCTATTTGTCGCGATACTAAGGTAAATGCATTCAAACGCCAAAATGAGGCCCAAGTTTATTTAAAATAATTCCTTTTTTTCAAACTTTCCGCTTTTTTCTACATGATTGAATTCATAACAGGCCATACTCATATTGTGAATTTTTACTGTTGTGAAAAAATTAATGAAAAAATAAAACCCGCACCCGGTACAAAAAAAAAAAAAAAATGCATTTCTGATATCACTGCATAAAGTATTTGGGTATTAACAAAATTACTCAAAAAAAAAAATCGGTTCTTTAACAAATCGAAACCGGTACAAAAAAACAGATACCACTTTTGGAACAAGCGTACCATTATATTTTCAGAAATAAAGTTTCATCAAATTCCAACAGCTCCTTCTATGTTTTTTCCAACAAATGTGGCACAAAGACTAATAATTCTAAAAAAAAACATTTTGACTTATTTAATAATCATTGATGACATTGTTTTGTTCTGTAGATGTGTTTTTTACTGTTTCTGTGGAACCTTAACATTCGTTTTCACTAAACAGTACCCAATCAGCCAAATGAGCTTGGAATAAGCTTTAAACAAGCTTAAAAACTTAAGCATTAAGTTTGAAAAAAGCTTTAGATTACTATTGGAAAATGCTTGTAAGTAATTTTAGAATAAACGAAAACTGTCCCTTGGAATAATATTGGAAACAGGTATTTAAATAAGCTTTTTCCAAGTGTTTCTGTGGAAGTATATAGTAGTTATGTATAATGACCAGTGTCACTTCCAGGTGACACTTGAAATTTCGCACTACTACTGCCGTCATAAGGAAAAGTGCGGCATCTACATATTTCAATATTCTGAGATAAACGACTTACAGTAATTTATCAAAAATTCACTGATTATGGTTTGGATGGTTATAAATATTTGCTTCTTCAGGATAGTTAAATCTAGTTTGTTAAAAATGCAAAAACTGTGATTGTTTGTTCTATAAATTTAAATAATCACAAATAGTTAAAAAAGCAGTATCTACATAGGGTGTACGTTTTATATAGTAAAAAAGACGTTGAAATCAAGATAAAGAAGAACTCCATCTCTAAAGATTTGAAGGTCATTGATATTTTCGATAACGTTGGTTATTGTTCCGTGGCTGGCAGCAGAGTTGAATATATTTTGCGTGTTTTGATCTGCAGAACTTCCTCTGAAATTGAATATTGATGATCTTTAAAAGTTTCATCTGTTTCGCCTTAAAGTTGTGTTCATAGTTTTTGGATGAAACATGGTGCAATTGCGTTATTGCATCTGAAACAACTTAAATCCAATGGTTTCTGCTGCTCGGCTTCATTCATTTTTTAGATAACATATTTATATACATGAATCATGAATAGAACATGCGTACCTCTTTGTCCGCAAAGTGGCTATTTTATTGAACAATCAAATCAAATTTGAAGTTTTTGTGTTAATATTTTTTTTGTGAAAGAAAAAATTATTTTATTTGATTAAAAAATAATTCAATATTAAAAAAAAAACTTTTTTGGGACATAAAAATAAAGAAGGAAATAAATTTTAAAAAAAACAGTAACTACAAATATCATCCAAAGAAAAACGCGGTGTCTGCCTGTAGATACCGCTTTTTATCTCTGTTTATGTAGATACTGCGTTTTTTTTTGGTTGAATGATTGCTTTAATTTGTGTAGATATGACATTTCAGGTTAAAATATGCAATTTAGCAAAAAATTCGTAATATTTATTAATTTTGTTTTTCTTGAAGATGGAAGAGAGATGATTAAGAAAAAATAATAAAACTGATTTTGATTTTCATGCTAGATGTCGCACTCTTCCTTATGACGACAGTATATTATTTATTATTTTTATTATATAATATTGTATTTTCATAGTTGGAGTCTTAGACAATATTAACAATTAGAAAAAAAATCTGTACTTAACCTTCCGACATTTTACAAAAATAATTATATTCAGCGACCTCCACACAAGCACGAAAATATAACAACCGGCGCACAAAAAGCAAACAAAACACATAACGGTTCTTTTCGTGCTGCCACCAGTATAAAATTAGTAGAGCAATATTTACACGATAGATGGACATCAAAATCATTTAAATATTTTGTCAGTATATGTTTGATATTTGCAAGGTTGTTAATTTCGCTCACTTTCTGAGTGCGTTCACTTGAATATGAACATTTGCTTCGAAAGAAGTGTCACCTATAGTTAACACTGAGTGTTACCGAGTTAAGGACGAGAAAATTAAGCTTGGAAAAGGCTTGGTTTTTGTATTGTATACAAGCTGAATCCAATTACTATTTCTAAATAGCGGATTGGCTAAAGCCAGCAGCAATACATTCATAAATTTGAAGAAAGTCATTGGGTGCCGAATTGGGGCTTTACGGCGGATAACTCATCAATTTGATTTTTTGGCTCGTCAAAAAGGCCTTTATTTGAACAGATGTGTGAGAGCTCGCATTGTCATAATTCAAATTAATTCGCCTCTTCTTCTATTTTTTCCGATCTCTTGTGGCAAAAAAATGGTCGTACACCATTCAGAATTGACCGTCCTATGTTGCTCTAACGCCACTGTCGCCACATGATTGTTAATGCCGAAGAAACGGGCAACCATTTGCTTTGATGTGATTCTTCCTCGAAAAATGTTGCTGGATTTCGCTTGTTTTGGTAGACCCATAAAATCGATTGCTATTTTGTTTCGGGCTCATATGCATAAATCCATGATACAATAGGCGTTTTTCGTTTTTATATCAGACCACACATCTGAGTAGATACTGATCAAAACCGACCTTGCCATGAGCTGACAACCTCAGATCAAACATAGATTGATCCGATTTGTTTATGAAACATTTTGGGTATTTTAATAAATCCAAATCCTAAAATATGCGATTTGTTGTTTTATATAAGTTAAATCAGTAAATTTCATGGTGTCCGGTTTATATTTTTTTTTGCCTGTGATATTCCAAATGAAGTAAAATAACAGCCGATTGCCTAGTGATCAGAAAAAAAATTCTGAGCTCGTCGACAGCATCTGACAACAAATCAGACCTTGATCATATGCAAAAAAGAAACACAAATATTGAACACAGCTAAGCCAGACCTTAAAAAGAAACGCAGATCTATTTTTGACCACTCATGCTCAGCTCGGATATAACAAAGAAAAACTCCTAATAAGAAGGTAGGGTAAGGAGCTTTGACAAGACCTACTGCTAATGTCAAAACCATGAAATACTGTGCTGCCATATCTTAAGATAAAATCCTAT
Organism: Pherbina coryleti; assembly: GCA_943735915.1. Lineage (NCBI taxonomy): Eukaryota > Metazoa > Arthropoda > Insecta > Diptera > Sciomyzidae > Pherbina > Pherbina coryleti. The sequence continues at coordinate 28,358,584 of OX030951.1, forward strand.
AACAAATCCATGTTTCATGGTTTCAGTAGGTAAGCGTTTTATATAAAATGCATTGCTGAAAATATTGATACTTATTGTATCATGCATAAATCGATGATTCGTCGCCTGTGTTGATGTTATACACAGCCTTTGATGAATCTTTATCGTATTTTGGTGTAATCAAAATCATGGTGTAATAAACAAGGTGGTCGCGAATTTAAAGTTCCTCTCAAAAAATCGCACTCTAGAGCTGTCAAATCATACAAATCACATTTTCTGCTTCATTCACTCATTCATAAGTTTGACAGATCTAGCCAAAAATGTTATGATCACATTCACTTTGTTTATTCACCATGGGACATGGGCATCAATGAACATGCACAAAATCTTATTGATGCTTGTCATATTAGTACCCAAAGATGCCTTAAGCTCACAGTATGTCACATGATAATCTTGCTTTATTAGTTCACACACACATCATCGATGTTTTCTGGCACAGCAACCGATTTTGGACAACCTTCATGGAATTCGTCTTGAAGCGAATGTTGACCACGATTGAATTCGTTTAATTAGTTTTTTACACTGCTGTAGGATGATGCCTTATCGTCGTATAAAGAATTAAGTTCATCGATGCATTTTTGTCTTGATAATCCACGTCGAAAGTTAAGAAACATAACCGCACGAAAATGCTCACAAATTAATTCAATTAAAATTAATTTTACAAATTACTTTTATATAATTATAATTATAACGACAAAAATCACGCTCAAATGGAAAAATGTTCTTAAGGGTATGTTCAGCAATGTCAAGTTTCTAATGGAAATTTCAGATGGTAAGTGTTGCCATCCACTGGTGCTAAGGCCAGAAATATAAATAGCAACCCTCATAATAAAATGCATACATAGTATATATATATTTATTTTTAGCAAGTATAAGGGCCGTTTTCTCATCTTACCTTTAAAGTTCACTTTAGTTGCCGACCAAATAAATTTATCCTCTCGGTAAAGCAAATTTGGTTTTATCATGTTACCTCTAAATTATCATTTTATATGTATGAAAATACGGCAAGGCCGTACAAAAAATGGCAGTAGTCCTTACGCTTCTAAAATATTCTTGGCCTAGTATTCTGCACTTTTGTATCTTCGAACATGGCTTCTAGTGCATTGATTTGAAACACACGCCTTTAATTCATTACGAATATTTATTTTGTTTATTTTTAAGAATTTATTGAATTTATTTTGAAGTTGGCAAACGGCTGCTTTGTGTTTACAAAATGGGTAGCACTTAAAATTTTATCTGTGTTATAAAATTTACAACCAGCTTGAACCTCCCGTTAAATTTATCATATCGGTAACACTAAAGGCAACATGAGAACACGAGAAACAGCTAAAGGTAACTTTAAAGTGAATTTCAACTAAAGTGAACTTTATAGGTAAGATGAGAAAACGGCCCTTAATCTAGTATTTTTGTACCTAAGAAATTAATAAATTCCTACAATATTTCTTAAATTTTTATGAATAATTCGAAAAAAAGAAATATTTTAAATATTTCATATGAAAAATGACGCACATTTTTTTGTAAGATTATGAAAAATAGATATTTATTTTAACATAAACAACAAATTTTTGGAATAGAACAAATTTCTCCCAAAAAAATGTAGTAAAAAAAAAAATGGCAAAAAAGGGGCTCGTTCGTGTATCAACATCGCATGACTTTTAGGCCATGTGGAGGCTTGTGCCAGATAAATATTTTTGTTATTGTGCTTTGAATACACCTGATTTACAGCATTCACAAACACAGATATGGACATACATATCTATTGATCGAGTATTGCTGCAATCTACTACTTTTTTGCATATTTTGTTGCCATTGACGTATTAGTGGCTTAAGGTTAGCTACTTTGTTTTTGTTGTGTTTCTTGTTGATTCTCATATCGTTCTATAGAAAGGTTGTGATATAGTTGTAAACAAATATTAAATATGTCCGCTTGACCAATAAAGTTGCGCAGTAAAGAAATGTTTACTGCATGAGACAGCAATTTTTGTTTTTGCATTCGTAGTTGTTTAAATCTACGCTGTTTTTTATTTTTTTCTAATTCCTCATTTGATCTGAAACTACGATTCTTTTTGGATCTGTGTTTTAAAATTTATATCTCCAGGACTTTCCCTTTGGAATTTATGTTTGTGGTGTTATACTTTATGCGAAAAATTTAAAATAAAACTTCTAAGTATGTACAATAGAAACTTAAAATTTGCAATGAAGCATTAAGACTATTTCTAGCTTCCAGCCAAATATATCGAAGAATGATTCTTTTAAAGATAAGTTTTGAGCTACTCGTAATTATCGGCAAGTATAAGCAACATTATTGTATCGGCCACGTATCGGCTACAACACTTACACAATACTTAAATATCTTGGTGAAGTTTATTTCAGTGTAGCCTCAGTAGGGAATCAAAAATATTCTGTATGAAGCGAAACGAACAGAACAAGCATTTAATATTTTGAAAGTTTTCCATTACTGTCAAAGCAGTGCTTGAATTATGTTATGAAGTAAAGGCCCAACCAATTTATGCGTAAGCGTGCATATGAAGTTTAATAAAATAAAATATATTTTGTCTTAAGCAAATACAAAGCATATTAACAAGTGGACATATATGTCCCATTCGTCGTCCAAGGGTTAAGTCTGAAGTTAATTTTTTGAGAAATCTAACTTCAAAATTTTCAATCGCCATAGAGGCTGTTTAGACTTGCCTCAAAAGAGGCGACTCACTTGCCTCATTTTGACATAAGTCAGCTGTAAAGTGTTCACACACAAATTATTGCCTCACTTTGAGGCTGCCTCATATTGACGTATTTTGTTTTTTTTTCTGTTGTTGTTTTCGTGCTGCTTCAGGGGCGCACAGAGATAGGGGTTTCGTGGGTTAAACCCCCCCCCCCCCAAAATGAACGAATAAAAATAAAATTAAATGTATAAAGTAAAACAATTATAAATTCTAAAGCATTATTTATTTAAGTTGGAATGTTTAAAGCTACATGGTGTTATTTATTGTTTTTATAAAATAAAGCTCTGAGTACTCCTTATAATATATGTTTTGGCAATTTTTTAAATAATGTAGACAATTACGCATTTTTAATTAGGAAAAGAATGACCTAAGATCGAAAAACTTAAATTCGATTAAATTAAATTAAAATTTATTAACTATTTTAATAACAATAAAATTAAATTTACAATTCATTAAAACAAAAAATGATTATGCTATGCTTTATGTTACTTATTTCATCAATATCCAATTTGATTTAAAAATATAGTTTTTATTTAAATTTAATTTAAAATCGCAATAATTTTGCTTTTAACATCAGCTCATCAATCACTAACTCAAATTAAACATATTTCGCTAACAGTTATTCAGTGCACCATAGTATATTGGTGAATATACTTTATCAAATATTCGATTAAGAAACAAAAACAACACAACTCACAAATTCAGATCAGCGTAAGAAGTGTGTTGTGAGAAAACAGAGAACGGATTAGCAGTTATTCTCATGCGCTGATTTTCTCTTTACTATACGATCTGTTGTTTACATTTATTCGCTTGGAGTGTACTCCTACACTAAAAAAAACATTAACTTAAAATAAAACACAATGTGTTCATTTGCCTTTTTCCATATGTTTTTTAAAAGTTTAAAACACATTTGCTCTTACTTTCACGAAATTTGCAAGCTAATTTTTAAACTATTTTTAAGCTATTTAAAAAAAAACAAAAAATTCCTTATTAAAGTTAAGAGTTAATAAGATTTCCACATTATTTTATTCATTCAATAAAAAATCGTATTAAAAAATGTTTGATAGTAGTTGTTAATTTTTAATAAGATTTTCTCTATGGAATTGAAAACATTTCTTTAAGGAAAATTCTTATTATTTGGTAGCCTATTATTTGGTACCTATTATTTTGTAGAAAACTTAATAAAATATCTCAATTTGTTGGTCTTATTGATTTTATGTTGTGGTTTTTGGCTCTGCGTAATCATATCGGTCTATTTCCGTCTATATTTCTGTATGTGATGACGATTACAGCAGAGATTTTGGGGCCATCGTTATGAATTTCAATATATTTTAAGCTTATATTTAAAATATAAAGATCATATTGCAAATTAACGATCTCGTATGATAATTACGCTAACCCCACATAGAAAGTAATATGAAATTGGTATAATCTCTTAAAATTTCATTAAAATGAAATGAATTAATTTCAATTTTATAATTTAGGACATATTAAATTCTATGGCACAAAATAAAAGAATAATTGACTTTGTACTCCAAATATTATATATAAAATTTGAATAAGTCTATAAATAAAAATATAAAACACCCCCCAAAATTTTTTTCTGGATGCGCCCAACTAAAAAGAGAAAACAAAGAGGAAAAATGTCAACTGAACAGACTTCAGTCTGACGTGCGTCAAATTGAGTCGCATAATTTTTAAAAAATTCTTGCCTCACGTAACATGTCACCTTCCCGCTTTCCCTTTACCTGTAGACGTCAAAATGAGGCAAGTGAGTCGGCCTCAATTGAGGCAAATCTGAACAACCTCATATACGTTTTATGAAAACTTCATTGAATTTTGTGTCATAATTTTGGTTTCGTTTATGTCATGATACAATTATACAGGTAGGTTTGACAACAGGCTATTTTCTCACGAGATCATGATACAATTATACAAGGTAGGAGTGACAGTTTTTTCGTCTTGCGCTAACTGTCAAAAATAGTATAAATTGGAGAACGAAAAAAGAAGAAAAGAAAATAGAAAACAAAATATACAGGCAAATGACAGTCGCTGCAAGGTACTGGTGAGAAAAAAGCAAGTTGTCACTCCTACCTTGTATAATTGTATCATGCACGAGATCGTTCATGGATTGTCAAACTCGTTTGTTTTTTTTTTTTTTTGTTTTGTTTGCTTTGTTTTGTATGATTTTTGACAATTTATGTTCGATTGAAAACTGTCACACCTACCTGATTAATTATACCATGGTGTAGTGTATATATCTGTGGCAATATGACAGAGTAGCTTAAGTCGACATAAGCGAAAAACTGAAATTCTACATATTATTATTAACCATTTCAAGGTGCACAATTGTGTCCTACCCTTGTTTAAATCCGACTCTTAAAAAAAAAGTTATGCCGATTTTTCTAATGACCATACACAAATTTTACATATAAAAATGAGAAAAAGGATTTTTAAAAATGTAAATAACTCACAACTATATTTTTGGACTTAAGCTACTCTGTCATATTGCCACAGATATATATATTAAATACTATAATTTATTCTACCTTATATATAAGTTTTCGAATTTTAAAAATGTTATAAAAAATTTTGTACTTCAAAAATTTTCATTTTGAAAATTCGCCAATTTTTGGTGGTTAAATAACTGTTTTTATTTAATTTAATTTATTTTATAATCTTTATTTAAACTTTTATATTCGGTATATTTTTTATCCTCTCGACTTATTTATTCAACAAATTTTTTATTCTTTTATTTAACGATACATGTTTTTAGTTAAACAACTTTTATATTCTGTGATCCATTGTAATTTTGTGTGATTGTGGTGAGAGGATAGCATGAAGCTTTATGTTAGAAGCTTCAGATTTTGTGTATATGCAGAAATACTCAAGAAATATAGCAAAATAAAAAAAAACTCAGTTCTGACCAAAGTCAACTTAAGCGATTATTACTTGTGGACACAGATATTTTGTTGTCAATAGATATATTGTTTTAAAAAATATTTGTATAGAATTCGTAAGTTTGCGGCACCCATCGATTGGTATTGCTTTCCGAGAAGATAAGACCGTTACCCAAAGTTCAGCCATATTTCGTGGTCTAGCATCCTTTAAAGCCTTTTTTAGATTCGTCAATAAGTTTTCTATAGTATTAAGATCCGGTAATTCAAGTGGCCAAGGTTCCTTCAGGCTCCAAGGTTCCTGAGCATACTGAGCATTACACTGTTTGGTATGTCTTTATAAACAAATTAAGTCTTGGCAGTGGCGGATCTACATACGGGCTGAAAGTGCTTTAGCCCCCTCCTCCCTTGGAAAATTTTTTGTATGGGAAAAAAATTAAAAAAATGTTCAAAAAGACGTTTCAGAAACCCCCTCCCCCCTTGGCATAGCCTCCCTCTTTGGCGAATCCTATAGGATATATATATATATCTATAGATCCGCCACTGAGTCTTGGTGTAATTAATCAAAAAAATCAGACCAACGCCGTTCCACGAAAAATATGCCCAAATCATAACTTTACCACCTCCGTGCTTAACGGTGTCCATGGTGTACTGTGGACAGTATTTATTGGAATCTGGTCTTCGAACATATTTTCTAGTGGCAATCGAACCCAAAATTTAATTTTGGACTCATCCAAAGAATTTTTCTTAATTTTTATAGTGACGCCAACTAGCTCGATCTCGCACGAATTCAAGCCGCTTAGCGTGATGTGCGTTGGTGACGAGGAACACATTCCTAGGACTTCTTACTTTTCATTTTGCCTCACATAGTCTTATTCTTACTGTTAGGTGGCACAATCCTTCAGGAGGGGATAAAAGGATCACGTTTAGTTGCTTGGACAACTGCTTAATCCTGGTCGATTGTTATTTTTCTGACCTTTCTGCAAGTTTCACTTTTTTCTTGCCATTTTATTGCATTGCTTGTCATCTGTGCAAAACAACCAATTTTTCTTGAATAAATACATATGTTTTCACTTATAAATTTTTATTTACCATAAAAAACTGATATTAAAAAGCAAAAATCAATTACACCTTTAATACTCCTATTTTAAAGAACACACAATTTTTGAGTTTTTTTCAAATTTTCCGAAAATTAACGCTTATGAAAGCGTCAGAGTCCAGGGTTGCAATGTGTGTTTGTTTTACACGCATACTACATGATGTTTGATGTAAAGTTGGGTATTGAACATCATGCAATTTTGATGATAATTGAATTTTGATGATGATGATTGAATCTAGACTAGATGATTGCTCCTATTTTATAGAACACAGTTGTTTATGTCCTTACATCTGCTACAAATTAAATTTGTAATATAAGGGAAAGCATTGCCAAAAACTAATTTTGACATTTAAAAAATTTCATCAAGCTAGTGCTATAAAGAAAATGCGTTATTCTAAAATGCGTCATAAGAACATCAACTTATATAATAATAAGATGCCAAGTCAATTCATTCCCTTTCATAACATTCTAAAGACCGAATGATATTTATACTAAAATATATTTAAAAAAATTCGGTTTTTTTTAAGAAATTTAAATAATTTTAAAATAAAGCTAGAATCAGGCAACATGTGCGGTGAGCTCAAGTGTGCGTGTAGAGCAGTGAGTGGTGGGTAGCGGCAAGTTAAAATTCAAATTCTAATAAATATATATTTAAATTATATAATTTGCATATGTCTTGGTGCTTGGAGCTTGTGTGCTTGTTAAGTCTGTTGTTGTCGCAAAATGACAAGCACACTAACTGTGTGCTTATATCCAAGACCAAGCAACATTATCGGTTGAAAAAAAAACCGATAAAAGCTCAACACGATACGCCATGTAGATCAGTTAAGTTTAGCCAAGAATACAACTAACAGTCAACAGCCAAAGCCAACTAAAGCGAATTTAAGTTTCTTAAAACAAAAAAGATTGAAATAATACATAAAAAGTGATATTTGAAATATACCACACATAACGTATCACACATGATTGTTTGGAACGACAAGCAGGATACTAATTTTAAGTTTAATCATAAAAAATATTTAAACCAAGAATTTCGGTTAGTGTATTACCTGTAGAACTTTTTGAAAAAGTGTTGCAATTGTTCGGGACGAGTGATAAGAGTTTTATTCTGAAAGTGTTGATAATTCATCGAAATATATATTTTTTTTAAAAACTTGCCCACGAATAGAGAATATTTAAAAACACAACGTTTGTGATAATGCTAACAAATGGTTTTGATAAATTGAACCTATCAACAACAACGCCCGCAAAAGAAGCAGCACTTAACGGTACTGGAAAAAATAGATCGTTAAAAAAAGTTCAACCAAAACGTCAAGGATGGAACGTAAATGTCTCACACTTGGCCAAGAATTCAACCAATCGTATTCGCTGTATTGTGGAGAATTTGAATATCACACCGAATCCAGAAAAACCTATGATACCGCTATCAATTGGTAAGTTTTCACTCTAATATGGGAGTTTATTTCAAGTTGAGCAATAATAGAATGGTTATGTATGAATTAATTTAAATAAAAGTTCGAAAAAGTTTGGCTTTGTATTTGTACATATTGTAACATTTATTCCTGAAAAAGTACTAAAACTGTGTGAGGTAGAAAAATTTATCGATGAGATGTCTTTAAGTGAATGAATATTGTTGTAATGTATTTTTTCAGCAATGTTCGAAAATTCGAAATTAACTTCGAAAATTCGAAATTAAATTTTTTCATAAAATCTATGAGAAATTACGCAAAGACCTGGATTAATTAAATTCTTCGACAAAAATTTAAGCACGTTAAGGTATGTTGAATATTACTGGATATTTTGCCATCGAAAAAAAAACATCAAATGTAAGCACAGTTTCTTGGCACAATCTATTTGCATCTTACTAGAGTTTTACTTTTCTTTTCACTGGCCGCTGCTTAAGAGTTTAATATTTTGTATAAAAATGTTTATTTTTTTCGAGTCTAAAATTTAAACTCAAAAATTTTTCTTAATTTTTGAGATTTATTAATCAATAACCATAATATTTTTTTACATCTGAAAATATTGCTAACATCTGAGAACATTATATGTATTGTATAACACATGTACTACTAGCTTACAGTCACAATCATCCGACCATAAATTTTTTATATTTTGGAATCTCTTAAGCTCATAACTAGTATCATAAATTTTCTACCACCCGGTTTATTTAATATAAAAACATTTCGTAAACTTTTTTACTTCGAATAGTATTTAATAAAAAAATAAATATTTTTCGTAACTTTTTAAGTCAATTTGAGAATGCCATTTTGTTTTAAAAATAAGTATAATTTGGTAAGAAATGAAAATGAAATTTATTGACAATTTATCTCAAAAAAAAAAAAAAAAAAAATAAAATAAAAGTATGTTTTGAAACGGCGCTTTTAAGGAGTTCGCAAAAGATTCATACAAAATAGTGATATCAAAAGGTGTAGGTTTTTCTAAGCTGGTGTTATTTTGTGATTCAAACTTTTTGCTGAAAAGATTTTTTAGTTTAAAGAAATTTCAATATTTAATTTTTATTCCTTCATTCATTTGAAATTTTTCTTCGAGTTTTATTAAAAATCGCTCTACGAAAATGCCTGAAGTAGTGAAAATAAATACTAAAATGCCTTTAATCCGTTGAAAAAAAGTAATAATGAATATTTTTAGCAATGTTCGAAAATTCGAAATTAACTTCGAAAGTGATCCTTGGTTACTTGAAAGTCAAATATGCGCTAATTTTGTTAGAACAATGACCTGAAATTGATAAAAGAAATTTTTTTGTACCAAAAGTGGCAAATGTTCATCAGACAAAAAACTCTCCGACTCTCCATTTTATCTAAACTTTCATAATGCCAACTTTCAGGAATGAAGATTTTTGCAGAACTTTCGACAAGCATCCTACGCCATTTATAATGACGCATGCAATTTTTTCCCATTTCAATAAAAACTCGTCTAAAGAAAAATAAAATTAAAAAATCAAGTTTTCAAATTATAATTAAATAAATATTTTATACAAAAATATAAACAATATATTAATAAGTATGCAGTAAAATTAACAAGTTCCTGGAATTTAGTTCAATAAGGCAAAAATAAAATGTAGGTAAAAAACTAAAATTGAACAAGTATTACTTAAGAAAAGTTTCCACTTGTTATCAACTGAAGTAAACAACTAAAAACAAAAACAAAAATAAACAATTGTGTGTGACTCAAACACACCTTCGACACTCAGCCAATCATAACGCTACATTTTCAAGAAATGTACTCAAATCCTCGAGTGGAGAGAAACTCAAAAAAAGGCTGCGGCTGCGCATTTTATTTTATTTTTAGCCACAACAACACTATCTGAATGTATGCAAAAATTATAATTTTAAAATTGTTATAATTTGGATTATAATCCAACACTAAAGCGTGTGTTTTTTTTTGTTTTGTTGTAGTTGCTAAGCAGGGGTTGCGCCACCAAGTAGTAACTTAGGCCAAAAACCGCTCTAACGTGTATTTGTTTTTATTCTGAGGTGGCTTAATAACGATGCGAAGTTGGTTTTTTTCTATGCATATTTATATCAATCCTTAAGATTTGCATAAAATGTAGTTTCACCGGGTGTTTGTTGTTTTTGTTGATGTTGTTATTGCTGTTTTGTTATTTTCATTGTAAGATTTTTATTTTGCGCATATAGCTAGTTTGCTTCAGTTAACATAGCTTGTATAAATAGATATCTGAATCTTGTTTCTATTTTGCTTTCTTCCTCCTTCTTGCAGATAAAAAAAATGGTTAAAAATTTCAAATTGATTATAATAAAATTAATTAAAATTTAAAAACATAAATTAACCGAGCCACATCACCGATTTAAGTTAGGAAATACCACTCTGCTAATTATATTCTTCTTTCTTGAACTGTTATTAGCCGGAATACGTCACGAGATGTTACAAAAGTTAAAAGTACAAACGAGATGTTACAAAAGTTTTGGGCAAAACTAGACTTGTTATAGTTACAGATGATAATATACTGTATATAATACACATATTTGTAATGTGTCTGTCCCGAAATTCCTTACACACGTGAGTCTCGGAATGTTATTACCTCATGAATATTAATATGAATTATTCAGGAGCTTAAAGATACTTCGCTTAGAATATGATTGAGAGTTCATATTTCAACCGATGTATCTTTCTATTGAAACTGATCTACACTGAATACATCTTTAACGAGTATAACCGCTATCGTATACTGAGATCAAATGTGTATTTACGAGGGTAAGACTTTGAGAAGTGAGTAACTTTTTTAATTGCTCGCGTAGTCGATTTCGACTTTTTTCACTGTTAAAAATTTAAATTTGACTCACCGACTTTTTGAACCTTTAGTACTCAACTTTTCGACTTTTTTCACATTACTTTTGTACCGCTTTTGGTTGGCAGCTAAGAAGCAAATGATTCAATTCAAAAAGTTTTGAATTCAAGATTTGATGAGCAGCCATATTACCTGTGTGAACACATGTTGGACGAACACGTTGAACTTCGTCATTTAAAACAAATTGGGAAAGATTTAATTCATGGCAGTGCTTCATGAAACTTTCTGGCTAGAATTATGGCGGATGCAGATGAGGATGCGGTAGAAGTAACGGTAAAAAAGTTAAACAGTGTTATACAGTTTAAAGACTCCCTTGAATTTTTTAAATTAAAAATATTCTGGAATGTAAACAAAAAATCAATATTTCAAACTTAACCGCTTCCTGCTGTCAAAAAGTTCGACTTTTTGTTTATAAGAAATTATTTAGCTTAATGATGTTTAACAACATGTGGGATCGTTTGGTCTCAAAGCTAAATATACAGTTATTCAGCCATCACACTAGGCTTGACAACATGTAGTATCGTCTGAACCTCCTAGTAACGTTAGGCTTTTGTTTCGCCTAAAATTAGAAAAGCCGTTAGTAAAAGTCGACTATCGACTTTTTTATATATTGGAAAGTCGATTACCATGGTGTAATAATAATAAGGTGTTAGTGAGTTTTTGACAACACCAAGAATAGCTTTCTTTCTGTCAAAAAATTGAGAGCGAAAGAGAAAAACTGTTGATATTTGTCAAATTGTACTATTTGTTTGAGTTGCTAGATGATGATGTGTTATAGTTTTTATAGGTTATTGTGCGAATTAAGTATAAATATAACATGGTCCAATAAGTCCGAGACTAACTACTAGGTGGCACCTCTAACGAAATATCGATATAATATTTCGATAGTTCCAACCTTCAAAAAATACGTGTAAAAATTTCATGACAATATAACGTTTAGTTCAGAAGTTGTAGTGATTACAGTGACGCTACTGTTGATATTTTCAAAATAATGGGTTCAAAGCAATTCCGTGTGTTGATTTATCACTGTTTTTTATGGGAAAAAACACCGTCCAAGCTGAGCAATGGCTTCGAAAGTGTTATTCGGACTCTGCTCCGTCAAAAGCAACCATTTGCCGATGGTATGCTGAGTTTAAACTTGGTCGTACAGACACAAATGATGCTCAACGTTCAGGACGCCCAAATGAAGCAGTTGTTCCACAAAACATAAAAACAGTACACAAAATGGTATTGGCCAACCGTAAAGGAAAGGTGCGTGAGCTAGCTGAGGCTCTAAAGATATCGTAAGGCAGTGTGGGAACAATATTACAGGAACATTTGTCGATGAGAAAGCTGCTTTGGAGTACCGCGTTTTCTTACACTGGACCAAAAACAACAACGTGTCGATGATTCGGAGAGCTTTTTGGCACTGTTTACAAAGAATAAACATCAATTTTTGCATCGGTATGTGGCAATGGATGAAACATGGATCCACCATTACACACCGGAATCAAACGTTTGTCAGCTGAGTGGAGAGCAACCGATGAAAGCAGGCCAAAGCGACCAAAAACACAACAGTCGGCTGGAAAGGTTATGGCATCTATATTTTGGGATGCACATGGAATTTTGTTCATCGACTATCTCGAAAAGGGAAAAACAATCAACAGCGATAATTATATAGCGTTGTTGGAGCGTTTGAAGGATGAAATCGCGAAAAATCGGCCCTATTCGAAGAAGAAAAAAATTTATTTTTCACGAAGACAATTCACCGTGTCACAAATCGATGAAAACGAAATGGCGAAAATCCACGAATTGGGCTTCGAATTGCTTCCTCATCCACCGTATTCGCCAGATTTGGGCCCAGCGACTACTGGCTCTTTGCTGACCTCAAAAAAATGCTTGCCGGCAAGAGATTTGGCTCCAATGAAGAGGAGGTGATGGTTGAAATTGAATCGTTTTTTTGAGGCAAAGCACAAATCGTTCTACAAAACCGGTATTGAAAAGTTATAAAAGCGGTGGAATGAATGTATTGCTCTTGAAGGAACCTATGTTGATGAATAAAGAATATTTGCAAAAAAAGTTTTTTATTACTTAGTCTGTGGATCTCTCAATTGTATGTGTTTTTTTTTTAAATCAAATCCGAAAGCTCTTAAAAAAATCAGCCTTTATTTGAACTCGAACATAATGCAAAATAAGATGCACAAAGCACAGCTGTCAAGCCGAATTACGATTTTTTCGTGAGAACGGGGTAGTTCACATTCGTAAGTCAAAGACCGCATTACTTAATTCAGAGTGCCGTGTGATCATGCTATAAGAGTGGTGGAAAACGGATTGAAAGAGGTCAGGTGGAGTTTAGAGTAGACGGGTAGAATCGACAGGATCACAGCTAGGGACTTGTTGAACTAAAACTCGTATGTCCACGTTCATAAGTAACATGTGTGGGAGAATATTCTGACAGACTCTAGAAGAATAAAGCTAGAGGGCAAGAATCGGTTCGAGACCCCTCCTGTTCGAGGTTTACTGTTAACTAAACAATGTGGGTTTCCAAAGAGGACAGGGTCGAGAGAAAGAGAGACTGGGAGAGCAAGGAAATTTTAAAATGCTAGGGAAAATAACTAGAGTTAATAATAAAACTACGTATAGATCATAGATCTACTACATAGATCTACACGTACATAGATCTACTTAGGTGTATGTACGTATTTTTGAAAATTGACAAAAGTGAAATTGATTGACAAAAGACTCATTTTCTCAGGGTTTGTTTAAATTTTGGTTGCATTTTCTTTCGTTGCTGCCGCGATCAAAATAATTAAGTTGCCGATGATATAACTACATTAACTAATAAAAAATGTCTCGTTATGATGTGTCGTTTCTAATGTGCTCAGGCTAGCTCACTAGCTCCATTGGTCACATACGTGCATAATTACTTGTATAGGATGTGGAAAGAAATAAGAGTACAACATTGAATTGAAATAATATATTGTGATAAAATAATTTCAAACTTTTTGAAGATTGGCTTAGTTAGGAATATAATTTTTTTGCCATTAGATTTTAAATATGAGGCAAGTGGCCGCTGCGGCTGGCTCGGATGGGTTGCATGCTGTAAGTTGTCTTGCAAGGCGTTCATAATTATTGATTTGTTCCCATAAGCGCATTTCTTCAAAGGCGTTAAATCGCACGATTTTGGTGGCCAATTGTCTGGTCCATTTCGAGAAATTACAATTACGCGTTCGCCAAATGTATTCATCAGTAAGTCGATTGTTTAACGCGCTGTATGGCATGTGGCACCGTCCTATTGGAAAAATATGTCTTCAATGATCATTCCATTCAATTGGGCCCTGAAATAATCATCAATCATATTAGCGCTCGCTAATCATCAATCACTGTAACGCTCTTGTCGGTCTCATGTTTAAAGAAGTAAGGTCCAAGGATTCCACCGGCCCATAAATCGCACCAAACAGTACTTTTTTTGTCGATATAACGGTGCCTCGAGAATTTCTTGTGAATTTTCTGTATTCTCAATATGGCAATTTACTTATCAATTTGCTTATCAGCATGTCAATGCCCATTGAGCTAAAAATTAACCTCATCACTGAAGCTTCCAGTTCATTTTCTGCACATTGAAAGGCGTTGTTCTGGTGTTACTCTATTTATTGTAAGATGACAATCCACAGTGAGCTGAAATGATAGTGGAATTGCCAGATCTGACTACCTGATGACAGTTTAATCCTTATTGAAAAATGGAACCTCCAAAAAAAAAACCCCTTTACATATTTCTGATTTACAGAAAGATAAGTTTAAAAATCTTCATATAAATACATTTGGATTGAAAATAAAAAAAAATTTCAAAAAGCTATGTATCGCAATTAAAAGAAAATATAGTTAATAACCCACTGTTTTATCCCAATATTTTGTTCAGTGATGAGGCTCTTTTTAAACTCAGTGGGCACGTCGATAAGCCAAATTGACGTTTTTGGATTACAAAAACGAATCTACAAGAGATTTCTATCTAAAACAATTTACCGATAGTTTCTTAGTGGTTCATTAAAGGTTTGAGGACCTGATTTGAAAATGATATGTCAACAGATTTCATGACATGGATTCTAAAGTGGAAACAGACTTCATGATATGAGATCTAAAATAGAAGATCGAGTATGCCAAACAGACTCCATAATAATGGACCCTGGAAGAGTATAAAAGGTCAAAATCGGTATTTTTTAAGACTTATTGTTGAGAGTTCGCGGTCAAGCATGTTAATGAAGAAACCAAATAACTTTTTATTCTTTTTTGTTGAATAAATAGTTTTCCAAAAACGTTAATCGAGCATGTTTCTCTATTTTCCATTGTAATTTCCGTGAATTTAAAAATGGCAGCCGTCAAGCGAAGAATATTTTTTTTTTGCTCTGAACTTGAAGAATTCAAAGAAAAGTATCAAGCGTAAAATATTTGAACCACTTCGCTTAGCATAAATATGATAATTTCAAAGTTTTGCATACAATCAATACGGAACATGTTGAAATTGTGCCAGTAGTTATATCGGTTATACCCGATGAACTATTCAAACCTGTCAGCAATTCAAACTCTCGTGACTGTGAGTGATTCTTCAAGTTTTATTGAAATAAATAGTGAAAATTTCCGTGTGAAATTCAACATGCGCCAAATCATGCGAATAAATTTGTTTTTCGAATCAATAGCTACGAACCAGTTTGAAAAAATCACTTTTTTAACAAGCGTAAAATGCTTAGCTTCATTAACTTGTAGCATGCGAATATTTAAAATATTCTGATTAAATTAATTTGTATTGTTAATGAGCATGTGTCGTATTACCTTTTGGATTGTTTAGATTATGAGGATTATTGCTTATTAAATTTGTATCAATTTCATGCGTGAAATAGAATAATTAAGTTTTTAAAATTTAAAATTGAAATTTTTTTAAATTTTTTTCAGGCGATCCTACAACTTTTGGCAATCTTCGGGCATCCGATGAAACAATGAAAGCTGTGCTCAAGGCGATTGAAAGTGGCAAATACAACGGTTACGCTCACACACGTGGCCATGAGTTTGCACGTAAGGCCATAGCCACATACAGTGCTCACCAAAGCGACAAGGAGATAGATGCAGATGATATCTCAATTTGTAGCGGCTGCTCTTCGGCACTGGAGTACTGCATACTGGCACTAGCTGATCGTGGACAGAATGTGCTGGTACCACGTCCTGGTTTTTGTCTCTATTATACGCTAGCCAAAGGTTTAGGCATCGATATTCGTTACTATGACTTGCTGCCGGAGAAGCAGTGGGAGGCAGACTTAACGCAGCTTGAGAGCTTGATCGATGAGAACACAGCCGCTTTGTTGATCAACAATCCGAGTAATCCATGCGGTAGTGTATTCAGCAAAGAACACTTGGAAGATTTAATAGCGATCTGTGAGAAACACTATTTGCCGATAATTGCTGATGAGGTGTGTGTTGTGGTGACTGTTGATTTCCATTAAAATTTATTTCAACTCTATTCTTTGCAGATCTATGAACACTTTGTGTTTCCTGGCTCCAAGCATATTGCCGTTAGTAGCCTGTCAAAAGAGGTTCCAGTGCTCTCTTGTGGTGGTCTTACGAAACGCTTTATTGTGCCCGGTTGGCGCATGGGTTGGATTATCATACACGATCGTAATCAACGTCTGGCAGCAGCTAAAGGTGGAATTCAAAATATGTGCAGTCGTATACTGGGTGCGTCTACCATTGTTCAGGGTGCCTTACCGGATATACTGGAAAATACCCCCCAGAGCTATTTTGATGGCGTTATAGACGTGCTCTATGTAGGTGTTGAAATATTTAATATTTGTCATAGTTGTATATTCTTATAATTCTATTAAATAGGGAAATGCCAAGATGGCCTATAATATGCTGAGCAAAGTTCGTGGACTTAAACCGATTATGCCAAATGGTGCCATGTACATGATGGTTGGCATTGATATTGAACATTTTGCAGAATTTCGAAACGATGAACACTTTGTGCAGGAGCTGGTCAACGAGCAGAGCGTATTCTGTCTACCGGGCAGTTGTTTCGATATTATCAACTTTATACGCATCGTGCTTACTGTGCCGACAGAAATGATTGAGGAGGCATGCTCACGCATTGCCGAATTTTGTGAGGCTCACTACAAGATCGATACGAGAAAAATTAAGAACGGTTTTTAAAAGAAGTGATTGGGCAAAGGTTGAGCAGCAAGGAAGTAAACATGGTAGAATAAACAAGGCAGAATTGTCAAAAAAAAAAAAAAGAAAAAAAAAACACCAAACTAAAAACAACATCAAAAAGAAGCATAAATTATTTGTATTGATTTTGACAGTTTCGACACAGAAGGAGAGAAGATTTTTAGCTGTGAGACTACCTTCTTTATTCTACCTTCTTTATTCTTCTGGAAAAAACAGGGCGAAAGAAAGCCGATAAGGAAGAGATTTAAGGAAGAAAGAAAAAATTAAAAGCTAAAAAAAAATTACTTAATATATATTCCTCTTACACACTTTGAGCACTCCATTCCAATCACTTTTGTGGAGTTGAACTTGTGATTGATGTCAAAACTTGTTTTACTGTAAATTATTTCCTCTAAGTTGTGCGTTTATTTTCTATGAAATACTTTATTCAACTAAGTTGCCCGCACAGAATTCTATTTAACATCCGTTTAATATGGACAGATATTGTAACTGTCAAGAAACATTAATTCTATTTTAGAACTGAACTGAAATAAAAAAAAATAAATAAATATATTTATATCAAACTTAAATCTTCAACCGTCGTCGTTTATTTATTAAATAAAGTTCATATTTTTTAGTTGGATTTGAGATTAATTCAGTTAGGCCATGTGGAGTGGTTTTTGGGCCTCACAGGTTCCAAAAAGTATAAACAAATTAATACAAATGAAATTGATCTTTTTTAATTGTGAAATAATTGGTCTGTTCGCGTACTTCTCCAGTGAAAAATATCCAGCAGCAATTTGCAAGAAAGTAACGCACAATTCTCTCTCAAATAGAAAAATATCCAAAAAAGTACCCGAGCGCAAAATTTGCAAAAACTTGCAAGCCTCGATAACAGCTGATTAACATCTTGGTCATGGTTGAATTAATAAGGTTGTCGCATGGGTGAGAGCGAGTTCCCAAAAATGTCAAATCGAAGTTGACAGCTCATACAAAATCTGAAAGCGAACATTTATAACATCCCAGCAGTTATTCTGGAGTCAATTGAAAAAGTGAACTAGTTCATTTCTAGCGCAGTTCGCAGTAGCTCTGAAAAAGTACAAAAGGCGTTCAGTGTAGAACAGTTATCTTTGCTTTTGTTTTCAAAAGTATTGCTGACAAAAATAAACGCGTTCTGGCTACTTTTTTAAATTTGCTGCGCACAAGAAAAAATAATAAAAAAAAAATATTTATAGACAAAATGTTTTCTGGATTGTGGATGGAAAAGATGGTACAAATAAGATCTTTAGGACTTTCCATTGCAATAAATTCTTACACTTTTGATATGTTCACTTTAAAACTAGTTAAAAAAGAACCACTTTCAGGCTACTGCGAAAGCAACCAGTTTAAAAATGTTCCTAATGCAACTAGTTCAATTACATAGGGGACAATTGTCTTCCTATGACATCAACCCGCAAAAAGCGTCAGTTCGTTCAATGTTAAAGGGTATTGTAGTGGAACTAGTACTGCTCCTTGTTGGAACTAGTTCAGAACTATTTCAAATTTGGTCCACTTTTCTGCTGGGATGTAAAGCCGATGAAGTTGTTGTTGTTGATTTTCATTGATTTTGACAATTATGGGTACTGAGAAGAGAGTACGATCAGCCCCGAGACAATCTTATTAATTCAACCATGATCTCAATGGGTGACGAATTGTTGGAACACATTGGCTACGTCAGCAACATAACAAATTTTGAAGAATATAAGAAAAATTTTGTGGAAATTTCGCAATGACGGTTTCAATGATTCAGGGGATTTCAGATGATCGGTCATGTTTGGGTATGGGCACCACTACATTTAAAGTGTGCTGGCGTGCTGGTCATGCACACCTGCCTGTCACTTTTTGCGTATGTAATGGGTTCTCCGCAACCGCTTGGAGATTTACAGAGAACCTAAGACTTCAAATTCGCTCACGTACCCACCGAGTGCGAAATGGGCCTCATCGCTGAATATAATTTGCTTCGAAAAATCAGCCTTTAAAAAATCACAAATGTAAAAATTTAAAGCGTTGTTAGGTCGTTAAACGTTCCATATTGTAAAATTGGAACGTTTTAACTACACAAATACCAGTTTGGATGACATGACAGCTGCCAAATGTCAGGGCTGCATTTACCGAAACCCAAATGGATAACCCTGTATTAACTTCTAAAATTTGATCAATTAAAAGAGCAGCCAAAAATTATTTAGCCATTCACCCATATGTTCCGCCTGAGAGTCTGCAAAAGAATGAAGTCGTCGTACATGTCCGATTGTTTGAAAGCTCAACACAAAATTTCTTATAAGTTTATCGTCGGACATTGCCGGATGAAATATCCGATCGTCTGAAACATGGTGTAATAAATAAATTGGTAGCGTATTTTCTACTCCTCTCGAAAAATCTTACTCTTGAGCTGTCAAACCATACAAAATCATATGTTTCATTTACAGATTGATTCTGTGCGTTTAAGGTATTATCAATATTGTTACCGAAACTTGTTACAGGTCTTAGAAATCAGTATTCTGTGCACTTGGTAACGCTGTCCAACGTCTAAGCTGACCTTATTGAAATGTAGCCCTTTTCTTGTGTGTGGCCAAAGAACTAAGATATAAGGAAGTGATGTTATTGCAAAAAAGTGTGGTATTTTTCTTATTCGTGATGGTTGACACAAATACAGAAACATTCTCAAAGGGCCGCATTCGGTTAGGTCGAAAAAGAAGGCTCAAAGTGTGCTTGTTAGAATTACATATAAAACCGGTGTTTAGAGTAATACGCTATTAGTAAAAGTTTGATAATTAAAGACCTACAGCCGTATTCATAACAATATCTTATTCATAAAAATTCTTACTCATAGACCGTATTCATAAAATATAGTGATTTTTCGTTCAGTAACGTTTATGAATAATGTTTTTAATTTTTTTCCGATTTTTTTCTTATGAAGGCTTTATAAGAGGTTAAAAATATTTCATGAATACTGCCGCTAATATATTATTTGTTTTGGTATTCGATTTTTGTTTTTTTTTTGTGTTCGGTTTCCCTGTAGGCCTATATCAACCCAAAAAAGAAAACTCACTAGTAAAGAATATTAAAAAAAAATTTTCAAATAACATGGAAATAAGTTTATATATTTATTACTCTACATGGGTACAACCCAAAAATAATAGAAATCAGATTACGCCATCAGAGGCAGACAAAGTTGCATCGTTCTGCGCAAGACGTTAGGTCTTTCGTGACGTAGATAGGAAAAAACACTTTCTCTGTTCTTCTCACTGATTTTCTGTTCGTGCAAGAAAAGACGAAATATAGTGCGAAATAGTTCTCTGCGATTTATTTTTCAGCTGCAGTTCTGTTTGTTTATGTTTTGCTCAGTGAAAAACAGCTGCTTTTGACAATGTATCGATCATGACGTAGGCAGACATGCGCATGGCATAATCTTGTATTTATTATTTTTGGGTACAACCTGTCGTAGGATGGGCTTTTATACTAATATTCATATAAAACGCATGAAAAAATAAATGAAAAATTTTGTTTTTACACATTTTGAAATGTATAGTTTTATACAATTTTTGACGAATAGTCACTTTAAGGTCCCGAATATGCGGTAATCTGAAAAGAAATGAACAAAATGTATTACATCTGATTAACTATGCTGAACACAAAAGCGCCCCAAAAATGTATTCAGCTGTGAAAAACTAATGCGCCCCTGAAGCATTTTGACAGATGTGGGTGCACCATTGTGAGTGCAAATTGGTGCGAAATCAACTGGCTCTAATTTGCATTTTTAGCAAATTCTAACCACACAACACATGTTATAATTATTTTTGGTCATATTTTTCTTTAAAATTACATAGTTTTCAGCAGTGAAAAACGCTTTTAATTAAATTATTTCACTGCACAAACTTTCAATTATATTTAACAGATCTCAGAAATGTCAAAAAACACTCACTATCTCGCTCGCTTAATTTAGAAAGCATACCACAGTTCACGTACACTGTGTGTGTGGCCAACACCATTTCCTTATATTTTATTTCTTTGTGTGTGGCGAAAAATGCACAATGAAAAATGGGAAGTAAATACATAGAATTAATTGCATTTTGTTAACTTTTAATGTAATATTTGTTTTGTGGCGTCCGTGGCGTAGTTGGTTAAAGTGCGTGGCCGCTATGTCAAAGAACCTGGAGACCCAGGTTCGAACCCCAGCAGCGACAGAAAATAATTTGAATTAGAGGTGGGTAACTCAGTGCTGTGCTATGGCATTGCGCTGACTCTCTGTAGTGTGTCATGTGTGCTAGCACATTACGTTGACTCACGTAGTGTCAAATGCTGTTGCTGTGGTCGCAGCTGATTTGCATGTATTTCTTAGGGGATGAATATTCGACTGCTTTTGCTTTTCGACTGCGAAGTGCTTTTTTCGACTGTGACACAATTGTGCTAGCACAGTGTGCTGACACATAAGGGTGCACATGTGCTAGTGAGTCAGCACACCAAAAATTGTGCTATTACCCACCTCTAATTTAAATTAAAACAATTTTTCTGTACGGCCGCCACCTCTCTGCAGACAATGGCAAACCTCAGAGAGTAATCAAAATGTCATGTAAAGCTTCTTGAGAATAATAACATTCCGTTCATCGCCGTTCGGAGTCGGCGTTAAGCCTGTAGGTTCATTTCTCGGTCAATTGTGTACAAACTTAATAACACGCACAACACAATTGATCATAAGAAGCTAGGTCAAAGTCCTTTCAAGGGCTGAAATGGCCCGTTATTTATTTATTTATAATATTTGTTTTTCTTAGCAGGAAATATGCACGCACTACGCCGCACAGTGGGGTATTTTATGCCAAAAGTGACGATTAATTTAAAAAAAAAGTTTAAGGTGCATAGTGATGTTAGGTACCCGATGAAAGAAGATAAAATTCTGCATCACTAGGTGAAAGAATAGTTGAAAAATATTCTACCGTTTACCCGCAATGCAGTTTGAAAGTCATCATTTCTTTTTATCTTAGAGTGTGCACAGTGACGAACGTGTTTTTTCGAAATTTTTAAAGTTTTTTTTAGTGTATTATTTTTTAAAATTGATCATAAGAAGCTAGGTCAAAGTCCTTTCAAGGGCTGAAATGGCCAGTTATTTATTTTTTTATTTTTTTTTTATTTTTTAAAAATTATGATGGAACCTTCTTGTTCAAGTATTTGAGCAATACAAAATTAAATTTTTTTTATGAAATAGTGTTTATACATATATATATTAATTTATTTATTTTAATTTAACCTTAAAAAGTTGGATTTTTCAATATGTTAATAGAGATATAGTTGTGTGTTGAGTGGAATTAAGGAAAACTGTTTTGATTATCGTAAGCTATGAACATTCAAGCTATATTCTATAAAAAAAAGTTGCGTCAATGCTGCACACTTTCGCGGTATTTCGATTTTTTTACTTTAACTTACATGTCACGAATTTACGATTTTATTTCGAAAAATTAAAACAAACGAAATAAAGTAAAAAATAAATGTAAATACTAAACAGATTTTACTGTTTTTTGTTTTTTTTGTTTTTTTTTTTTGTTGTTTACCAGTACTCTTCTTCACTTTGTTTTTTGTTATTCGCTATTTTTTACCCTACATTATGGAAAGCGGCATATGCAGTGCACCTTTCCACAATTAAGGAATATAGTTGATGTTTCTTTCAAACACCAGCTTTTTATATATTAAAAGAAGCAGATGAATGTGTTAAGCTATTAAATTAAATTATATTTGTTCGATTTTAACACTTATTTTCTGATTTTGATATTAGTAAGACATAAATTGTTTGCCCTGCAGTTTGCAGGGTACATGTGAAATCAACATCATTGTTTATGTTTATTGACTATTGTTATTGCAATCCTTTGTTTTTGTATAAAATGTCGTTCAAAGCTTGTTTTGTGCAATTTGTAGTAATAACGAAAATTATGTTCTATATACTATGTAATTCGGTAAAAGGTACATAGCTAATGATTACATTTTGAAGCCGCCATTTAGAATTTTAAATTTTTGACCTCGGATTCATGATCAGCGACCCCATAAACCCCAGTATACAAATTTTTACCTCCATTAAACGTTTTTTGCAGAACATAGCTTGTTCATGGCCGCCATTTTGAAGCCGCCATTTTGAATTCAAAATTTTTGACTTCATATTCTTAATTAGCGACCCCACAAAACCCTGTATACAACATTTTACCTCCTTTAAACGTTTTTTGTAGAAGTTAGCTTGTTCATGGCAGCCATTTTGAAGCCGCCATTTCGAATTTCAGATTTTTTACTTCAGATTCGTGATCAGCGACCCCAAAAACCCCCAAAGTACAATTTTTGTCTCGATAAGGGGCCCCTGTCAATTAATCGTCACTTTTGGCATAAAATACCCCATTGTGCGCCGGCGCAGTTATTTCTATTTAATTTATATATTAATTTTATAAAAATTAATATTCCACAGTGAATTGTTATAAATTGTTATTCATTGAAAAGTGCTGAAGAAGTAGCAACAGTGAATTTGACATCGTTTTATATTCTGTTACGGTTAAAAACTAATATGATGTGGAAATTAGTATGATGTATTCGTTTCGAATGCTATAATTAAATAAATAAATTCAGCTAATTAACTTAAATATTTTATATTAATTATAAGGAAAACGGAAGCGTCGGAATATCCATTCGCCACTTCCGCTTATACAAAATGTTGCTGAAACATGCTGCGTACGAACAGCTGTTTTTGACACTTCAACAGCGACTTCGACTTAACCTCACACAAGAGATAAACAATTTAATCAACTGGAAGACAAAAGTTCTTATTTTAAAAGTAAAGCAATGCGACGTTTAAACTTAATTAATTTATTAAGACAAAAAAATGTGCAATTTTGTAGTGTCCACAGAGTGCAGCAGCGTTCCTATGCTGAGCTTGCAAACACCGCATTCAGTGCGCAGTACTGCGTGAGCCTGGTGGAGTAGGTTGCGATTCGGTTACATAAACACAAAGCATTAAATAAAATTAAAATAATAATTTGTTATTCAATTATTTAACAGGAAAAATGATCATGAAAACTATCTCTGCACATTGCTGTTGAATAGCGAACACAGGCGACATGCTTTTGCGTTAAGGGCATTCAATGTGGAAGTGGCCAAATCAACGCAAGCGGTAAAATTGCAACACCATCAACAAGCAGGATCAATATTAACTTATTTGTTACTCTTACTAAGGTCACAGAGGAACAAATAAGCAAGATGCGACTGAAGTTCTGGTTCGATTCCATTGACAAATGCTATGAGAATTCGCAATCTTATGTCAGCGATCATCCAGTACTGCGTGAACTTAAACATGTAATGTGTCTTCTCAACCGGCAGAAATGCGTGCCTATTATAACTTAAATAATTTTTATTTTAGACAGTTCACTGCAATAAGCTCAACAAATATTATTTGAAACGTTTGGTTATTGCGCGGAATCGTGAGCCGAATGCCCAATTTCTCACTATTCACGAGCTGGAAGACTATGCCCAAGACGCGTTCTCATCGCTTTACTATCTGCTTGTTGAAATGTGTGGTGTCAAAGATATAAATGTTGATCATGCGATCTCGCATTTGGGCAAAGCTCAAGGCATTGCAACTTTATTGCGTGCAATACCTTTCATGGGACGTAGCAAAGCTTTAAATATACCCCAGGATATTCTTATGAAGCATGGTGTCAGTCAGGAGCGCGTGATGCGTGATAGTACTAGTGATAAAGGCGTCGAAGAATGCGTGTTCGAGGTTGCTACTGCAGCGTTTCATCATTTGGAGCAAGTAAGCGTGAATATAAAAAAATTTCGAAGATGAGCGAGAGTAAAAACTATTAATTTAAAGAAATACATCTCATTCTAAACATAAAAATAATTAAATATTTTTACTGAAATTATGTCTTAAAAAACAAAGCTCCTTCCCGACAGTAAAAAAAGACATTATCTTGTAAAAAGTAGTGAAATTAAGTACAGAACTAAATTATGTTCACTTCTAATTCCATACTAAATAAAAAGTCATTACGAGCCTGTATAGAAGACCTCGCTAATTTTTTTTTTTCTAAAGATAAAATGTTCTATTATTTTCTAGGCGCGAAATCTCTCCAGTAAAGTTCCAAGACACCTGCGAAAGTTACTCTTGCCTGCTGTAACGGTCGAGCGCTACTTAGAGCGCCTGCGTAAAGCAAATTTTAGGTAAATTGTTGTTATTGCTAGTTCGTATTTATTTTAATAAAATCTTTAAATTCCACAACGATTTCAGATTGACTGATCCAAGCTGTATACAACGTGATTCCATGCTACCGATGGCGCTTTATTGGTACAATATTCGTGCGAAATATTAGTTAATGTCATACAGATCAGGCGGTACGAAGTACCAATTTTGTGCTATATCACGACAACCTTCGGTAGTGAGTTGGCCTAAAATTCTCAAAACAACACTAGAAAAAATAGAAATAAACTATAGTATTTTAATTGTTCGAACAGTTGCTGAGCAGCTCTTACTTTTTAGTCAACGCCAACGCCTTGGTTGGCTCCGTTGGCTTTGAATATAAATTTAAAACATCCTCATAATTAAGTTTATTGCTTATTTTGTTCTCTCTCATGTGATGCGATTTGGACAAATATTCCCAGAAGAGTTTTTCAAAAATAGTTGTTTCCGTTTTCTTTGCTTGCTTATCGCCTTTTGCCAACTGCAATGGTTGGCATCTGTTGTCATTTTTATCTTCTTTCCTGAATTTGACTTTAATACTAAGATTAAGAAAAACATGCTCCAAATAACTGTCTTCCTTCCATTTTGGATCATCAATTGATTCGACTTCCTCCAACAACTCCTTGGCTAATTTTGTGTTTTTGTCGAAAATACGATGTACTTCCAGAACGGTAGGAATTTTGCGAAAATGTAACGGTCGCTCAAAGACGCGTAGATTAACCATGCACAATTTGGAATGATGTGCTTTAAGACGAAATTTGTCGGGCTCAAAAGTGATTTCGAAAAGATCATTTATGATGTAGCTGCAGTAAAATATAAGTAGATGTATGCAGGTTTTTTCAACTATTTCACACTTAAATACCTTTGCCAACGAAATTCTAAACATTTCTGATTGTAGTTGTGTACCGCGACTATAAGACTCCGCTCATCGCCCAGCTCCATTTCAAAGTCAATCTTATTAGGATATATAACATAAAGAAAATCAGCGCATTCATAGTCATGAATGGGCACCATTGGCTCTGGAATATCTTGATCCAAAATACCAGGTGCTTTAAGCTTAAATTTTGAGCGTATACCATTGAAATTAAGAGTTAAGTCGAGCTGGGAAGTAGATGTATTAATAAGCGTGAATCACAAAGAATCACCAATTAGTACCTCATTCTCAAGATCTGTTGCCCTGTACTCCACCATAAGTGGCCACACACTCTGACGTGGAACGCTTAGGTTGGGATTTATTATTTTCAGACCTCGTTCACGTGTGGAGTAGTTAAAATTAATTTGTTGCATTGTTATATTCCGCACCCAGATCGGCTGAGCGAAACGCCGATGTTCGCGTATATCAACGGGTATCAATTCATGTGTAATGATGCACTTTAGCGGATCGAAACCAATAACATCGAGAAAAAAGTGAAGTTTTATTTTGCGCCCATCATTACAGCTAAAGATCAAAGTGAATGCAAAATTAAATTTTTGGCAAAAATTAAAATTATTACAAAAGCACCTGCCTTAATTCGAAACTGAGCTTATGTTCTCCAAACAAATAGAAATAGAAGACCACAGTCATGGCTATCAAATCGTTGGGTTTCATGTGCATGTATTCCTGTACTATGCTTATCAAGCGACGGTGAGGACAGTGATAAAGATGTCGAAATTGATTGAAGCCCACGCGTGTTTGCAGCGGCTCACATTCGCAGTTCTTGATGCGTTTTAAGCTCAACTCTATCTTTTGAGTCGAATTATTTCTTAGCCAAAATATAATTTTCAACGGTTTGCTGTTTATCTGCCGCGTGGGCATGGACATTGAATGCTCCAAATAGACATCCGCCGAATTAAGTTTCCTATTAAGTCTATCAACGACAGGAGACGGTAAGGTACTCAAATCTTAAGCTTGTGGGAAATTTCAAAGACGGTACTTATCGATTCCTAGACATTCCCAGTAGTAAACTTTCAGCAATGGTGCCCTGGAGACCGTTATATTTTCCACGTCAAACTTGAAAAAGTTCGGTGAAATTTGCATTCTTGACATTTTCCGGTTTTGTTTTGGGTGTGACAGTTCAGGCTACGATAATAATTGAAAAAAATATTCATAAAGAAATTGATTTTTGCTTTGGGGATTTTCTTAATAGTTCCTAAAAGGTTTGTTCTCGTACTTTTGCAACTTGCTTAATTGGAATTTGTTATAGAAATGAAAGCATGTAAAATATAAAAAATTAACTGTGAATGAAGTTGGCACGAAATGTAACATGAAATGCATATTTAACATGCAATCCATTGGAGAGACGAAAGAGCTGGCGTGTGAGTTTGGGTGCGTGAGTGAATTTGCTGAGAGAGCGATTAGTAAAAGATGCGAACTTATTGGCATAAAGGAAATGAGACTGGGAAATAAGACTCAAAAGATTTCTTGGGCAGTTCCAGTGAAATGATTAGCCGTTATATGGTCCGAATTTTCAAACTTTTTACAGTGTTTATAGTAAGTGTCAACAACTGATTTTTTTATCTTTGTTTCCACCTTTTGGACGAAAAACTAAACATTTACGTTTAAAAAATCCAAAATTTATTAGTGGTGTAATAATAATCGGCGTCCGTGGCGTAGTTGGTTAAAGTGCGTGGCCGCTATGTCAAAGAACCTGGAGACCCAGGTTCGAATCCCAGCAGCGACAGAAAATTATTTGAATTAACCTTAATCGGTCCCTTGTGTAAATTTTACACACAATTTTCAAATTCAAGCTGTTATTTTTTTAATATAATTTCAGCAAATCGACCGTGCTAGGATTTTGGCTGGTTTTTTAAAAATCTTTTTTTTTAAATAAATAAAATAATGAATAATAAATAGTTTTTAACGACTAGATCGCATTAATTTCATTCATCAAAAAAAATATGGCTCTTGAAAAAGTGTGTAAAATTTACACACAAGGAACTTATTCGTTTCTAGAAATTAGGGACCGATGAAGGTTAAAATATTTTGTTCTGTACGGCCGCCACCTCTCTGCAGACAATGGCAAACCTCAGAGAGTAATAAAAATGTCATGTAAAGCTTCTTGAGGATAAGAACATTCCGTTCATCGCCGTTCGGAGTCGGCGTTAAGCATGTAGGTCCGGTTCTCGGTCAATTGTGTACAAACTTAATAACACACACAACACAATTGATCATAAGAAGCTAGGTCAAAGTCCTTTCAAGGGTTGAAATGGCCAGTTATTTATTTTTTTATTTTTATAATAATTATAATCTAAATAATCAAAAAAAAAATGAATGCTTTTTAACCTCTTTTAAACCTCTTTCTTATTATTTTCAAACTTTGCAAGTGTTGAACCTATACGTGTCCGAACTTAGATACAAAAAGGTATGCGATGGTATATAGTTTTGGTGGACTGAAGGGTCTATTGAAAACTACACCAGCGATTCCCACAAAAAAACAAAATCTATAAAGAATCAACATCAACACCAAAGCGTTGAATCGATGAACTAAAAAATAAAAAAATAAATAACTGGCCATTTCAGCCCTTGAAAGGACTTTTGACCTAGCTTCTTATGATCAATTGTGTTGTGCGTGTTATTAAGTTTGTACACAATTGACCGAGAACCGGACCTACATGCTTAACGCCGACTCCGAACGGCGATGAACGGAAAGTTCTCGTTCTCAAGAAGCTTTACATGGCATTTTGATTACTCTCTGAGGTTTGCCATTGTCTGCAGAGAGGTGGCGGCCGTACAGAAAAATTATTTTAATTCAAATAATTTTCTGTCGCTGCTGGGGTTCGAACCTGGGTTTCCAAAGTTCTTTGACATAGCGGCCACGCACTTTAACCAACTACGCCACGGACGCCACGATGAACTGCCAACAGCAAAAAAACATAAAACCAACAATAAAAAAATATTAATTGTGCGCGGTCGCACCATTTACCAACAACGAAAATGAGATGAGAAAAATAACAGTTAAGCTGACTGAATGAATGCATAAAAACTACAACATGCAATATAGCATCGATCGATGGTGCATATAAAAAACAACAAAGCAATAAGAAGTGAAGGTGTTTTGTGACCTACTTTGACCTACATTGTCTGTAGAGAGGTGGCTGCCGTACAGAAAAATTATTTTAATTCAAATAATTTTCTGTCGCTGCTGGGATTCGAACCCGGTTCTCCAGGTTTGTTGACATAGAGGCCACGCACTTTAACCAACTACGCCACGGACGCCACACTTGTCGATATATTGACGATAAAAAATGTTGTTACATTTTAAGGGAAATTATGAGCTGAATACAAGAAAAATAACGTCTTTAAAGGTAAAGCCACCAGTTTAGCTTAGTTTTGTACAAAGTTTGATTTTTCAATTTTTTTGCATTGTACTTTTTGTTGCGTCTGGTATTGGTCGATATATCGATATGTACTGATTTTTTACCGTATGGAAAAGGTTACATAAAATTCAGTACAATTTATTTTTAATAATAGTCTGTAATAATTTAACCAATAAGGTACAAACCTATACAAATTCTATTTTTGCTTGAAACAGCTGGTGCCTTTTAACTGAGCGATCATAATTCGATAACGAGTACTGCAAAGTTGAAAGTGAGTAAAAATAAGGGGAGTCAATATAAGTTTTTAGAATATACCGAGTTAGGTCTTAATTTTCCTCAGAAAACTGATTCAAGAGTTTTATAGAAAACTTATACAACGGACATACACGGGTTTGTTCCCGTGTTCTAAAATGTTAGTCCAATTTAGCAGTTTTGCGGGTTTTAGACAAGAATGAGAGAGAGAGAGAGAGAGAGAGAAAGAGAGCATGACGTCACAAGCGATATTGCCAGACTTTGGAATAATTTTACTTTGGGGCCAACGCCTAAATATTTTTTCTCTTATTTTTGTAATAAGTATATGGAACTCCTAAGCCTATTGGTCCAATAAACTTTTGCCGGTCTCGAATGGTTTAGGAGATAAAAATCTTAAAATTTTAAAAAATTCATATGTTTCGTATACGAAAATATTCATATTTTTATACAGAAGAGTAAATATTTTTACTTTACTTTTCCGAAAGAATTTATTTTCAATTTCGTCAATTTGCCTAAGCGATCGCACATTTGCATACGTTTTTGTCAAGCAAAAGTACTGCGTGACGTCATGCACTCAATTGAGAAAGAGAGCATTAGATAACGGTATTGCGCAACGCGTAATCTTGTTTCTATCATTCTTGGGTTTCAGTGGGAGAACCGTTACCGTACTAGAAAAAGAAATAAAAATGACAAAAGTGCTAAGCTGCTTAAAATCAGCTGTTCATAAGTTAGCAAAGAAATTCCAGAGTATCTAATGACCTATTATATCAGTTGTGCATGAACAGTCGAAGCGTATTTACTAGTGTCCGACCGAATGTGAAATTTTGGCCAAAGACGAAGCCGAATGTTCGGCCAAGTGGAAGTATTCGGTCGAATGCAGAAGCCGAAGTCGAATATTAATAAAATTTTTTTCAAGTACAAAAAATGTATAAAACTTAGCACTAGCTTTCGTTATTTCAGTAAAAACGCCTGATTTCTGTCAGCATTGCATTTCTGTAGCTTTTACGACTAGATATAAAATTGATTAAATTTTTTCATGTCATTTTGCTGAATTATAATATTTCTTTAATTGATTTAGTAACGCCAGGATGACATAGAAGATACTTAAATAAATTTTCGATCTAGTCGAGAAAAGCTACAGAAATTCAATACGGACTGAAATCTCGCAGAAAATTTCTAGCGTAACTCGGTTTTTTTTTATATCATGTAAGATCAATCGAAAGCAAATTAGCAAATCAAAAATGTTTGAGTTTTCTGCCAGTTCGTTCAACATACACGATCTTATCAACCCATGTCGGTCGGACTATGATACGTGATTACAAGGTAGGGTCACATTGGAGAGCAGGGTGAGCTAGTTGTCAAAATCAGCTGTTAATTTTTAGTTTTTCTAATTGTTGTTGCTAATCAATAGCTTTGTAGCTTCTATAGCTTTGTTGTTGCAAAATTGCTGATTTGAGCAGCCATCTTAAAACGAGTTTACCTTGTAATTATATCGTGGGTCGGACTCACTACATTTATCATTTGAATAAAGTTTTCAACGAGCGAAAACCAACATATGGAAGAACAGAAGAAAGAGAAAAACAAAACCAACAAGTGTTTCAAGTATGGGATTTCGAACGGAATTCATCGAATCACATAAAAAAGAACGTAAACACAAGACAGATGATATGAAGTTTTCGCGTAAAATTGAAAAATTCACAATTAATGACTTATCCGGAGGTTGCTTAATCAGCACTTGGTGAAACCGAAATTGTTTTTTTAGCTATCGTATGGTTAGTTATCTCCTGGTTAAGAACTAGACTATCCGGACATTGAGAAAACGGCCCTAAAAGTAGGAATAGTTCTATATCGACAACACGACATTGCGACACCGACCAATTTATCTGTATAAGAAATTCATAAAAAAAATTTACAAATCTCGTAATGTCGCGGTTGTCATCAATGTGCTTATGTGCGACGACAAGCTGTCAAATTAGGAATAGTTACATATCGACGACATGACATTGCGACATTAGACCAAATCCTCTCCATAAGAAATATATGTCAAGAAAGTTGATAGATGTCGTTAAGTCGCTGTCGTCGTCAATGTGTTGAGTACATTAGTGCATCAGTGTGAATCGACGTTTTTATGCCAACGAAAACATCCACATGGCCTTCCTAGCACATCTCGCTGACTTTTCAAATCGACTGTCAAAAATAAATTTGCAGAACACAACAAAATGCGCGCTAACACGATCTGTTGCACTCGCTCACACCACAGCTTTAGTAACGAGTGAGTATGCGTGTGAGTGAAATCAAGGTATAATAATGATAGAAACAAACGAAATTTTCTAATTTGACTTTTGCATTGAGTCATTTTTCGGTCATTGTCAGTTTAAAAAGAAAGCAAATAACAACTACTTGTGAATTAAATTTGCTGAAAAAGTGAATAAATATTTGTAGTTGAGTGAATTTAATCAATAAAAAATTAATATAATACATCAGAAGAAGTGCTTCAACGCAAATTATAAAATTAAATTAATTTTACGATTAAGACAGCGCCAACTTGGTAACTTTTTTACTCCTTGCCATTTGCAGTGAAATTTTTTCATCTTTGCTTGTGCGCACTCCTCGTCGCGTCTTTCGAGTGCCTGTCAGTAGTTAATTTCAGCAAAGAACAAATAGCGAGAACAAACGCAAAAGAAAGCAAAAAAAAAAAAAATATTTTCCAAATCTTATTTTTTAATTGCCGTGATATTAAATTTTGTTAAAAAAAACTACTTTTTTATAAGTGAAGACTTCAAACAGCGATTTATTGTCGCTTGAGGAATAGAAGCAGCTAGCTACAAAACAAGCGGAATTAAGAAATTGGTAAATAATTATTGATTTGTTGTAATAAAATTAACATTTTACAGCTGCTGCAGTATGATTTTGACCAGAAATTTAGTGAATTGTGTCGATTTCTTGTTTGCTCTACAAAATTGTCTAAAAACCGCAGAATATAAAGCATAGCCCATCGTCTCGATTGATAACTTATTGGGCGTTTGTTCAGGCTGAAATGGAGTAGCAATTACTAGGCAGCGCTATTGACTGTAGCGCCGGGCAACGCCTCGCTCTGCTTTCAACTTGCTGTAGGGTTGATTTCAAAGCTTATCAGTGCAAATAAATATTAACTAGCTATTAGCGTGAAATTTAAAGTGTAAAACTAGTAACAAAAAAAGATAATCATCAGCTGTTAATCTTTTTAACATCAATACTTTGTTGTTTAAAACTGTTTATGGCATGTAGTTTTCTGATCCTAGCACGAGCACACAGCTACTTACATTTGGTTGCATGGATATGGATGAAATTTCTATTAAATTCTCGATTAAATCATGTGACGGTGATATCAGTAATTTTTTAAAAATTTACAGAACTTCACACATGCAGCATGATAATGTTTATAATTTATGAGATTTGGACTGATTCAATTTTTTTTTTATAACAAATTTTCAAAAGCCTAAAACCAGGGAACGTTGACCAGGGGACTGGAGACCAGGGGACCGGCTCATCTTAAATTTAGCTTAAGCTAATTTATGAACTCCTTCAGTTCAAATTTTAAAAAAATTTTTTTTTAAATCAATTCTCTCATACACGGAATAAAACCCGTCTGAGAATCTTGTAGCTTTAATTTTAATTATATGTATGAATTCTTAGTAATTCGATTGAATATGTGATAATTTTAAATTTATAATATAATCAGTTGAAATTTTTTAAATAAAGCATTATTTAAATAAACATTAAAAAAAAAACAAAATTGCTGTCGCTTGCAGGCCGGATACAGATAAAATTTGTCAAAAAGCTTTTGCTCGCGAGTCGAAGCCAAACGACAGTTTCTAAGCCGTTCCCATGTGCGGGTCCGATCCATCATATCGCTGCAGCTAGCGAGCAGAGCTGAACTAAAATTTCTTAGTCGCTCATTCTCCCCTTTTATTCAGAACAAGATTGATATCCAAGCATATTGTGAATTTCAGGATTTGAATTCAGGATGCTTAGTTGTAATAAGAACTCCAAGGTTGATTTTGATGGAGATTATATGATTTTTCAAGAGGCTTTGTTAGCAACATTTGAAAATCTGGAAGAATGCTTTTTCTTTTATGGAGTTACAGTAACTTTCCACAAATACCAATTTTGCTCTACTATTTGCTAAAATAACGCAGAAAACATTACTATTGTATTGCTTTTGTCTTTAAACATTTTATAGTGTTTATAAACTTTTCATGAAAAGAATTATCAAACGTACTTTTAAACAAAAACTAATCAAATAACGGTTAAACTTTTCTTTTGATGCAAACTGTTTGCTTTATTATTATTACAACGTGCAGATAAAATCTCGATAATATAAAAATAATGATTTCCATAAATAACATTCGTCATCGAGTCAGTCAGTCACATGTTAAAGTGACTCATATTAAAATACACAAACAAAAAAAGTACACCATATAGAGTAGAGAACAATGTTTACTCATATGAAGTCAGAAAATGGGATTTCTTTTAGTTTTTTTCTTTATTATCACATAAGTGCATGCGAATCAACATAAAAACAACAACAATAACAACAACATATACTCCATTTGTTCACAAATGTGTTGTTATTTTCTTGATTGTTCATAAGTTAAAAGAAATAGTGGAGCTGCTATAGTGCTATTACAGAAGGGAGCTGTTTTTAGGTGCTGCGAGCACAATATTTGTTCCCTCCTTTGTCTTAAGTGTAGCATAACATAAAAATGCAAAAAACCTTTATATAAAAAAAGAAACTAATCGATCTTGAAAAAAAAACTTTGTACAATAAAAGAAAATAATGGATCTTGAAAGACTTATTTCAAGCCTAAGACATGTCCAATGCAGCAAGAACTATTGAAGTAATTGGCTATTGTGGCTTAAAACTGAGTTCTGTGAACTCATCACCCTAGAACTATGTGTTTCTCAATCAACCTTTGCATAAACCACGTCCATTTAGTGCTACTGCATCCATTCTGCACGATTAAAATAAATTAATGAAAAAATATTACAATAAAATAAAAGTAAAAATCAGAATTTAAACAAAAATTTACATTCAAACTAAAATTGACATTAAAATTCGAAATCAAATACAAAGAAATCCGAATTCGAGATTGAAAAGAAATTAAAAATAAAATCAAAACAGATCCAAATCAAAATCAAAATCAAAATCAAAATCAAAATCAAAATCAAAATCAAAATCCAAATTAAAAACAAAATCAAAATCAAAATTAAAATTAAAATCAAAATTCAAATTCAAATTCAAGTTCAAATTCAAATTCAAATTCAAATTCAAATTCAAATTCAAATTCAAAATCAAAAAACCAAAATCCAAATTCAAAAAACAAATCAAAATCAAAATCAAAATCAAAATCAAAATCAAAATCAAAATCAAAATCAAAATCCGAATTAAAAACAAAATCAAAATCAAAATTAAAATTAAAATCAAAATTCAAATTCAAATTCAAATTCAAATTCAAGTTCAAATTCAAATTCAAATTCAAATTCAAATTCAAATTCAAAATCAAAAAACCAAAATCCAAATTCAAAACACAAATCAAAATCAAAATCAAAATCAAAATCAAAATCAAAATCAAAATCAAAATCAAAATCAAAATCAAAATCAAAATCAAAATCAAAATCAAAATCAAAATCAAAATCAAAATCAAAATCAAAATCAAAATCAAAATAAAAATCAAAATCAAAATCAAAATCAAAATCAAAATCAAAATCAAAACCAAAACCAAAACCAAAATCAAAATCAAAATCAAAATCAAAATCAAAATCAAAATCAAAATCAAAATCAAAATCAAAATCAAAATCCAAATCAAAATCAAAATCAAAATCAAAATCAAAATCAAAATCAAAAAATCAAAATCAAAATCAAAATCAAAATCAAAATCAAAACCAAACTCAAACTCAAACTCAAACTCATAATTTAAATCCAAATTCTTAATCAAATTTTAATTCAAGTTTAAATTCAAATCGAATAAAAATTATTACAATTTTGTTGAAGTTCGGATTGTTTTTCTTGTTTTTTCTTTACCTTAAACGTAATCATTATTGTTCTTACCTGAGGACGCGCCTTTTTTAAGTGACTGTCTGTCGCTTATCAAGCTTGTCTTTCGCTATAGCCGGCTGATATTGTTGTTGTTGTATCGCGACATTAGCGTGTTCACGTTTCATGCGCTTCAACGAATCGAGTTCATCGATTTTTTTTCCATTTGGTTGACTGCCATACGCCCCCTACCCCCTATTTTCCCTCCCCAACACTCTTTCTCTTTACAATTTCAATAGCAAATTAACATTAACGTTTGTTCTCTCGTTCCTCTTCCACTTTCCGCATTTTAATCGCTGCCAATGACGTTTGATATCATTTCATAGCAACATTTAGACATATTTACAAACACAGTTTATTGCATATATATTATTTTTATTTTTTTTTAATTGACCTTTTTCTTTTTTATTGTTTGTATTAAGTTTATGCTTGAAAATATGAAAAAATGCAATACATTAATTTTTGTTGTGAATTCATTGCCATGAATTTAAAGAATTCAATTTCTAGTTTTAAAGTTTAAACAATTGTTTTTGCTTTATTGCTTTTACGGTTAAAAACTTATGACTAACATCGCTAATCAGCTCATCATTCTTGTCAGCCAGTTTCTAAACGATGACACAATTTCTTGGAATTTTATTTCAGTATCTTTTTGTTTTTGCTTAATTGTGTTGAATGTGTTTCCATGTGTGTCAAACATCATATAAATATGTATTTTTTTTTATAGTTTTTCAATCGGTATTGTTAAATTATGTAAATAAATTATTGGCGAAGTGAGCTTTTCGTGGGATGGATATCTGAACTGAAATGGAATTATTATCACCTCAAACATTTTGTTTACTAGGAAATCATTTCTCATAAAATATGCGATGCTAAATTTGGAAATTCGAAGCTAAAAGAGCCAAGACACAAACCCATTTCTTTTCTTATGAATTTAAAATTCACATCTCAGTGCAACTTTCTACCCGGACGAATTTCAAATTCGTACTTTAGTGCAAACTCTGTTTTTTATGCAATCTATGCCAACCCGAATTCAATAAAAAATTAAAAAAAACAAAAAAAAAAAAAAAAAAAAAGGTTATAATATTATAATGCCCACATGTCCATAAAGATGTTACAGGTATTTTATATCAAAATTATATGAGCAATATAAATAAATTTTAAAAAATTAAAAAGAAAAAATAAAATATTTGTAAATTTTTATAAATCAGTGCTTTTATAAAAATGCTTGAAAAATTTTCATAAAGACTCAAGTTTTCACCATTCAATTAAAATAAAAAAATCAAGTTGGCTGTATCGTGAACATAACCGTGGGTTTTGACATGACAGTGTATCTTTATCCTTGTCCCTATCTTTTTCTTTGTCCCCAGACTTATATTTGTTCTTGTCCTACTTCTTAATTCATTCCCAAATTCCTGACGTTATCCGTCGTTTGCTCCTCGTAGCATACCCTGAATATGTTCGTCGATTAGAACGTGTCAGGAGTGGTTTGTGTTTTTCAAAAGTGGTGATTTTGACATCAATGACAAAGAATGTTCAGGCCAGCCGAAAAAGTTCGAAGATTAGGAATTAGAGGCGTTGCTCGATGAAGACCCATGGCAAACGCAACAAAAACTTGTAAATTCGTCGGGAGGTGATCACGCAACCATTTGCAGGCATCTAAAAGCATTGGGAATGATCCAAAAGCAAGGAAATTGGGTGGCGTAAGATCTGAAGCCGAGAGACGTCGAAAGACAATTTTTCGTATGTGAACAGCTGCTCTAACGGCAACATCGGAAGGGGTTTTTGCATCGTATTATCACTGGCGATGAAAATGGGATCCATTACGATAATCCAAAGCGTAAAAAATCATATGGTTACCCCATCCATGTCAAAACATCTACGGCAAAGCCGGAACCATAGAATATTTATGGTTCCAAGCTCACGCTCTTTATTTGGTGCGCTCATGCTCTGTATTTGGTGGGCTCAGCTAGTTGTTATTTATTATGAGCTGCTCCAACCTAACGAAACAATCACAGGTGATCGCTATTGATCACAATTGATTCGTTTGAGCCGAGCATTGAAGTAAAAACGACCGCAATTCTAACAAAGACATGACAAAGTGATTCTTCAGCATAACAATGCTCGACCACATCTTGTAAGGCCAGTCAAAACATAATTGGAAACACTGAAATAGGATATCCAAACCCACTCGCAGTATTCACCAGACATTGCCCCTTCCGACTACTACTTTTTTTGATCGATGACTTATGGCATGGCTGAACAGCACTTCCGCTCTTATGAAGATACCAAAAAATGGATCGATTCGTGGATAGTCTCAAAAGGCGTGAACTTTTTTCGCGACAAAATCTATAAATTACCAGAGAGATGGGGAAAAGTAGTGGCTAGCGATGAACAATACTTTGAATGAAATAAATTGTACCAATTTTTTACCTTTTACCAATTTGTACCTATTTTAGCAAAAAAGTAGCGGTTTTTAATGCATACTCCCAATATATATCAATAAATTGAAAAAATTGGGGGAACAAAAGAATTCTTCTCACATTTTTTGCAATTTTTTAGTTGAAACTATTAAAGTTAGAAAAAAACTGCAAAAGAACTAAAACAAAAGAATAAGTATTAATAACATAAAACGATAAAGAAGGTAGAAAGATATGAATAAAAAACAAAAAATAATTTAAAAGCCAGGAGCATTGATCTCATTATGATATTCTTTATATGTACTCATAAAAAACTCAAGTAGTACTAAGAAAGAAAGGAGAAAAAAGAAGCTTAAAAGGTTTTTAGCATTCTTTCTTTTTCTTCATTTATGTTAAAAAAGGAATTGACATTACTTTCTATATTGAGCAATGAGTGACAACAAAATTAAGAAGAGAGGAAGTAACCATCAGATGACGTGAGTACGAAGCGATTTAACGATCACTATGGTTTTAATAAAGCTAAGACTGTTGCTAGATAAGAAAGATAAGAAGAAGATATTAATTAAGATGACAGCTAGTTACTTTGTAATGCAGCTTTTGAAAAATTATACAAAATTCCCACGCATAAAGAAAATTATTGTTTAGTCGTAAAAACATAATGCAACAGAGAGCAAATATTAAATTTTGTTATAAACTTGGAAAGAAATTCGCTGATACATACGAACTGATGAAAAATGTTTATGGTGATGATTGTTTATCTCGTACACAAGTTTATATATGGTTTCAACGATTCAAAGGTGGCCGTGAAAACTTCAACGACGTTTACAGAAGCGAACATCCAGAGAGTAAAAATCGTGATGAACTGGTGCAAAAAATCCGTGAAATCATTGCTGTCGATGGAAATTTTACTGTGAGAATGTCGGTCGAAGAGTTAGGACAAAATAGAGAGACTGTTCGTCAAATTCTAACTAAAGATTTGGGTAAAAAAAGGTCTGTGCGCGATTTGTTCCACACAAATTGAATGAAAACCAAAAAACGCTCGTGTAGAGCATTGTAAAGACCTGGATCATTTCAACAGATGAAAACGATCCAGATTTTCTTGATGCGATCATAACTGGTGATGAATCATGGTGCTTTAAATATGACCCTGAAACAAAGCGTCAATCTGCACAATGGAAGTCGAAAGGCTAACTAAAACCTAACAAAGTCCAGAATCAAGTCAATGTTGATCACTTTCTACGATTCGGAGGGTATTGCCTACAAGGAATTTGTTCCAGAAAGTCAAACTGTCAATGGTGATTATTATTTAGAAGTTATACATCGTTTGTGGTCGAGAATTGTTTAGAATTCGTGTGAGATCTGAATATCCAGAGGGAAAACAGCTGTTTTTATTGCACGATAATGCACCTCCTCACAAGATCAAAAATGTGAATGAATTTTTGATGAAAAAACAGATCTGTGTCATCGACTACCCTTCGTATTCGCTTGATCTATCACCGTGTGACTATTTTATGTTCCCGAAACTGAAAACTGCCATGAGAGGAGCGTTTTACGATGAAATTCCAGACATTCAAGCAGCCGTGACGCAGATACTAAAGAACATCCCGGTATTCGATATAAAAAAAAATCGATGCATTAGTTGATCGGGCCAAACGTTGTATTGACTCTAATGGAACCTACTTTGAATAAATAATAACTTCCAAACATAATACCATCTGTTTTTTACTCAATATAAAAGGTAGGCCATCCAGTGGTTTCTTTTTAAATCATAGATTATTTTGAGACTGACAGCTGTTTCCCGTTCGAAATCTTGACATAAAGTCATTATCATACCTCCGCGGAAAAAAATGAGTTGCTTTACGATTGAACAACCTTGAGAAATATTGGAAACTTATTTCCAAAGTGAGTGCTGTGTAGCCCAAACAGTGCGTTATTTGAAACGAAGATGATTTGGGAGAAATATCATATTTTCTGACGAGGCGCATTTTCATCTCGGCGGCTACGTTAACAAACAAAATTGCTGCATCTGGGGCTCGGAAAACCCGCACGTTATTGTCGAGAAGCCGATCCATCAACAGAGATTGACAGTTTGGTGCGGATTGTGAAGTGTTGGCATCATTGGACCATTTTTCTTCGAAAATGAGGCTGGAAACAACGTTTCGGTCAACGATGGGCGTTACAGAGCCATGTTAACCGACTTTTTTTGTACTGAAATTGGGGACATGAATTTAGACGACCTCTGGTTTATGCAGGATGGCGAGCCATGCCACAATCGATCTTTTGCGCACCAAATTCCCAAATCGTGTTGTCAGCCGTCTTGGTGATGTCAATTGGCTGTCTTGGAGCTGCGTTTTGACCCCTTTGGAGTTTTTTTCATGGGGAACCGGGAAGGACCAATGTTACGCCAACAATCCGGAAACGATTCAAGCACTTAAGGCCAATATCATCCAAGCAATCCGTGAGCTACAGCCCGAAACTATCAACAAGGTCTTAGAAAATTGGAGTGACAGAATGCGCTACTACGAAGCCAGCCGAGGCAGCCACTTGAACGATGTTGTGTTCCATAATTAATGGGAATGTTTGCTCTTACTAATAAAGCCATAATACATGGGAACAATTTAATTTTGTTCATTTTATTGCATTTAAAAAAAAACTTGTATTTGGCCCACCCTGTATAAAAAGTTCGGTTATTTAATTTTCACACTCTGTATGCTAGTTCCACTAATGTCCAAGGATGACTCCATGTCACATGCCGATTTGCTTCCGATTTGCCGATTTGCTGGATATGCAGCTATAAAAAAAAAAAATCAAAATTCGAAAAGCTCCAGGAAAATTAACACCTGCAATTAAAATAAGTAAAATTTTAACAAACTGCCGTTTGGTTCAGAAGAAAATTAACCATGGTGTTAACTAAAATCACGTACTAACCATACATTGCACTTAAACACATGCATAGCTTCCTCATCTACATCCGTACTGAGTTCATAGCGAATGCAAACAGAAACTTTGACTTCCGCAAAGATTAAGTTCAGTAAACCGTATAATAATCGCGCACTCTTGGTCGTACTGTCACAAACAACACATCAACTTTGCAACACACAACACTCAAAACACCAAAAACAACAACAACAAAAAAAAAACAGCATCAGCAACAACAACATCTACAACGCCACATCAAAACTCGTGTAAAACAAAAACGTCTACGTGCTGTTGTATTAAATATGTATGTTAAACATGTAGCTAAATTAATGCAATTTTTTTTTCCCATGTGCTCCACATTCGAAATGTAAACAACCGGTGCCAAAAGAGTGAGTGAGCAGCAAGTGAGTGACTGGAGTGCTGTTGGTACTTGTAACTTCTGGGCGTAGTAAACAAAAGTGGACCAAACTCATTTGCAGAGTTTTTAATATTGGTTGGCACAGGGCAGACTTTTCGCATTTGCCATTAAGTTAGGAGCAGATCTACTACCTAAGTATTAAATATAACTTTATAGCATTTCGTTATTACCTACTTTATTATGCTTTTTGAAGCTCTGGCGTTCAACATAAAATTTGATACGAACGTAAAGCTAAACGTTCATATTATTTGTTAAATATACTAAACGGTTTATTGGTTTTCAAACATCCAAAATAATTTTTTTGTTTTCTTGGTTAAAAGTTAGTAGCCAAAGGTTGCTTCTCTTACGTTTTTATCTTAAAATTTCTTTTATCTACTACGTAACAAGTACGTAGCTCGTTACTTATACAAACAACTAGAAAATGACAAACAACACTTTGAAACATCAACGGTAACACCAATTTTACACACTCAAGTACTCTACAGCAGACAGGTGCGAAAAAAATCCAAGATAATAAATGAATGTACTGTTTTCTACTTTTTTTTTTTCTCCAAAAACCTATTTTTATTCCCTTTCTTTGTTTATCTGTGAGAAAATTTTCGTAACAAACTTAAATTATATAAAAAGTAAAAATGTCACATTTTATCTCTTGAGTCATATAACTGGTATTGTAAATAAAATTCGAGTTCAAGATTTGCTCAAAACAGGAAGTATTGCGATATCATGATGCTGTTAAAATTGAAAAAAAAATTTTATTTAGAGTCCGTTTTTTTCACAGTGATGAAGATTTTGAGATATCAGAAAAATTCCATGACATATTGGTACGTAGTCAATTTGAGAAGTCAGTGACTTTTTAAAATTTTCTCGTAATCATTTTAGGTCTGTTCCCGTACTTATTGGACTAAAAGTGGTAAAATTGTCAAAAACGTGAGTGCAATAAAAAAATCTCTCAAAAATAGAGAAAAACACAAAAAAGGACGGGAACATGGTAGAATTATAACCCTTTCAGACCGTGATGCATCGTTTGTGCGGGTGGGTTCTATCTTTAATATTTCCACTTTTATTTAACGAATGTTATAAAGAACGAAATGAATCGATTGTTATTGTTTACTTTTGTTTCTCACACTGTTCCGCGATTCGCTTTACCGTTACTTGAACACACGTGGCATTCTTGATAAACTTTTTAGTTTTGTCAAAATGAGTCGCAGAGGTTAGTTGTGTCTTCAATTACAACAAATATAAACAGTGTAAAACTAGTGAAGTTAACGCATTTGAACTAAAAAAATAATAAATTTTGATGTTTCAAATAAATTGGAATCATTTGTTGCTAAAAAAATGGGTTTCAGATAAAGTTTTAAACGAGTGCATCAAAATTGTGCGTGTCCTGAAATGCTTGAAGGATATGTAAATTGCGAAACCTAAACATTGAGAATATTTGCATACCATATAACGACCATACATTCCAAAAATCATAAAAAAAAGCTCAAGCCTGTGTTAGATAACACGGGTGCATAGGTCAGACGTAGAATACGTTAGTCATTAACAGCCTTATTCAATAGATTTCCTTAAACAACCTTTAAACGCTTGTTTAGTTACGCACTGTTTAAGGCTTTACGCAGCTTCTATGCAACCTTGCTAACATTGTTATTCATAAACATTTTTTCATTTTATGCTTATGATTGTAAGGTTTGTGTCTGAACTATAGAAAATCTCTACAAAAATTAAGAATTCCTATGGATTTACAATGGCCGCCGCATAAAAAAATGCTGCAAAGGGCGCATATGGAGCTTGTCTTTGATATTAAAAGAAAAGACAAACAAAAATCATGGTTGTATTTACGTAACCTTTAAACGCCAATTTCGGCGTTTAAGTTACGCAGCTCTTAAACAACTACAAAAAATGTTTATGAATAACGTTTTCTTGTTTAAAGCCCGTTTAAAGTTACGCTGCCTCTAAAATGTGTTTATGAATAAGGCTGTAAGACATCGAGGATGTCTTAAAGACGTGGCCAACTGGGTAAGCACAATTTTGTTTCTCTGCTTCGCTTATCAATGTTGTGTATGTACACATCGT
Source organism: Pherbina coryleti (assembly GCA_943735915.1). NCBI lineage: Eukaryota > Metazoa > Arthropoda > Insecta > Diptera > Sciomyzidae > Pherbina > Pherbina coryleti. The sequence continues at coordinate 28,402,536 of OX030951.1, forward strand.
TCGCTACTTGGTCATTATACTTCTTCTCTTTCTCACACTGGTTCTGTGATGAACACACAGATAATCGTACTGCTCTTACACATGATGTTTTAATACATAAAATACAAAGCATATGAAAATTAATACAAAATTTGAAGGAGTTAAATTTTGATTTACTTATAGAATTAAAAAAAATTATATGTAGCAATATGATTATTTAAATACAAATCAAAAGAAGACATATTAAATATGTTACGACCATACTTGAATTTTCTTCAATGCATGCATAAAGTATTAAAAACTTATAATGAAAGTGACAAACATTTTCTCAAAATTTTGTGCTCCAGATCAACACCCCCGTATAACGTATTCTACGTTAAAATATTCAGTAGATAAGCGTCGGGTCTGAAAGGGATAAGGTAGGGCCGAGTCGCTTAGTGCCCTCACGCGTCAACGAAGAGTGAAGATTAAAAAGTTGTCTAGTTGTCAAAATTACGAACTTGATTTCATAAATTTGTGTTTTCAACAGTGCGAACACGTGTGTTAAGTTTGTGTTTATTTGAGTGAAAATATTATAAAAACAGTGTAAATGAAATGCCGAGGAAGTGTTTAATATAAAAAATCCTTTAACAAGTGTAACCTAAAATCAACTGTGAAACATGAACATAAAGAAACTCGAGATGAACAGCTGATTTTGACAACTAGCTCGCTTTGTCAAAATCTGCTTTCTACTTCATTCCTCTCCGAGTCGGCCCTACCTTATAATTCTACCATGGACGGGAACGTTCATATAGGTAACGAATTTTTAAAAAACCTTTTTTTGTGGGAATTTTTTTTAATAGAAGGAAAAAAGATATCGTTTTCAAATTTGCACATATATTTATTAACATTTAAAGAATACAAAAAAATTTTTTTTTCAGAATTTTTGAAGCGGTTTCTGACGTTTTTTGATTTTTTTAAAAAAAATGCCAAAAAATTGACGGTGTGAAGGATATCACCGGTCTGGAACATCTGAGGAAAAAATAAAAAAAAAAACAAATTAATCCTTGTTTAAGTGGCCACCGCCTGAACTAGGATCATTTTTATCCGCCGAAGAAAAACAAAATGGTGACCGATTTTGTAACCTCGAAAATATATTTTTTTCAAATGGCCGCCATTTTGTTTTTCCGGCGGATAAAATATGTCCCCTTAAACAATTTAGCCATTTTTGCCAGAATAAATTTCTCGAATTATAACTTGCAACTTTTGACGAGGAGGGGAAATTTTTCAATCTCTCGATTGCACTCTTTTATCATTTTTTCGAGGACGGGAGCGCTTCTCGGACTTAAACCTGCAAAACTGGTAAAGTAGACTAAAACTTTAGAGTACGGGAACAGACCTTTTAAATGCAACACTTGTCCTCTCAACTACCATCTGTTATTAGACTACTGTCAAATTTTGAGCAAGCTGCGTCCATGGTGCAATGAAAACAAGGTAGAAGCATTTCAGAGAGGGCGACTGCCGCAACTGTCAAAACGAAATTGCCCATAGAAAATCTGAAAGCGATTATTATTTTTTTTTATTTTTTTTTTTTTTTAAATTACTATTGAAAGACACTTTTGGCTATGAGCAAAAGAGCGCAGTCCGAAATGCGTCTAGCTCTGTTATTCTACCATGGCTGTATCATTTAGTTTATGGGTGACAGCCATTGAAAAGCGGACAACCTCGTTAATTTCGATTAATTTTTTAAGCGGATAGAGAGTCTGTTGTTGTAGTTGGTGGTGGTAGAGAAAGTTTGAGGATAGGATTTCCTTATAACTAGAACTGTCTGAGGTAAGGGCTTAACACTTGCCTCAGATTCTAATTAACATGTTTTCAGGCTTCAAGTCACCGTAAGAACATCCTACACATATTTCAATTCCATTGCGAACTCAAACAGACTTGACTGAATAGGTATTACACACGAAATCCTTGGTTCAAATTAAAAAAAAATTAATTTAAAAAGAAAACAAAGATTTTTTAAATTTTGTACCTCCACAAATAAAAAACGTAAAAGGGGTGTATTAATTTTGTCTCTCCGTTTGTAACGCACATAAGAAGGCGCGGTAGGTGTAAAAAAATATTCCACCCGAGTCGATTTAGCCATATCCGTCTGTCTGTGATCACGAGTACAGTCGTAATTTTCAAGCGGATGAAAATCACGCCTACCTCCTATACAAAGTGACTTTATCAAAATGGTAAAATCTCTAAGAATTCCATAAAAATTAATATATGGACTTGAAATTTAGTATGCACTCTGAGTATGAATTTCAACGAAATCGCATGAAAATCTTTGAATACACTTTGGTTCGGCCGTGGGGTATTTTAACTTCGATCCAGTCGAAGATAATTTCTAACTAGTTTTTTTTTTATTTTTGATTTTTAATTTCCGTTGATTAGAAACGAGGAAAGAATTGAAGAAGAAAGGGTTTAAGCTTAGATCCATGTCCTGACTGGGATTCAAACACGGGACCTATGGGGTGGTAATAAAGCGCGCTACACTCGGCTATCGAGGCTCCTATAAATTACAAATTCTCTTCTAGTGCGGAAAGCAGGGAAGATACGAGGGTTGTTGTAAATATTTCGGGAATTAATATAAAAACCGATTTTTCCTTTTTAATTCATTAGAGTCAATCCGAATTGACCGTTCTTAAGTGGTACCGGGGCTACATGCCTACTATTTTTGAAAGCAACAGGCGAAAATTTCATTCGGAGTGCTTCGAACTCGAACAAACTTTTATTACATTTGGTTAATTTTATAAGACCCATATAATCGACTGCTGTTTATATTTAGGCTCATACGCATGGATTCATGATTCGTCACCGGTTACGATCTTATGCTGGTCTTTTGAAGCACCGCCATTATTTTTTTTTTACCGAAATTTAAGTAGCATCCTAAGTTGTCACACAATAAACGCTATTATTACGTTTTTTAATTCTGACGTCGTTTTTGAAAAATTATATTCAAATTATCATCAAATTGTTTTTGTCTTAAAATCTCTTATTAATAAGTTCATCAAAAATTAATCACGTTCTTGCAGAAAGATATCAATTTCATGCACGACGCACGAACATCAGATTTGGGTCATCAGCAACAAGACTAAGACCACTTTCACACAACAGTATTTGTATGACATTTCTGCTGAAAGTGGAAACACTGATCACATTTATCATGTATTGAATTCACTTTTAACGTATTCGAGTTGTTGCTGGTTCTATTCATTTGTTTGTTTTAAACACTTTTTATGGTAACGAGATATTATCTTGATATCTCTTGAGAGATAGCTACTCGTAGTGTTTGTTTTTGTTTTTTTATTTTTTGATGAAATTGTGTTAATTTAACGCATCCATAACATTCCATGACTTTTGTCAATATTATTCAAGGCTAAAATAAGCAATTAATTCTTTTTAATTAAACTCATTAGTCTTGTTCAGCAAAGTTGAAACATTACGTTCAATTTTCATAGTTATTTGTTTGTTTTTAATTTTTGGAAAATTAAAAAAAAAAATTCTTAAATTGCTATAAACTTTAAAGAAAAAGATAACGGGTTGTTTTGATCACAATTCAACTTCCCCTCAGGTCATTATTTCATTGGCTAGGTGGTCGTTTTAACGTTAACTTATGTTGTAAATAAAGCCAGCCTAAAACTAAATCTTTCAAACATGCTGTGAAGATTTCCTCTCATCTACACGTGTTTTTAGAATATTTCTTGTTCTATCTGTGGTGATTAACAGATTTTGGAATAATTTTTGGGTAATGTGCTTGCTTTTGACCATGAAATTCATTCGGTTTTTGGTTTTATTTATTTTTTTTTTTTTTTGGTTTGGGCAAATTTACGTTCCTTAATTTTTATTTAATTGATGTTCTCAAGTAGTTTTCTTTTTATTGTATTTGCTTTTGTGACGTCATTGTTGATTAATCGAGGTTTATGCAACGAGCAACTCATGTTTGAGCAATTTTTTTCTACAATTGGCTTAAGTTTTTCTTTTAACTTTAAGCTTGTTTACCTTAATAGTTCACCCAACCTAACTTTTGCTTAAAAATAAAATACTGTTTTTCTTTTCTCTTTGAGTTTGAGGGTTAAATTATTGCAATTTTATGCTTGTTTTTATAAATAATCAACTTATGTACGCACGTACTTTGAAAAATATTAATGTGATGGCTTTTGAGCAATTTTTCTTTGCCATGCTTAAGATTAATTAAGTAAAATAAAGGCATTTTTCGTTTTCACTTCACTTTTGCTTAAGTCTATAATTAATTGTATTTTATTTACCCACGCGCATAAATCGCGCTCAAATAAAATTAAACCGCCCAGTGTATGTTATTCCCCCAAAATAAGCATTCAACTAAATTTTTTCCATCACCTCTGAAGCATGAAAAACTTTGTGTTTTACAATCAGTTAAGCTGTAGTTTATTTTTTCTTTGAAGTTTTTTTCTGTAATTGTGCTAAAAGTTTTAAAATCCACTTTTGCACCAAACTGCCGATCTTCTCTCTACTATCTTACTCCAAGACTCTCTTACCACGTATTTCTCTTAATACTTTCCTGACTTTGTATCATAGATTATGCTTTATCTAACAGCTTTGTTGAGTTTTTTTTTTTATGTCTTGTTCATCAACAATTGTTCACAAAAAGCCATACATTTAGCCCGCTAGACTTTAACCAAGAGCTAGTTAATAGTACTAGTTGTTCTTCGTATTTACCGCTAAATTAGCAAAGCAACACACAATAACGTTTCCTTCTTTTGCATAAAAATCACGTGAGTTTTAAGTAAAAAAGAATTCCCATTGCCATCAGTAATGTTTTCCATTCACAGTCAAAGTGTGGAATACCCCAGTTGAAATTAGCGACATGCTGCAAATGCTGCAGATTCTTTATCTATGTCCCAAGAAACAGTCTGAATTTGTGCAATTCTTTAAACACCCTAGATAGATATTCAACTCCTCAAAATTCTCTACTCCCTTGAACAAAATGCTCTACTCTCTTCAGCAAAATTCTATACGCCCTTGAACAATATTCTCTCATGAAACTCACAAGAACAAATATATCAAAATAACACTTCGAACAGAAAGAGCTGTTCAGTTTTTCATTTATTAATTTTTATACTGTAAAATTCCATCTCATTAATCTTTAATATCCCATGAAAAAATTTCTCTCATTATGGAGCTCTCAGGAACAAGTATGTATTTGAAAATGATACTTCGAACAAAACTCATGAAGTTTAATTATCAGGTTAACAAAAAAGTTTTAATAGATATTTTTGAGAAAGCATCATTAGTATTAAATCGAATCGGACAATGTTTCAACCAACTTTGTTTTGAAGCCTCATCATTAGGCGCTCTTTTTCAGTACGTATCGTATTGTGTCTCCAGTATTGTGTGATCCAAATATGTCAATTTTTGTGTCAACAAAACACAAATTTTCGGGAAAGTTTTCTTTTCTGCTTTCACTTTAGAAAAAAAAAAAATGCAGCCAAAAGCCATCGAATGTCTTGAAAAATGGGTTTATTACGATTTCCTGAGCGCAAAAAATCATACGCGCCAAAATCGACGCCAAACAGAATATTCACAGTGGCGAGGTCATGCTCTGTATTTGGTGGGAGCAAGTGGGCGTGGTGTACTATGAACTGCTATAACCGGGTGAAACCATCACAGGGCAACTATCGAACTCAATGCGTTTGAGTCGAGTATTGAGGCAAAAGCGGCCAGCATACGAGCAAAGGCACGACAAGGTAATTTTGCGACATGACTACGCTCGGCCACATGTTGCGCAACCGGTCAAAACATACCTTAAAAAGCTGAAGTGAAGTCCTACCCCATCCGCCATATAGCCCAGACATTGCCCCTTCCGACTACTATTTGTTTTCGTCGATGATGCATGGCATTTGAGGATCAGTACTTTCACTCTTTCGAAGAACTTCAAAATTGGATCGATTCGTGGATCACATCAAAAGATGCCTCGTTCTTACGAGATGGTATCCAAAAATTGTCAGAAAGATGGGAAAAGTAGTGGCTAGGGATGGACAATGGCGTCCGCCGTTCGGAGTCGGCGTTAAACATGTAGGTCCGGTTCTCGGTCAATTGTGTACAAACTTAATTAACCGCACAACACAATTGATCATAAGAAGCTAGGTCAAAGTCCTTTCAAGGGCTGAAATGGCCAATTATTTATTTTTTTATATTTATTAGGGATGGACAATTCTTTGAATAATTAATTTATATCAAATTTTTCACAATAAAGCGTATTTGTACACCAAATACATGAATTCAAATGTAACTAAATTTTTTATTAACTGTATATGTTCATTCTGTAAAACTGTCATATCGTTGATTTTCATTATCCCATGAGAAATTTTCTCTCATTATGAATATCCCGCGAATAAGGAACTGAGAATATTATTTCAATAAGACTTTGAAACAGCTGTTCCGTTACGTTTGTCATGTTTAATTTTGTAATAATTCTCATTTCCTAAATTTTCATTTTTTCATGAGCTCAATTCCACTATATCAATCTCCCAGGAACCAAAACATGAGAATGGTTTTTCGAACATAACGTCAAAACAGCAGTTCAGCTGCATTTTTCAAGCATACTTCTGAAAAATTGTCACCATCTCCTTAATTATCTTATCATAATGCCTACTTTTTCCAAAATAACCGATCGACAATAAAAGTTAGCTTCGCCATTTTCAATTTTTAACTAAAAAAACAATGTGCTGCACGGAGAGAAATAATATTATAATATTGAGTAAATATTTTGCTTGATCAAAGAAAATTTAAAATTAAGATTCATTTGGTCAAATCAAGCAAAAAAAAAAAAAACTAATTAAGAAAATCAATTTATAATGAGCATTTATTTCTTAAATTGAGTAAAATAAATGATAGCTTGAAAAAAGAATAAAATACTTGATTCTAGAACCTGGAATAAAACTTCGATCAAGAAAATATTTTCTTGATTTCAGCAATAGCAGAGAATTATGTTAGTTTTCAGCAAATTGTTGATTTGAATCAAGCAAATTTTTCTCACTTCAACTTATATTGGCATGCTTATACTTCACAACATGTTTACATGAAAACATGTTTAAGATGGTGCGGATTGGCAAAGTATGGCATGGCACGCAGTGTCGGGTTTCTTTACTTGGAAAAATGTAAGTCCAAATAAAATGTCAAATAAGACAAGAACCATGCTATAGTTTGTCAATCCGCACCATCTTAAACATGTTTTCATGTAAACATGTTGTGAATTATAACCATGCCAATATAAGTTGAAGTGAGAAAATAATAGAGTTTAATATCAAGCAAAACATTCTAAAATTCAGAAAATTGTTTACTTGAATCAAGCAAATTATTCTAGTTTTTAGTAAATTCTTAACTTGAATCAAGCAAATGGTTCTCAATTCAAGAAAATCAATTTCTCAAATCCAGCGAATTATTCCAGTTTTCAGCAAATTATTACTTGAATCAAGCAAATTTTTCTTAATTCAAGCAAATATTGGTCTTGAATATAGAAAAAATATTGTTGAGTTTTAAGCTCAATAATGCTTGAATTGAAAAATTTACACTTGATAGCCTTTTTATAGAATGCTTGATTTTTTTTCTGTCCGTGTGTGATGTGCTCGCTTTTTTCAAAATTCATCGGAGTTGCATGGAATTACTACTCGTTGATGTAGAAAAGTTAGGCTACGTCAACAAGCAAAACTGCCGCATTTGGGGCACGGAGAATCCAACAAAGGGGGGAAGGTCTATGGGAATAGACCCCGAACTATTCTTGAATTGAAATAGAAAATTCAACTGGCCATTGCAGCAATTGATCCAGAATGTAATTTTTATGAAAAGGGCTCGTGTGTGCAAACAAGATCGAGGTCGCCAATTGAGCTATATTACTCTTTATTATGAAGAATTTTTCCCGATAATTTGAAAATATTCAAATAAAAATATGCAGGATTCAAATTAAAAAAAAGAATTACTTTTTTTTTATAAAGCACATTATAACATACATCGATTACAGCACAGCATATAAGTTTTTCAATTAAAAATGGCGCATCTAACTTCTGGCTCATGAAAACTTATGTCATATAAAAGCAGACACAATTTCTAATTCACCCAGGAGATGTTTTATGATTGAGTTTGATTACTTTAAAATTAACTGTGAATTGACTTAATCACTAAATTACTTTAAAATTGTTAAGCTTGAAATTTTCAACTGGGTCATTGAACTCAGTTAACTTACTTGCTAGAGCGAATAAGTGCTCATGTCTTGTCTTGTCTTGTTCATAAGCATTTCATGTAAAAAAAAAATATGTATAATATATAAAATACTACAGCAGTTTCCATCAATTGTCTTGCCAATTTTCTTAGCTTGTTCTTCTTAATTTTCTTTATTCATTTCCTAATATTTTTACGATTGCTTTGTTGGAGCCAACAAAACATTTCGTTCCAGCACTATTTATGTTTACTTTTACAGAGTGTTTTTAAAATGATTATTATAATCATGTAAGTAATTTTTAGAAGTAAAATAAAGTAAAATATTTAAGGTCTTTTCTATTACCGTTTATGACCCGAAATTTTGTTTTATTTTTATTTTTCACCTCTACAAGCCACAATCATTACGAAGCAACAGCCGCCACAGCATTTAAAATTGTGAAATCTTTATTAATTTCTTTGAATCTTCAAATCTCGGCAAGCATTTCTTGTTGTTTTTTTTCTTGTTTATATCTATCTAATACATTGTTTTCTTTTCACCTCAAAAAAAACTTTCGTTAAGTCTAGGTTTTTTTTCGTTTAATTGTCTTTTATGCATTTCAGATACATATTTTAATCAAAACTGTTTTTGTGTTTAATGGCATCTAAATGGAAATAGAAAGCATTTGTTTTTTTTTTTCTTCTATAGCTTTTAATTTTTCGGTCAACTATACAAAATATGTAAATTATCCGTTCGTCTTAAACTTGTTAGAAATTAACTAAAAGCACAGGTCATGTCTGATTAACTTGAATAATGACACTTGTCTAACATAATTAATAATCAATAACTTACGATAACGTGTTAAGTAGCATTCCCTAATTCTTGTTGTTGCACAAATGTTTTTAAATGTAATTTGACAAAATGTTGATGTTTATTGTACATTTTTTTTTAAATATTTTTTGAATATAATAGTATAATGTTAAATATAAATTTTTTTTATTAAAACCTTAAAAAAATATTTTCTTTTTATCATTTATATAAAAACGTTATTTTTATTCATTGCCCCTTTCTCCTTTTGTCCCCCATAAGTATATTTATAAAATGTTTTTTATCTCTCATTAAAACAGAAAAATTTACCTGTTTTAAACACGGCCGTTGCAATGACATACATATTTATATTAATACTTAAAATTAATATATTTTTTATTAATGTTTATTAATAATAACTCACATAAGAGCCAATTTATCCTCTACTCCACCTTGCTTTTATATTTGCTCTTCATTGGCATGTGTAGATCATGAACTGTCTCATGAGCACCAAAAGTATCATCTGCGTTCTCGTTCTAAGCGCATAGGTTTTGGGTGGTACACGGAATGAGATATCTTTTCTGAAAGTTTCACCAAAAAGTATGCGATAAATACACTTCGTCTCATGACTATAGCACACTTTAAACTTTTTTTAACTGCTTATAAAAATTTGTTAAAACACCCTGTATGAAACAATGAAATTTATAGAAAACTTTCTTACTCTCTTCTACTTCTTCTCACCTCATTTTTTTCGCTTAAATTCTGCTCTTTGAAAAAAGCCGTTACAAATTGTACAGTGATTGCATATTTGTACCTCTTTTTTCGTTTTATAACTATAGCACACTTTATTAAACACACTCAAATATAAGTTTTTCTTCTTTAATTTTATTTAAGAAAAAAATTAGTAATGAGTCGCACCTCCGTTATGCTGTATACATTCAAATATTCGGTTTTCCATAGAACTAACTAGGTTTTTTAAAACATTTTCTTCAATACCTTCCCAGGCATTGAAAATTGCAGTTTTTAGTTCTGGAATTGAGTTATTCCGCCGGTATTCTGCAAAAACTTTTCTTGTTAATATGCCCCAGATGTTTTCGATTGGGTTAAGATCGGGTGAACAGGCTGGCCACTCCAGAACCGAGATATTATTAGTTTGAAGTCATTGCTTTGTTTCTCTGCTTGAGTGTATAGAAGCGTTATCTTGTTGAAATGTGTATTTTTTTCAACATTCTGACTCAAAAATGATAGAAGGCACACTGGAGCACCTTGATGTAATCGCTACTCTTCATTTTTGATGAAACAACTTGCAGTTCCAACACACCATTCGCCGAAAACGCACCCCATACCATGCCACCACCGAAATTTCTCTGAGAAAAATATTGTGGTTCTTTCCGTAAATCACGCCAATATTGTCTGTGACCATCAGGGCCATCTAAATTCCATTTCTTCTCATCAGAAAAAATAATCTATAGATCAAAAAATATTCAGAAAAGGATAGAGAGTAATAGATGTACCTTGAATACCTGAGACCAATTTGTTTGCATATTTTGCTTAGCAAAATTAAGTCGGGCAATCTTATGACGTTTCAGTAATCTGGGTGCCGTTTTCATTTTTTGTCGACAGATATTCGGTGCATCATTAAGAATTCTCCATACCGTCGATTTAGAAATTTTTGTTGTGATTGTAGCAGCAAGTTGACTACAACTTAGTGCAGAGTTGCTGGCTTTTTGTATAATTTTCCTACATTCGCGACTCGAAAGTTTTTTTTTTGGACCACCTCGTCGTTTACAATCGTAATCTTCCGGATTTGAGAGGAAATTATAAATAACTTTCCTACTTCTGGAAATTTTCTTTGAAATATCGCTAATTCTTAGGCCTGCTTCATTAAATCCAAGAATTTTGCCTTTTTCTAGGTCAGACAACTTCCTTCCTCGTGGCATATTACTTTTTTATTTATTTTTTTTTAATTTATTACACAAACAATTATCTTACCTTCACGTGTTTTCTTTTTAAAGTAACCTTTTCAAATGTGTGCTATGGTTATAAAACGAAAAAAGAAGTGCAAATAAGCGATCACTGTACAATTTGTAACGGTTCTTTTCAAAGAGCAGAATTTAAGCGAAAAAAATGAGGTGAGTAGAAGTAGAAGAGAGTAAGAAAGTTTTCTATAAATTTCATTGTTTCATACAGGGTGTTTTAACAAATTTTTATAAGCAGTTTAAAAAAAAGTTAAAAGTGTGCTATAGTCATGAGACGAAGTGTATAAATAGGGTAAGGGCATGGTTGAATTAATGGGTACTAATAATTGTCAAAATCAATGAAAAGCAACAACAACAACTGCATCGGCTTGACATGTTATCAATTTTCGCTTTCAGATTTTGTATGAGCTGTCAACTTCGATTCGACATTTATGGGTACTCGCTCTCACCCTTGAAAAAACTTCTCAGATAGTTTTGTGATTGCTTGACTCAGTTTTGTATGAGAGCGCGTCAACGATGGACACCAGCAAAGAGAAAATACGTCATATATTACAGTTTTTCTTCGATAAAGGCGAAAACGCAAGGCAGGTGGCTGAAAATGTGAATAGTGTGTATAGTCCTGATACTGTAACAGCCAATCACGCGCAATTTTGGTTTCGTCGATTCCGTTCCGGTAATTTGAATGTCAAAGATGCACCACGCATCTGGAAGGCTAATTGTCGAAAATGTCGATAAAATCATGGAAATCATCGAGTCTGATCGTCATGTAAGCGCGGTTTCGATTGTCCAGGAGCTAAACATTGCACAAAAAACCGTTTAGAACCACTTGAATAAGGCTGGATACAAAAAGAAGCTCGATGTATGGGTACCACACTAGTTAACGCAAAAAAACCTCATGGACCGAATTTCCATCTGCAAATCGCAACAACATCGACCCATTTTTGAAGCGGATGGTTACTGGCGATGAAAATTGGGTCACTTACAACAACGTCAAGCGAAAACGGGTGTGCTCGAATCGCTGTGAGGTGACGCAAACGGTGGCCACGGTCGGATTGACGGCTAGAAGGGTTTTTGCTATGTGTTTGGTGGAGTTGGCAGGAAGTCATCTACTATGAACTGCTCCCATACAGCCAAACTCTTAATTCGGACCTGTACTGTCAACAATTGAACCGTCTGAAATAAGCAATAGCCCAGAAGAGGGCAGCTTTGACCAATAGGAGAGGAATTGTGTTGCAACAGGAGAACTCCAGGTCAAATACATCGATAGTGGCTCGCCAGAAGCTAAGGGACCTTGGTTTTGAGGTTCTTAAGCATCCGCCTTATAGTCTGGACCTAGCACCAAGTAATTACCACCTGTTTTTGTCTATGGAAAATGATTTTACTGTTGAGAACTTCGCCTCAAAGGAAGCATGCGAAAATCGACTCTCACAGTTCTTTGCCATTAGGGACGAGGGTTTTTTATGAGATATACATAAGGAAATTACCTTCAAAATGGCAACAAGTTGTCGATTAAAACGGTGTATATTTGACCTAAATCGAATCATTATAACTATGATAAATAAAGCCTTCAATTTCATGCAAAAATAATGGATTTATTTTCACTACACCTGAAACACTGGTGAGCATATAATTAAACGCAACTATATTTTCCACTGTAACAAAACTTAGAGGACCAAAAACAAAAACAAGTGAAGAAAGAGCATGAAAAACCACAATTTTAAGAACAACAACAAGAACACTGTATTTTTCTTTGATTGCCTTAACGGAATTTTTTCACATTTTGGGATGAGCACATAATTAAACGCAGTCATAGTATATAACGATAGAAAAGTATTTATTCAAAACAAATTAAAAAAAAAGTATAAAGTTAAAATTAGTAATGGGTAGATCCTCCTCCGTTTTGGATAATCTCAAATACGCGATTGGGCATGCTTTTTATAAGAGATTTTAGGGTCGAAGCTTCTAGAGAGTCCCAAGCATGTGTTATTGCAGATTTTAGTTCCGTTATAGTGTTGTATTGGGTATTATTTTCATAAATTCTATGAACTAGAATGCCCCAAATGTTTTCGATGGCATTAATGTCCGGAGAACATGCTGGCCATTCTAACACATTGATTTTTTCCGAACAAAGCCAAGCTTTAGTCACTTTGCTTGAGTGTATCGATGCGTTATCGTGTTGAAAAACATATTTTTTTGTGCGGTTACTCCTCAAAAAAGGCAGTACATTCATTTTAAGTATGTCTTTGTACTCGGCGGAGTTCATGTCGCAACTAGGGAAGGCCAGCTCTAAAGTTCCCTTCAAACAAAAACCGCCTCATACCATCAGAGAACCTCCTCCGAAGTTTCTCTTGGAGAAATATCGTGGTTCTTTGCGTAGATCTCTCCAGTAACAGGTAAACCCATCTGGACCATCCAAATTAATTTTTTTTTTCGTCAGAAAAAATAATCTGAAAGTTAATTTCATCACAAAATAAAACATGAGTTTAAGTTAAAAAATAAACATACTTTGGTCCAATCAGTTGACATGTTTTTCTTTCCAAACTCAAGACGCGCAGCCTTGTGGTGATCTTGTAGTCTCGGTGCAACCTTTAAGGGTTGTCTTACAATCACACACGATTGCTTAAGAGCCCTATATATTGTAAAACGGGACACTTCTAAGTCGCAGGAACTTATTATGTCGCTCGCACTCAACATCGAATTACTTGCAGCAGCTACAATTCGACGTCTATCCCGACTGGTCAGTTTTGATTTTTTTCCAGTATTTTTATAGATTCCATAACTGTACCCTTTTTTCAAAAAATTTCGAACAACTGGCTCCGATCTCCCAATTTCTCTGTCAATTGCTCTCATCGACAGACCATTCTTAAATAGCACTGTAATTTGACCTCTTTCAAGGTCATTTAAACATTTGCTTTTCCCCATTATCAACTTGTTCACTTAATGCACAAAGAAATATTTTTTAAACTGTCTTCAAAAATACTTTAAGTTGGACTAAATAATAACCATATGCGTTTAATTATGTGCTCACCCCAAAGAGTAAAAAAAATGCCGTTAAGGCAATCAAAGCAAAATACAGTGTTCTTGTTGTTGTTCTTAAAATTGTGGTTTTTCATGCTCTTTCTTCACTTGTTTTTGTTTTTTTTTTTTTTTTTTTTTTTTTTTTTTTTTTTTTTTTTTTTTTGGGTCCTCTAAGTTTTGTTACATTGGAAAATATAGTTGCGTTTAATTATATGCTCACCGGTGTATAATAACCCCAGAGAAAATAATCCAAAGATCTCGCTTGATTGGTCCATTTCAAAGAATAACGCGTTCGACAAATGCTTTCTTGAGTAAATCGATTGTTTGACGAGCTGAGCTGTATGGTATGTGGTGCCGTCCTGTTTGAAAACCATGTCTTCAATAAACATCTCATTCAATAGGGGCACGAAATAATCGGCAATCATTGTTCTTAGCGCTCGCCGTTAACCATAACGCTCTCGTCGGCCTCATTAAAATGACTCCACCGGCCCATAAGAAGCACCAAACAGCAATTTTTTGTGAATATAACGATTCTTCGAGAATCTCTTGTGTATGCTCTGCACTACAAATGCGGCAATCTTGCTTATTGACATGCCCATTGAGCCAAAAAAATACCTAATCATCGAACAGAATATTGCGATAAAACACTGGGTTGGCTTTCGGTACATTTTCAGCCCATTTACCGAACCAAAGACGGTCATTCCGCTTTAATTCTTTCACCAGCTGAATCTTATAAGGTCGAAGGCCAAGATCTTTACGTAAAATTTTCCATAAAGTGGATTGACACAGCTACAATTGCTGCGCGCGATGATGAATCGACTCATTTGCGTTCTCCTCAAGCAATTGGTTTTTCGGTGCACACTGAACAACGTCTTTCTTACTTTTTGGATGCGTGGTGATAAAAGTGATAAAGCAGTTGCCAGTACTGACCACCGTATGACACCGTTTAATTTTTTCGAAAAATGGAATCTTAAAAAAAACACCCTCTATTCTAAATAAATAGCTGACAGAACATTCCCATTGTATAACTGAGGAAAAAAAGTTTCGCGGCTATTCTCGACCAAACAATGTCCCTATTATCGCTCTCCGTAGATTAAATTTTGATTTAAGTGGTCTTTGGACAGATTTTTTTTTTAATTATTTATGTTATTTTGATACTTTACAGGTACATTTCCTGATCTTTCTTTCAAGAATATAAAATTTTGTTAAAACATAAAAAAGTTAAAGTGTATTCGGGTGAAAAAGCCTCTTTCCTAAACGAAATGTTCATCTGTAATGATTTCAACTCAATGTGACCACTTAAGAAACAATTTTTTATTTCAATTTCAGTGTTTCAATGTTGATGCTTCATTATTTTTTTTACTTTTGAGAAAACATTAATCATATTTGTATTTATCTCAGCCTATTTTTCGGTTTTTTCATAAATTTTTTATCGCAATAAAATCTTGAAAGCTACAAAAACGAAGCAAATAAATATTTCATTTGATGCTTGAAAATGTTTTCATTTGTTTAGAACTGAAGCAGCGGTATAAACATAAACAAAACCAAACAAAAAACAAAACAAAATTTATGGTGTAAAAGAAATATTTAATAGGAAAAAACAAAAATCAAAGGCCGCCCATTTATTTCGAAAAATTATTTAATTTTTTGCTACTAGTTTCTAGTGTAATTGTATATTTGAATTCATAGTTTTTTTATACTTGGTCTGGTAGTGTAGGTTTTTTATGTTTGAATTTTAATTTTCTATTCTCATTATTGCATTATTGTTCCCGGCTTTTGTTTTCATTTCATTTAAAATATACAATTTATTCAATAGTTGTGTCATCATGTGACTTTTTGTTGTACTGTAGTGAATTGTGATATGACTCGCCTTTCAAAGGTTGGGTGTTAGTCACTCAAAAGTTATTCATCCACAGATTACACTTGGTTTTAAAAAAAGTTTTTGTTAATTAAGTAGTTGTTTTTGTTGTTGTTTTTGATTTTGATGTTTGCTATGTTTGTTGACTTGTACTCCTAAAACTAATTTTCTGTATAAATAAAAATAAGTTGTGGCTTTTTTTAAAATCTTTATAATACTAAAATATAATAAGAATAATGGACTGTTCAATCAGTTCAATCAATTCTTAGTTTAAAATCTCTAATTTAAGCTAAATACATTTAGTTCAACGATCTTGCAACATTTCAATACAATTGTATACTATTGCATTTATTGTATTGCATTTGTTGTTCCAATTCAACTTCTTCATCTGATGTAAATAGTTTCCGTGATTCATCTTTTGAGATTCCGAAAGAGATAATGGTCTCTGGGCGCCATATCTGGAAAATACGGTGAATGGAGAAACAATTGAAAGCGTTATTCGCTAAGTTTTGACATTGCTTTCAATCACTTGCAAGATGACGTCATTGTCTTAAAAAACGCTGTTCTCTGCTTTAGCTCTTTGAGGTACGGAAATTTCATTATAAAAAATACCCTTGAGGTACAAGAAAGAAAACTCAAAAATATTTTTGTTTTTTTATTATTACACTGAAAAAATATATTAGCTTAAAATTGAACACAATGTGTTCATAATTTGACTTTCTTTTCATACGATTTTCAAAATTTTTAAACACATTTGCTCTTACTTTGACGAAATTTGTTGCAAGCTATTTTTTAAACACAAATATCGTCAAAATAACAACTGTCGTCAATTTTAAAACGTCGTCAATTTTAAAACATTTTTTTTTCAGTGTACTTATTTGTTTTTATTATATTAAATGTTATAATTATTAACATCTGAGTGGGTTGAAATTATCTGAGTGGGTTGAATTTTGACCCAACATACCACAAAGGTTTATTTTTCAGTGGTTCAAATTTTGTCCCATGGTACTTCAAAGAGTTAAAGGTGCTCGTTTTTTGTTTAAACTTTCCAATAATGCAGCATAATAATAATTCCAGTATCTTTTTTTTCAAGATAATCGATCAATAATGTGTTAAGAGAATGCCGTGGGTGTCCCGTGAGACTGTCTAAAATCTTTCCGTTTGTTGTATCTTTTGCCGCTTCGAAGAACTTCCACTTAGCCCCACCCCATTTTTTTTGCTTCTTGCACCGATTCAGGTGTATAATGGCGATGGCATATTGCATCACAGGTCACAAACCGACACACAAAATCTTCCGTATTAAACTTAAATGTGGCTGAACATTAATCTTGCGTTGGTCGACCGTTAACATACAATTGCGGCACTCATCTCTTACAATCAGCTTTTCATACCCAAATTATGATGGAAAATGGAAACCTCTTAGCCAATGTCTATATCTTCATAGCCTTAACTATCTAGCGCACTTTCACTTTCGGATTGTCTTATACGTTATCATGGATTCCGTTGATCATATCTATAGTTGCCAAGCTCTTTTGGGCGACCTGAACGTTCCTCATCAGAAGCGCCTGTACGACCACGTTTGAATTCAGCAAAACAATAAATTATGTATGGTTGTTTTGGGTGGAGCGGATTCGCCATAACATTTATCAATACATTCCTTTAAATGTACAGGGTTTTCTTCCCATTAAAAACAATACTTTATCAGAATTCGAAATTAATTTTTTTCCATTGCTACAAAAGAACAAAAAATTCTTACTTCCAATGACTGTCACTAACAAAAAACGGCGTGAAACTGTCTCAAATTTTGAGAGTCATCGCTAACAAGATATTGAACAGCCTAGAAATTCAAGTAATAACAGGTTTCTACAATAAGAAAGTTCCTTACAAAACAAACCACCATCAGACTTAATAGCTGTACACCAACATATCTGTAGTCTTATGTGGCTTCTTATCTTAATCCTCGGTCAGAGGAATCAGTCAAAGTAGCCCAAAATGTCAAAACATTATTGTTTAACATATCGCTTACAATCTTTATAGTACCCAATCATATCAGAAATTTTTGCTGGAAAAATCAAGGCTACCTTCCCCCTATGATTTTTTTTTCAATTTTAACATGTCCCCGAGCTCGACCATCTCAACCTATACAGCATGACATAATCTTTCGAAAATAATACCTGGAAACCGTTTGATTGTCTTATATATTGTGTTATTTCTCAAAAAGTAACCTTGAATTCTAAAGACTAGGCAAATTTTTGCTGTTGTAAATTCCACACAATACACTCTTTTATGCTTGGTTGTTTTATTTGCTACAAATTTATTCTCTGGAGCAAGTACCCAGCAATTTAGAACTTTGGCGCACACAAATCTTTTAGGTTCTGTCCCAGACGGGGTTGATACAATTTTGTTTCTATTTTTTTATTGGATATACTATATACTGTATATACAGTGACAGAAATAAGAATAACAATGTATGTATGAACACTTTGACATAAACAGTTCTAATAATCTTATATATTAATACGCAAACATCGAATGTTGTCGTACACTTTTTCAATATTTATTTTAGAATAAGGACAATGAAACGTACATCATTCGAAAGGTACTGCACCATAGATGTGCCGAATGATGTTAGATTTTAAATTCATGACCTTTGACCCGAAATATTAACGTTAAAAGTTTATATCAATTTTAGTTAGGGATCTCAAAACTGGGAAGAGGTAAAAATAAGAATGTGATATCAGATGAAAGGTCTGACTGCACAGTATGATTGAATATAAGATTGGTGACCTTTGACCTCAAATATGAGCGGAAAAAGAGCATTTATTAAATAAAAGCTAAACTATAAGAGATGGAAAAACATGATATGAGAGAGAAATTTAGACATTTATAAGATGTGGAAAAAAAAATTTAATATTTTTCACCATCGTTTACGGTTACCCTACAATAAGCACTATTTCATGTAACGAGTGTCAATATATATTGTGATGGTAAAATTGCTTACAAATAGTTAATTTTGAAAAATTTCCGTTATTTTGACATCAAAATTATTGTGATATCTCGAAAACTATAGATGTTTTCAGTACAACGTTTTTTGTATGAAAATTCGTTGATTGAGAAAAATAACGGTATACGAAAACTTTTTTGCTAATATTTTCCACGAATAGTTTGTTAAAAAAATTTCCAATTATTATGACATCAAAAGTATTGCGATATTTCGAAACCTGTAAATTTTTTCCATGCAATGCTTTTCTTAAAGCAGTATCATTGCCTCAGAATGAGAAAAAAACAAATGATTTTTCAAATTTTGATTTTGCATGCAAATATCTCAGCCATTTTTCAATCGATTTTCCCTAAATTTTCTTTGTCTGAAAGTTTAATTAAATAACTTTTGAGAAATAAGAAAAGATTTACCGTTATCTCACTTATTCAATTTCTTATGTTGTTTTCAAAAAAACTCTAAAATATTCAATTTTTGCTTAAAAATTAGACCAGACATTCTTTCTTTGTAATTTGATTTTTGTTTTTCTATTTTCTGCTCTCACACTCTTTCATAAACTACATAATTTTTTTGCAAAAATTGCTTCATTTTGACACATAATTTAATTAAGTGTTTCTATCATCGAAAATCATGAGCACCCCCTATGATTTTTTTTGATGAAAATTACATTTTTCAAAATGTTGTTTTTGCATTTTTTACAAAGTTCCACAGCTTAAAAAATAATTTCTGTGAAAAATTTTTTCAAATATTTCAAACCACTCCAAAGTAATCCATATATTAATACGAAACCAAAAATCTTGTGGTACAGTTTTTTAATATTTATAATACAAAAAAGGGCATGTTTCTTATATCAGTTGAAAGGTAATGAGCCACAGATGTGCCAAAAAATTAAAAAAAAAATATATTATGTGATTATTGCAGTTTAAAAGAAGTGTATGCACTCTCACTCTCATGGCTGTATTTGAGTATCTCTGCTTTTCTTACTCGAAAGAAATTAAAAAAAAAAGTTATATTAGAGATAAAAAGTAGGAAAAAAATTTGGACAAAGATTAAAGCATAGAATTGGACAATGATAAGGACGAGAATTCAGACATGAATTGAGAAGAGGAATTTGACAAGGACTGGGACAAGGGTAAGGACACAAATTGATACGTACCTAAAACAATATTTGGGACAAGATTGGCAAAAGTATAAGGGTCAAGAAATGGGACAAGGAATAGAACAAGGATTTGAACACACTTAGGACAAAATTTAGAACAAAGATTTAGAAATAAAGTTGGACAAGGACTAGGAAAGGATTTTAATAAGGTTAAGGTCAGGAATTTGGATATGGATTAAAAGAACAGTTTGAACAGGGAGTAAGACAATTGAAGAGTCGACGTGAATAACATTGTAAGTGACAAAATTATAGGTTTTCAGGAATTGAAAAAAAAAACGGTTTTAATGGCGGACTTAGAGCCATTTGATTTCGATATCAATGTCCAAAAATGTATGGAATTTGAGAAACTATGTGCTCTTATAATCGACTAGAGCATTTTTAACGTTAGTATGCAAAAAAACTATTTTTGATTAATATGTTGCTTACAACGTTATTCGCGTCGACTCTTCAATTATTAGTTTGGGAACAAATGAAAGGAACGGGACAAGAATAAGGATAAGGACAAAGATACACTGCCAAAATCCATGGATGGGTCAACGATACAGCCAACTTCTTTTTAACTTTACCAAGCTTTTTTCAATATATATATAAAAAAAAACAAGAGAAAAATCTATTTTGATATGGTCGAATTTTGACCACAGGCAATACTAGTAATTTTAAATTCACCGTTGGACTTATATTTTGCCACCCCCACACTGGTCTTTCCTATAGTAAATAGGCCTTAACCCTTAAATGCGCCGAGTATCTTTACAGATACAACCATTCAAAAAATTCCTACGGCTATATTTTTGGTTTGATTTTTTTCAATATTATTATTTCGAATATTATAAGTCTTAAATAAAAAATAGTTTTTAATTCTTTTTGTCATACTTTTTAAAAAAATGATGTACAAAGTCAAAAAAAATATTTTTTTTTTAATTAAATAAACACTATTTTTAACAGTTTAACTTCTAGGAACAGATAAATAATTTTGATTAGGAAAAAATACGGACTGCTTTCAAAACATGTTCTTTAGTGATCTTAAGTGGTTCGAAAAAATTTCGATCATTTGGCACCATACTGAGTCACTTTAGTTGGTTGTATCTTTAAAGATACAGTGTGCACTCCCTGCAGTTTTTGATAATTTTAACTTTTTAAAATAAATTAATTAATAAAAATTTCATAACACATTTATTTTATTTTGATATATTTTAATAGGGATTTTAGATGTGCGTAAATTCACATTGTATCTTTATAGATACAACCACTTTTTTTAAAAAAATTTAAAAAAAAAAACTAAAAGCGCAGTTTTTATTTTTACTGAATTTTACATAAAATATATTTTTTCGGTAAAAAACGGGGGCCTTGTGCATTTAAGGGTTAAACATGCTTTGAAACTAGAACAGGAAAACATTGGTGAAGAAACCTGTAAAAAACTAGTTCTATGGTGCGTAGAGTAAGAGAGGTCAACAAAGTATAAATACAGGGTTTTATCCATTAGTATTTTGATAATATCCATTTCGGTTTTCGGAAAGTGCAGCCTTGGTATTTGGCGGCGTCAATTGTTCACGTCATTCAAACATGGTTTTTGTTTAGTTAGAATTGTTAAATTGTTGATTTTTGTTAAATGCTGATTTTTGTTAAATACTGATTTTTCGAAGCAAATTTTCACCAGCGATGAGGCCCATTTCACTCTAGTTGAATACCTGAATAAGTAAAATTGCCGTATTTGGGGCTCTAAAAACCCTCAAGCCATTGCATCTGCAAAAAATTAGTGTCTGGTCTTGTGATGTCATTGGTCCGTATTTTTTTTCAAGTAACCGTATTTAAGGAGTAACCGTTTTTAAGCTAGTTTTTTTGGTCTGTAATTGAAGTTATGGATCTGGACGATATGTGGTTTCAACAAGATGGTGCCACAAGTCACAATTATTGCTTTGTTGCAAGAGAAATTTCCTGAATGACTTATCTCGAGGTTTGGCTTTGTCAATTGGCCTCCGAGATTTGGCGTCTCTGGACTTTTTTTGTGGGTCTACGCAAAAGATCGTGTTTACGTGAATAAACATCAAAATCTTGAGCAATTCAAAACCAACATTTGTCATGTCATGGCCAAGCTAGTGTCCGAGTTGTGTACAAAAATCATAGAAAACTACCTCAAAAGGATTGAGTCCTACAAAAACTTGCGTGCAGAACATTTGAATGATATTGTATAGCACCATAATGGCAAAATCCTATCATTATAACACAATATAAATTTTATCGAAATCTGCATTTTTAGTGTGTGTTTTAAACTTTACTTTCTTTCTTCAAAATGTAAAACCCTTTATTTTTTGATAAATAATTGAAAACAAAAAATTTCTGCGTTTTTAGTTTTGTCGAAAATTGAAAAATTGCTTTGTATCAGGTTAGAGGGTGCCTTTTGAGCCCGGCTTTATAAAAATGTATTTATATTTTTATTCCTGATTCGCAAAGAAAATTTTATTTCAAACCCGTATTTTCATAAAACTATTAGTTACTTAAAATATCTTGTAATACCTGGTATTTATTTCAACGTCACCTTACTTTAAAAAATATTCAAAAAAAGTCAACTGAACACATTTGTTAAAATTAATGACCCGAGCAACACCGGTTATATCATCTAGTTGAAGTGACTGCCAATTGTGCTTTATTATAACATTAAATGCTTTATTATTTTGCTTTTTGTTATTGTGAATATTAAAAACCTCTGATAAATAAAAAAATAAAAAATTAAAAAATAAACTTTTTTCGCAATCATTCAAATACTTGCTTCAAATACGATTACTTTTCAATGCTTATTTTCTCTAAAATTAGTGTGATTTATGACGCTAAAGTGTCACTTATTTTTTAATGAATTTTTTTTTTTAACACAACTCGGCTCACACCATCATTTAGTGTCAACTCGACATCCGTCAGATGTGATGATTGTTGCATAATCTTTTAATACTTGCGCTACCCTCACTATAACGGATGCCAACAATAAGCGAGCCACCCCTCCTACGATCAATTGCATTGTATAGCTAGCTAGCTAGCTGGTAACTGATACAGCAACATCAACAATAACTGATGCGGTTTTAAGCGACATGACTTTGGCACACTTCTCAACATTCAATGAATGGAGGATTAACTTGATGCAATTAAATCGAAACAAAGCTAAAGTAATTTAAATGCAAAACTTTTCTCATCATTTTTCCAGCGTACAGGCAGGCTAGCTGTGTTTGTCTGACTGGCAGGCAACCAACCAGCATTAAATGTTAGCATCACACAGACCCATATTAAATGTCAAAACATTGCTTAACTCATGTTTTGGTTTGGTTTTGAGTCAATAGCGCAACTCCTTTTATATCTTTCGTTGCAACTTTAATGTTCTGGGCTTGTTTGGTGAATACCACAAAAATTTCAATGAATTTGAAAATATCACACTTAAGTAGGTATTTTATGGCAATTTTTCGATCCAACTTGTTTTTTTTTTTTATGAATATAGTTTGAACACCTTTTTTTGGTGTGGATTGATTTTATTGATGACATTAAATTTGGTTGTTTAAGCAAAATAAGCTGAATTTGTAAGATCTAAAATGGTAGTACAGTGTATTCAAGTGTGTCTTAATAAGGTTACCTGCTGAGGTTCTCTAGTGTTCCATGTTTATAAAGCCGTAGTGATTAATTTGATGTTTGGTGTAGTAAATATTTTTACTGCTACTTTTTTGATTTTGTGCTTGATAGAGCGTATTTTATTGTGTTGGCAATGATGCTCGTCATCATTATCATCATCATTATTATCATTATTATTATTTTTATTGCAATTTTAATTTATAACTATGCAATTTTTAAAAAAACAAATACGAAGCATGTGCATTCCTGCTGTTTCTCTTGAAATCAAATGAAATTTATTATTTTTAGCTTATTTTCTGCCAGCTGGAAATTTTGATTTTTTGCCACGTTTTCTTGCTACCAAGGTCTTTTACTTAATTTTGTGAATTTTTTGCATCAGCTTTGTTTTGTCAAGTGTTCAATGTTAGCTAATTTTAGTCATTTTCTCTTACCCAGTGATTCAAAAAAGTTACATACTCTCCATATTACTTTTATATTTACACTATTTTCCATTTCAAAATAAATAAAAAAGTTCTTGTCTCAAGATACATTCTGAAAGAATTCGGTGGGTATTTTGAGCTTACGTTGTACTTTACTTTTAAAAGTACGTTAAAATATATACTTTACATCTTACAGTACTTTTTTTGGTGTAAGGTTAGGTGTAGTACTTTGCACCTCCAACAAAAAAAAAATGCTTACCAAACCCTCTAAGTATAAAGCTTTTCGTTACTGTTGAAGCTTAAGTTTTGATATGAAATAAAATATCAAAACATAGAACTACAATAAAGCAAAAGTAACGAGAAATCATACCGATCAAGAATGATAGAATACAGATTACGCCAATGCGCAAACAAAATTGAAACTCTCTGCGCATGTCGGCCAATGACGTCACGCAATAAGTGTTCCTATTGGCTAATAATTTTCAGTTGTCAAACTCATAATTTGTATGGAAATTTTATGTAAACATGATAGTGGGACAATTTCATTCTTTCCTCCAAAAAATGAATTACCTCTTTATTTAGAAAATTAATTAAGGAATTAAAGAAAAAAGCCAATTAGAAGAATTTTTATATAATATTGATATTTTATTCGATTGTTTCTTTTATTTATAAAGAACAGTACAACAAATTTTGATTTATGTTGCTATTTTATTAAATTTTCTCTTTTTTTATAATTATTGTCAGCAATTTCTGTAATAAGAATTCTCATGCGGAGAACATGCGGCATTTAAAAAACAATTTTTTCACTTTTTCATTGCCGTCGATGTTTTTAGACTCATTTAAGTGTTTTTTAAATAATCATTTGTCAGAAGTAATTGGTCCCCGTTTAGTTTTTTAAAAACTGCATCACAAAAGTGTAGTGTTTTGATTAAGCTATTGGAAGGTTTGCTTAGACCACCTTGGTTGACCCATGTAAAGCCACTGTCTACTAAAGGATTAGAAGCAATAGCTGGATGCTCGCTTTTCAATTTTTGGCAAATGTAGCCAGCAAATTTTTCCATAAAAAAGATAATACTGTTCTTTTAAAATACGATTATAAATTGTACCTGTTAAAGAACAATGTACATCTTCCAAATCAGGTGTACGGTCGACCTCGACATTTGCATTAGAACTTAGAACGCCTTCGTTGTATCCCAAGATGTATGATCGAAGCC
Source organism: Pherbina coryleti (assembly GCA_943735915.1). Lineage (NCBI taxonomy): Eukaryota > Metazoa > Arthropoda > Insecta > Diptera > Sciomyzidae > Pherbina > Pherbina coryleti. Next base: position 28,427,770 of record OX030951.1, read on the forward strand.
TGTATTTAAACTCTTGGCGATCAGGGTGGTCGTGAAGTCCGCCTTTGGACTTCACAAATTTTTGAAATATTTTTAATAATTTTTGACAAAATTTGTGCTCAAATGAGAGCAAATTATTTTAAATATGCCTTATGAGGGGTTTATAGAACGTTTCAACCATTTTTAAAAATCCAAACATTTCCAATAACAAACATCTTCAATAATTTTTTTTAAATTTTCTTTGTTTTTGATATATTTTAAAACAATTTGATATACTTTTGACATAATTTGTGCTCAGATGAAAACAAAATAAAATTTAAAAATGCTTTGAGGGTTAATTGAAGGTTTCATCCATTTTTAAAATTCTCTCATTTATTAATCATTTAAAAGAGATTTTTAACGGCTTTATAAGAAAAGGCTTTATAAGAGGTTCATAATTTTTTATGAATACAGCCGCAAAAGTTAATATCTTCAAAATAAACTTAGTGCTAACTTACCCATTTCGAATTTTAAGTTTCTTTCGAAACTTTTTCTTAGTACTTTTTCTGTGCTTGGTCGGTTGCAAAAAAAAGCTACCCAAAGCTTTCTTTGTTTCTCATCTTTTAGGAAACGGTAAAAGTGTACCTTTGTTTTGTTATCTATATTAATTAAATAAACACATATTATTTCGTTCCTGAATTGCAAAAAAATTATTGTTAGTCATTCTTCTTACTTGATTTTTTACTACTGCTTTGTGTACATTTGCCCACTGCACATCTCATGTTTATGTTTTTTTTCTGTTTTTTTTTTGCTTCGAATATATTGCCAATCGGCACTTAAACACTATAATTAGTTTCACTTGAACTTTTTTAATGAATTTTTTTTTTAATTTTAAGGGCTTCTAAGGCTTTTTATACCCCCACGTTTAAAAAACGTAAATGGGGGTATATTAATTTTGTCACTCCGTTTGTAACGCCCATAAGGAGGCGTGGTAGGTATAGAAAAGTATATATATTCTTGATCAGCATCACCACCCGAGTTGATTTAGCCATGTCCGTCTGTCTGTCCGTCTGTCCGTCTGTCCGTCTGTCTGTGATCACGATTACAGCCGTAATTTTAAAGATATCATCACGAAATTCAATATTTAAGCTTTTATCTAAGAAATGAAGGTCAAGTTCGTAAATGAGCCAAATCGGATGAAAACCACGCCTACCTCCCATACAAAGTGACTTTATCAAAACGGTAAAATCTCTTAGAATTCAACAAAAATGAATATATGGAATTCCAATTTTGCATATGAGTTTTGATGTTCAAAATACACTCTAAGTATGAAATTCAACCAAATCGGATGAAAACCACGCCTACCTCTCATACAAAGTGGCTTTATCAAAAAGTTAAAATTTCTCTAAAATCCACAAAAATGAATGTATGGACTTGAAATTTTGCATGTGAACTTTGATATATAATGTGTACTATGTGTATGGAATTCAACCAAATTGAGTGAAAACCACGTCCACCTCCCATACAAAGCGACTTTATCAAAAAACAAAAGCGAATATTTTCTGTTAAAAATATAACGAAAACGTTTTTACAGATAAACAATTTATTGATTGCTTAAGACTTGGAAAATACTTTGGTTCGGTCGTGGGGGTATTTTAACTTCGGCGCAGTCGAAGATCATTTCTTACTAGTTTCTTTAATAAAACGCGAAATTAATATTTTTTGTAAACATCCGATGAAATTTTGTGTTGCGAACTGTCAAAAAGAATGGTTGCCATCTCTCATTCAAATTTTTAATTTTTTTTTATAAATATTATTTTTTAAAATATAAAAACATTTTTATGTATGAAATAAAAGTAAATTGTTAGAAAAAGAGGAACGTGATTATATTCTTCAAGAAAATCTTGAAAAATTCAATACTTTTTTGGAGTGAATAAAGTTCTTTATAAATAATTTCTGTGCAGAAAGTGATGGCAACTCTTACATAAAGTAATAAATGTTTTTATATGGACCAATGATGTCACCTTACGGCAAAACCTGCGCATGGCATAATCTTCTATTCTATCATTCTTGTTACCGATTACACTGAGTTCATTTTGTAGCAGCATCGATACATTTGCCGCAAACGTTCCCAGTTTAAAAGTGTCTAAAAGGGAACCCAAAATCGGGGTGCACAAGGAGAGGAGTCGGTCGACATGATAACACAACAGGCACAAAAATAATAATTTACGGAATCCACAATTCAAAGTGAAAGGGAACACATCAGGTAAATCACACCTGGTGCGTGTGAAAATGCAGTGCACACCAATAAAAACTTGAGAGCAAATGACAATGTTTTCATCTGGAATAAAACTTTCTCAAATTTGCTTCGAAAAAAGAGATTCAAAGTTCTCCCTTTTCAAGATAGTGAGAAATCCATAGAAAACCGTCTATTGACACAGCTCCATTGAAAACTGACATTAGAATCTACGAAAATATCTAAGAATAACCCATTTGAATATTGGAAGTCACTACTATATTCCGATGAGACAGACATAAACTACATTGTTTCGGTTGGGCGACAGTGGGAGTGGTGCAAGAAGTATACCCTACTTTGAATGAAAGACACATACGGCTAACTCTAAAGTTTGGAGGTGAATTGTTGATGTTTAAGGGTTGTATGACGCAAAATGGTGTTAGAACATGTCAAAGAGTTGAGGAACGAATGGCCATGAGGTTATATGCTGCCATTTTGTTTTATAATTTCTGTAAAAGTTTGAATAATTGGGGGTCTTTCCACTCTTCAATAGAATAATGATGCCAAACATACCGCCAGGATAATTAAGATAATCAAGCCGATAATTAAGGCTACGAACATAAGCTATAGAGCTCCAGAGGGCCTTAAAAGTGACAGTAGTTTTTCTCAAACTTTTTATGAACTTTGACCAGAAGTACTTTACTTGCACGACTTTCAGGTCGTGGTGTTAATGCTAGTGTTTCTCCTGTTAGAAGGATTATTAATGGTGCCGAAAATCTCAAGCTTAAAACATTCCAAAAGTAACCTCCACTGAACCCACAAAGAAAGAAACACGCCTATAATTTGTGGAAATAAGTGGTTTTTACGGATGAGAAAAAGTTTAATTCTGATGGCCCTGATGGGTTTAAGTATAACTTCCACGATATACGTTTTCTGGCTCGCCACCACAGTCGAGAAGTAGGCGCGGCGGTGTCTTTTTAGGGTATTGTTATCCTCGAATTTTAGAGAGCCAGAATGACCGTAAACTCATATAAACAAATACTGGAAACATTTTCGGATCAATTCCATGGACATACACACAGCAAAATTGGTCAAAAGCTGCATAAAGGACCAAAATGTCTAATTTGTTACAGTGACCTTCTTACCCACCGGATCTTAACATCATAGAACATGTCTGGGGATGGTTAATCTGTAAGGTTTATAAATTAGGCCGCCAATTTGCCGATAGTTACTCATTGCAGCAATCAGAGTGGCATGGAGTGAAATTTCCTTAATTATTTAAAAAGTCTTTACGATAGCCTACCAAAAAGAATGTTTGAAGTCATTTTAAGTGAAGGAGTACCAAACCAATACTAAATTTAAGTTTTAAATAAATTTGCTTTTGTTACTTTACATAATTTTTATTTAAGGTATAATATACGTGAAAACTTTTCTTTAATGTGTTCTTTATAGTTTTAAGAATATACATACACATTTTTAAATCGATATTT